>QVRM01002297.1:717500-1120000 GCA_003439945.1 Dermanyssus gallinae
TATATATATATATAGAGAGCGAGAGAGAGAGAGAGAAAGAGAGACCGCGCGGTCTACGGGGCTAGTGCGCTAGTTATGTTGTCATGACTCCGGTTCGATCCCTTTTGATCGAATGTTCGTTGAGGTATGCTTAGTGCGAACAGATGATAAGCCATACGTACTGTAAGTCAGCGGCCATGCTGCTACAAGGACTGTTAACAGTAAACTGTTGTCGAACCCGGTGGCGTGGTTCATTCGCCTGCGCCTCGCTACCGGAGGATACAGATAAGTGCGCGGGTTCGACGTTGCACATTTGTATTTGTGGGGTTCCGTCTATGAAGCAATGCGAAAAGCAATCCCGTGAACGTCTAATCTTGACTGAGGGTCAGCCCGAAAAGTTTAACTGCAAACTGTTGGAGAAACCCTAGATATTCTAAAATGTACGTTTATGTTATCGCCCAAGCGCCATTGATTTAAAATCGAATCTAAAAAAAAAGTGACATTTAAGCATTATATATATATATATATATATATATATATATTACGCGCTCGTGACGACTACAGGGAGGACCGACATGATATGTATATATAACCTATATACATTTAGGGAACAAATGTCTTGCCTCTCTAATGCGGAACACCTACGTATCTGGTTGAGACCTTGTTTAGGGTATGGCCATAATTATAACAGTCTACTTAGGCTTCTGTAATATTTGAATTGGAAACCAGAAAACCACATCACGGTTAACCAAAGAACCTCAAAATGTACGCCAATTGTTTACCACCCTGCTATGTTTATCGCGTCTTTCCTCTCTCTATCTCCCACCCCCCCTCTATCTCCCACCCCCCTCTATCATATATATATATAAGACCGAGATCCAGCACAAAATATAGTGAAGATCAACAGAATCCCAAACAAGCCGAATCTGAAGACGAAGACGACAACGAAAGCCACAGCAGCAGTAGACTTAGTAGACAATCAATATATATATATATATATATATATATATATATCGACTGTGACAACGTGAAGCAGTCGACTGTTGATTTGCCATTGACGCCTGATTCGTCGTTTTGCTGTTTAGATGACAGATCGTGGTCCACCCGCGCTGACTGTGTCTACAATGGCATACGGCTGCTGTCGCTATGATCCTTCTTTGTCGACTTCAAATTCGGCTTTACTTGTTTGGACTTCTGTTGGTGGTCTTCACCCTGTCCCTCCTTGTAGCCATACTCTACGCTGATTCTTCCTCTCTCTCTCTGCAGCTCTTTCCTTTTCGTCACATTCCCATAGTTGGTCGCGCGGACGCAAGGCGCCCCATGCGGGCGCCCCGAAGAGTGTCCAGTTGTTGTTGTTGTTGCTGCTATTGTTGTTGTTGTTGTTCATGCGGTTCTTGCTCCCGCTGTTGTTCTTGTTGTTGCTGATTACGCTGTTGTTCTTGTTGTATCTTTTGTTAGCATGGACAGCGCTTAGCGTGCTTCTGTCGCCGCCAGTCGCCAAATATGGCAATGGTGGCACAAAGGCAGTAGCCGCAGCAACGGTTACTACGGAGCCATCAAAAACGTCCACGATGACTCTTCTTACCGCGGTAGCAACTAATAATAATAATAATAATTCGTATTATTATTGCAAGCTACCTAATGGTTAATAGCAACATGAGTCATTAACTACTCCAGCAGCAAAAGTAATTGCAACTTTAGTCGTAAGCAAAAAATAAAGGCGAGAAATAACAATTGTTACAGGAGCAGCAATTACAGCGTGAATACGCTAGGGTGCAGCTTTTGATAGTAAGGCATTCGGATCAAGCCAGGATAGATTCTTCTTCCGTAATGACTTTCAAATGAATTTCAAAACATTGGCCCCAATGACGATTATGTTTGGGCCTACATCTATTTGGTACGGGTAATTTAATCTTAGACCGGCGAGGGCTTATCGTAGGGGGGCACATAAGAGGGATAACAGTTAACTTTCATCATTCTCATTCTTAATATATTTTTTAGGCAATCTATTGAAACCTATTTACGTGGCATCGATATGCCAACGTGTTCTGTTAACCAACATTTTACTGACTGACAAAATACGTATCTACACTCTGACGCACTATAAAGTTCATCGTACCATTTGGGCATCCAATGTTGGATGACATCCGAACGGTGACGAGTAATAAGCGTCGATAAGTTTTAGTGTCTGACAACACTTCAATATTGGCTAAGGGGACATGCGATTCGGAATCTCGAAACACAAGTATTTTCAGGTTGGACCAGCTAAAAAAAATTGCTTTCTAATGCTGGTGTCGCCCGCCGGTTACTACATGCGTGTGACCAACAGGTATAAACAAAATGTGGAACGTAGAGTATGATGATGTTTCATGTGCATATTGGTGCTCTGTTGGACATGCGACCATGTGCGATTGCACATCGAGTGTGCGTGTTCTGTTGGCTTCAGGACAGTAAGGACACAACAGCTATATGTTATTGTTTGTTCCAGCCACAGCTCCAAAAAAGGTAAGGTCAGCGAGGCTTCCAGTCATTTGCCCTAAAAATTACGCCCTTAGACTTTCTAAGAAGCCAGAGACGAACCGTTGGGTTGTTGCTGATCGTGCGGTGGGGTACTGAGTCCCAACAAATTCCATTGTATCGAACACAAAACATACAGACGCGCTTAACGTCAACGTTACCATAACAGGATCGGTGATCGACTAACGACGACTGCTAAAGTGCTAAAGACCAACGCGCTGGCGTGCGCTAGAAAAAATATCTAGACGAAATATGATGAGCCCGTACCTTAAGCACCATATTGGTGGCGACGCTGTTGGTTATTCGCGCGGAAACGAAGCACAACTGGATGCGCAGATGCTCGGGCACTTGTTGGGGCTTGCTGACTAATGTGGAACCTGGAGTTGCTCGGCAATGTCCAAGACACAGCAGTCTTTGACGCACAGGGGTCGCACTTCAGCTGACGTCGACAATACCCGAACTTCTTGAGCTAAACGCTCAAGAACGTCCCGGGATGAGCCCTCCGCGGTCTCACGTCACGACGAACAGAGGTGTTTTGGCCACCAACGAGTTTTCGATACTTTTCGTCACGTAGTTGTCACGGATGGTTGTTTGCAGTGTAGTGTTTCGCGCACACTCGGTGTCTCGCCTAAAGGGGTTTTTTGGCGACGCTCCACTGCCGGTGGGGTTTGGTTTGATTCCGAACTCCGACAAGGGAGCAGGGTACACAGGGGAGCAGGAACGCGAGACGTCGACCCAAGGCGGGACCTAAGCTCAACGCAGTGCTGTAGTGTAGGCACGGCGTGTTGTGTCTGCTTAACGTATGCTTGACTGCACGAAGACCAGTCACGACCGGCGAACTTCTGCCACTGCCAGTGAAAGATCTGGAGATCGGACGTTCCCGTTCTCGTTGTCTGATCTGCTTGTCACCACGGTCTACCACCGATGGTACAGCTTCTGCAGCAGTTGTGGTTGTTGGTTGTTGTTGCTGTTGTTGTTCTGTTCGCAGTCCTTCTCACACGAACACCACCATCCAATGGGAGTCGAGAACAGAAGGAGACCACCGTGATGACAGACGATGCTGGCTCAGCTTGGGCGGCAAGTGCTTCGAGAAGCTTCGGCAATTCGATGGTGGCGGAGGCGGTCGCGGCTTCAGCAACTTCAGCGATGTCAGATCTGCAGCAACAGCAGCAGCAACAACAACTGCAGCAACAGCAGCAGCAGCACAGAATTGACGTTCTTCCCGACGTTGCTTTGCCGGATACGGCCGTGCTTGTCGGGATCACAACAGCTACCGCGCGCAATAACTCTACTTCTACTGGTCGAAGGCGACTAGAAGACAGCTTTCTGCTGCCCCTGCAGTTGGTTGCTGTTCAGCTCCTCCCGATAGTGGTAGTGGTGGTGGTGCTGCTGCTGTTGCTACTGTTGTTGTTGTTGTTGTTTTTGTTGTTGTTGTTGTTGCTGTTGCTACTGTTGTTGTTGTTCCTGTTGTTGTTGTTGTTGCTACTGTTGTTGCTGTTGCTGTTGTTGCTATTCCCGTCACCACTGCCGCCGCGGCCGTCTCTGTCGCTCGTGGCGTGTATTGCATATACTGCGTGAAGTCGCCAGCTGCAGCTAACCGTGCGAAGGAGGAGGCGACGAGGAGGAGGCGGCGGCTCTACCCGCGCGTGCGCCAGCGCTACCGACCAACCACCAATCGACCAACGACAAAACAGACAGATAGACAAACAGACGCACGCACGCACGTCGGACGAGACCGTACAAACCGGCGTACGCGGCACGTATGGCTTGCTGATGACGGCCATGCTGATTATGATGATGATGATGATGATGGTGCTGTAGATGATGTTGTTGTTGTGGTTGCTGATGTTGTTGTTGTTAATGTTGTTGTTGTTGATGTTGTTGTTGCTGATGTTGTTGTTGCTGATGTTGTTGTTGTTGTTGCTGTTGTTGTTAATGATAATGATGATACTGCTGCTGCTGCTGCTGATGATGATGGTGGCGATGATGCTGATGATGTTAAAGTTCAACATGATGGTTATTGTGCTTATTCGGTTGTTGTGGTTATTGTTGTTGCTGCTGCTGAGCTGCTGTTGTTGTTGTTGTTGTTGCTAATGCTGCTGCTGATGCAGACTTGTCTGCTGTGCTTCGGCCGGCGACTGACCGGGCCCCTATCTCCTACGTATTCGGTTCCAATTTGGTGAATGCGCGCTCTCACCAACGACACGTCCACCCCACCCCGCCGTTGCCGTCGTCTTCGTCGTCGTTGTCGTCATTGACTCAGTGCAGTGGTGGTACTAAGTGCCGAACTGCCACGAAAAACGCTGTAGCATGAAAGCAAGCATTAGCGACATATGTAGCGAGCTCATCGGACATCGACCGACATGCGTTACACCGTAGTAGTTGAAGGGCGTCGAGTGCAAATACAGCGCACAATAGTAACGACACTAACAGCAACAGTAATCTCAATAATAAAAGCAACAACAACACCCACAACAACAACAACAGCAACAACACCCACAACAAAAACAACAACAACAACACCCACAACAACAACGACAACAACAACAACACCCACAACAAAAACAACAACAACAACACCCACAACAGCAACAACAACAACAATAATAATGACAACAACACCACCCACAACACCAACAACAACAACATTAAAAACAATAATAGCAACAACACCACCCAAAACACCAACAACAACAACATTAATACAGTGCAAACGCAGAAACAATATCGCCAACAACGATAACAATAACATTCACTACTACGACAACGACGACGACGACGACAGTTGTAACAACAATCACAACACGCTTAAGAAAGGGAACAGCACTTAATCAGTGTCTAGAATACGGGAACGCTAGAGAGAGAGAGAGAGAGAGGCTGGGATCCGGGTGGATGCACCCTGTTAATGACAGAAAACGCCTCTTCTTATTCTGTTCGTTGTCACTATGGCCCCGATTGCTATCGAAAAAGGGTGGGTGTTCTTCGCTTTACTACGATTACGTGTTCGTTGACTTATTGAGGAAGTAAGGCGTCCGCTTTAAACTGCCAAGCTGTTATAGGCCACCGCCACTCTGGCAGAGCCCTTCGCAGATAAATGCTGGGCTGGACTACAGCAAACCATTGTTCTTCCACAGAGTATTTTCGAGACCGTTTCATGTCAGTCCTTTCTCCTGACACTTTCAATTATTTGCTAATCGCATGCTCGGATGAGTATATTTAGTTATTAGTTTGTTTAGTTACTCGACCGGCTGTCCATTGTGCTCAATATGCAGTTATCAATCCTAAACTAGCTATTTTGTCGCATCAAGAAAACGCCGAGATCATCACAGAATAACGTAAAAACCGTTGCGACACTTCTGCAGAACTCCAAAAATCTGGCAGTATTGACTTAGTCAAGAATTAGGTCTTAGTTAGCGTATAAATAGTATGCAATAAAGAGACAAGAGTCATGCAATGATGTGTGTAAGTCCGATATGGTTACACATTAGCGCATAATTACATACAACAAATAACAGCATTTTCCGAATATGGATCATGTCATTCCAATGCAGTATTGAACAGACACACATTTATGCAGCTTTTCTCAGATGACATCGTTTTGCTATTATATGATGATGATGACTATTTTTTAAATACACCGATATTTGTTTTTTACTCGTTATTGTATATTAGTATTCATATCATTGCAATTTTATTGTAAGTGTTTTCTGTATGAAGTTGTGAGTTTCAAGCGCTTTGTAGCGACTTTAGGAACAGTAAAAATGTCTCCGTCTCATTACACCAGCAATAGAAAACCGACGATGCCTCTATACACTCCGAGGGACAATAGTTGCCATATATATCCTGCTTGACGCTCCTCTATTTTGGTAAAGGGTAATGACTCAAATCATTGTGAGTCTCGAACATGTATTCGCAAGGTATATCCCACCAACATTTATTATTATTAGTAGTTCCCTTACTTATGGGCCCGATGGTCACTATTACGATAGGTGCAAATAATATGTACTAACCAGTCCAAGATATTTCAACAGTTTCCGCTCGGTTCCTTGCCCATACTGCCTTGTTGTTGTTGTTGTTGCTATAAGCTATTATTTCGGTGATCGTCCACTACTACATTTTGCAAAACCTGGCAGAATTGCCTTCGGACTTCGGCCGTGACAAAGCCTTTTATGGTGACCGTCTGGCAGACGGGTGGTGGCAAGTTTCGCTGCTATGATTGATTTTCGGCGCCAGGGCAATGGCGCGTGATGACGAATGTCTACTAGAATACACCATAGACAACGATAGAAATCGCTGTTGTAAGCAACAGCTGCAGTCAAAAGGGGTAGCCTATGCTGGCCTATACGAGCGAAGATAAGGGCCTACTATACGTTGTCTGCATAGAAATGTCAGAAGCATGTCAGGTCCATATGATATCATTTATAAATGGCTAGAAAATGATTTCAACATATTGCACTACGAGACGTAGGTAGTCTCGAGTACAGTGCTAAACGAAAACGTTGAAATTAACTTGTTAATGTTTAACTTTAGGAAAAACAGCACACGCAAGGCACACGGATTTCATTTAAAGACCGCTTTCGTATCATCTGAAGTTCAACCATCGGTAACGACTGTACGACGCAATGATGCCCTCGAAAGCAACCGTTTTTAAACTAAGATAATGATGTGTAACAACAACCGGGATCTCAATGTATGTATAGATCTTCACTAGGGTAACATTGGTGCATTAAATATGTCGGCCATGTTGCATCTACAGACAATGTTGGCAACAAGCTGAGTACAAATTGGAACTAACGATGGGATCAGCACCACTTGGTATGAGACATCACACGTGTTTGAGCGAAGCCTCTTACAACATTGAGGTCGCGGCAGTTCAAGTCGGCTCACCCCGTAATATTAGAGAGCGCCATACTACATAAGTACCATACTACCGAAAAATAGTACCATACATACCGCTGCTACATACATCACCGAGAGCAAGGTAATTAACTACATTAACAGCAGCCAACGTCTGAGCTTTGATCATCCGTTACTGCATTTGAGTGTAAGGAATAAATATCACGAACGGCTTATAGGGAGAATCCTACAATAATAACCATCATTACCGTAAAAATTAAAATGGTCACTACTATAATGTTGTGTTCATCATCATCATCAGCACCATCATAATGCATTCATCATGAGGTGTATCACACGTATAGTAAATAAGTACGCCCTACATTTAGTGCGCCCTACATCAGGTCGAAAGACCTAATGTATGTTCTAACTATATTCAGATGTTAAATATTTTGTTAAAAACAATGTATACTTAAGCATATATGACCCTTGTATAAAGATGCTTTTGACTTGATTTTACTTGACTTTATTTACATTAAATTAGTAGTTTAAACCTCGTTGCATGAGTAGTCCCGGGCAGAGTTCTGGTTTGATGCGACGCGTAGGGGGCAGGTTGCAGAAGAGGTACTTGTCTATTCTATGTTCAACTTGCTAGTTCTTCAGATATGTGTTTTACGTAATACTGTGAATTATTTGGTAGTTGCATAGTTTTACAAATAGACATATTAATACTAACTTTTCCTCAATCATTATAGTGTGCTATGCGCATATCTTACTGTGGCTTGTTCAACATAGGTTGTTTTTTAATCTTATTGTGGGATGCAAATCCCGAGTAGTGCGCATACCTATATAAACGTTCATCTCAAGTTAATTAAACCTTTTAAGTAAAATCGCATACTCCTTAGGTTAGTGGAATTCCTGGCATCCACGAATTGATTGGCAATACTCGAATATCGCCTTCTCGATCATGACGACATGAATACTCTGTAACTCTCTTCGAAGCACATTTTGTCAACAGGGGTTTGCTTCGAATACGGCCTACAGGACATCTATATCGTCGATTTGATTATGATCTACTTCATACTACGTAAGAACCTTAACATTATTGATTAAAATTACTTGTGAAGTATTAGCATTGTCACAAAACATTATGCATTAGTTTCAAACTATTAGGGCTAAGATGTTAAACATATTTTTTTTAAAGTGCCAGGTGTTCCTGTTTCATTTAACTTTGAACATCGTCATCATTTGGGCTAGTATCGTCGTATTTTGTCTTCCGGGCATATGTAGGCTACGAAGATCTAGAGTGGAGTTTAGTGGGTAATACGCATGGTCCTAATCAGGCAGTATCGAATCTTCCAATAAGAGTGGCATCCGCCAATCGGGTAGCCTTGCGTAAAGGCAATTTCTCGTCTCTAAAAAAATAATAAAAATAAAGTCGCGTTTTACTAACCCTGCGCAGCAATTCCGCGGAACTTGCTACATAGGGTCGAATATGAACATACCATTATAACTAAAGTGAGAAACACTTTGGAAGATCCTCCATCTGTATGGGATAAGTGTGTGGTAAACGTGGTGACACATCGTCAATCGAATGTAAACCTAAGCATCTATAAAGAACAGCGTTGTACGCTTAGTACCGAATACATGTGAAATAAACATACGTCTAGTATGCAAAAGACTGAAATGATATACGAATTCTGGCAAATCCATCCCACAAACGCTTACGTATCACAGGGTTCAACGACCTTCTCAGTTCATCAATTTAATAGCTCTTTCACGAATCAGCGCTTACATTCGTTTCTGTGTTTTGATAGTTGACAAACTAATCGATAGTCCGCCTAGGCATTGTTGTTTGCAAACACTCGCACATTCATATATTTTACCTGCCACGTAAGCCGTGGTGCCAAACATACCTCGTACGGATTCTACTACATGCCCGCAAGAACATAAAACTTCCTAGCATAGTCATAATAGGCCGCGAATCATGGAAAATCGGCGTTGAGGCATGCAGCAAAGCAAAGAGCAGTTTCAATTTAAAACTAGGTAACAGAGGTTAGAACTGTTTTACGATGCATTCATGTATCACGTCTTAATCAATCTAAAACTAAGATAGGGAGTGGCACTGATTTAAGAAATTAAAAGCAAAAAACCTAAAACAGAGCTCGGCCTTCTTGGCGCGAATACATCCAGAAAAAAACGACAACTCTGTTAGACCAACCATTGTAATTTCGTGTCATGTTTTTCCGCCACGGTCCCTAGGCAAATACATTCACTACATACTTACGTTTTGTCGTAGATATTGGTTGTACACTCGTTATACTTCGAGTGTTTATGAATACGGTATTGACAAATATTTTATATAATAATATATAAATAACATTTTGTTATCGTTTAGATGCACAATAACCGCAATATTGTTACAATACAGCGATGGACAACGCGGCGACATAACTTTTAATTCATCTTTGCAATAAAGTTAAGGTTCTTAGCGGGGCCCATTTTCTACACTGGTGCTGTATACATTAACATGAGTAGAACAAACTTTTTTTTAAATTAGACTATGTAGAAAATGCGGTGGCAAACACGAATACCGTGGCAGGGCGGCCCCCTATACGCGTGGGCCGATAGTTTAAGGGCTTCAACCCACTAAAAAAATCAGTCGTGTTTCCGTCCCCTAACCTAACTCGAACCTGTTTGCGCATCACATTAAACAGCCAAGGGGGGAACGTGCTACTTCTGGCGGATGTGCCCTTCGGGAGCTACGAGAAAAGAGCTTTAAAAAGTTGCCCTTGATTTTAATTTTGAATACATTTGAATTTAAAGTCCCGGAGGCGTGCCTCCGCAATGGACTCGAATGCTTTGCCCAGAGAGCCGAGAAAGCAGCGCGGTAGGCGTTCGGGCCTTTGGATATAAGAACCATGGCTATGATCTTCATGCGTCAGCGAACGAGCTAATCATTTCCGTTGCCGCGCTTGCTACAGTTTCCGGGAACTCCTTTTTTCAGCATAGTAATCGCGAAGACCGTGTCACTGTCAGGAACCGGCATCCTTTCTCTGTTTGAGGTGTGCCACAGCATCCTGTACCTTTTGCAGGGTGACCTCCGGGGGGCAGGGGGTCGCCCTCCAGCTCTTCAAGCAATGCCCTCAAGGAGCGTTCCTTGCCCCTGGAGACTTATTTGCGAAGAAGGGCCTGCAGCCTCTTGTGCTTACAGTAGGACATACGCAAAGTCGTACTGAAGTCCTTGACTATAAATAATTGAAAGAAGTTAGCGTTCACTTTATAACATGTGGCTATGTGAGTGGCGTGTGCGCTATGATTAAGGTATCATAGCGCACACGCGCTATGATAACAATTCACAGGGTTTGTGAATGTAACCCTAAAATATTGGGGTTACATTACGAGTATTGAGTGCCTCGCCTCCAAGAAAGTATCAGGACTACCTTTGTCGCCATTTTTTTGCACGGGCAAGATGATGGCATGTCGGAGCTCGTGCGGCATTTGCTTGATCTCTAAAAACTTGTAAGTATCGTGGACCATCCCGCATTTCTTATAGACGAATGCCGGAATTTCGTCAGGCATTTCGCTACTTTTTGGTACCATCCACACGCTTGGTCGTTTCGAGATAATATTTTACTTTCATTCGACGCGGAACATGTGTAGAATCGTCCAGTATCGCGTGTTCTGAACATTCTGTTGAGTCTCATGTGTAGCATTTTATTATCTTCTCCCCGTCCGAGGGCTAAGTAAATACTTTTTTAAACATGTATCCGAACTTATTCAGTCGCCCTCGTATATTTGAATATACAGCTTATATATTTTTCTGGATTATGTTTTGTTTAATACACTTCGGGACAAAACAATTCATCACATCTCTCTTTTGACTTAAGGCATATTTTGAACTGGCAATAGTGCCGCCATATTAGAAATAGCTGCGCCATACTATTAAAACCTAAATATAGCAAAATATAATTAGCTTTATGACACGACCAGTTTGATGAAGCGACACGGCTAGCAGTGAACTGGAAAAGCGCTCGAATATGCGGTCTTGGCTTAGTCACCTTTGGTACGGTACGAAGGTGTGCACAGAACAATTGAAAAGCACATCAAAATTCTCGTTGGTCATTCTTGTTGGTCAGCCAAAGACGTTGTTCAGTGGAAGACCCAACGACGAATTCTGAGAAGCAGAGAGCACGCCAGAGAGCGCCTGCCATATCGTTAACTCGCTTGAGTCTGGCTGTTGTCAACGGTTTGTTAGCACGCCAACTGAATATGAAACGAGCAACCTACGCTTCTATCGGAGAGCGGGTCCGAGGCACAAAGTTCAAGCCACAACTAATAAGGAAGGCCGCTTCGTTTATATAATACTATGAGGAATCAACGACTTACTCCTGTTCAGTTACGCCAACAACTAATATTCCCCTACGGTTCCCCTACTGGTTAGAGCGGTTTGCGCAACTTTGCATTGAGAAGCATTATCATTAGGGCGGTAGTTCGAGTGCGATTTGGGCTTCCATATGCTTAGGAAGAAGAACTGAGCTAGAAGAGCCCCCTCAAGTCTACGTTTTTTTTTTAATGAAAGACGACGTTCAACTTACCGAATGGTACGTTGAGACATCCCACGTAGTGCCCTATGCAAGATCTTGGTGAAAACTTCGTTTTCACTTTATGCACAGCAATGCTAAATCGCACACTGCTGCATTACTGGTTTGGGGGTACCCCGCAGAGGCTGAAATCGAAGCTTAATGAAATGGCCATCATGCATACTATGCAATTCAATTTACAGTTAAAATCATTAACTAAACGACTATGTCTTAGATCTACGAAATGCGTTTTCATTGAGATAGCTATTGTTCGACACATTTTAGTTACATTTTTCAGACAATAAAAAAACGTTTATAGTTTGACGCAACACTCTAACAGTGTCATCAAGCTGATTGATTTGGATTTGCTCTTCTCAATAGTGTAATACAATGGGAACTTGTCACAGACGGCAAGAAACCGCTTCGTGTACCTGCTAAAGGGTTGCGGATCGACAGTCAAGCTTCGGTCACCTATACAAGGACCTACTTCAGCAATTCTTGCTGGAGTGACAGGGAAAGTGACAGGAAAAGGGACAATAGACCTCGGTTAAGGTATTGCAGTTAGATGTATACCTCGCCAGGGATCTTCGGGATGGAATGGTATGCACTATTCGGCACTTGTACACAAGGTATATTGTGATTGGCTATCATTACTTGATATGCTCGACCCTAAGGGTTTCACCAAGTTCGCGATGAATGTCATTGCTGGTTTCTGCTTGCAGATGTGCGCTAAATATTACGTAGCGAGCTGCCAGATGCCTCGGCGAACTTTACGCTCTTTCGTCTGGTGGGTCGGTCGCTGAAGTGTTCAAATTGTATATAATGACAATAATATATTAAGGTTATGTATCATCTTAAAATTACTGCAAAAGTTACTGCAGAAAAATAATATATACAGATATAATGTGAACTTAAGTTTAACCAGACCGAAGTGATCGAATGCAGTTAGGGCAACCACGCGTAGGTATCATATAGCTTGCGTAAGCGTAGGAAGCGCTCTAATGATAAAATAATGCGTGTATAGTCTACATTTCACGGTTCATATGCCAGAAATGCTTTAAGCTTCCTGTTCGTGAAACGACGCAAGTAGCGTGCCGACGGCCGTAAATCTTTCTACGATTTTATACGTGTTTTGACTTATTAAAGTATTATACTGTTTATACAATGCGCAGCATAATAACCCCCGTCTGAACGGTAAAGGTACTGTGATCGATAGCTAAAGCTAATTTGGAGAAAATGCAATGAGAATTTCGCGGATCGCTTTTCAGCCGAGAGTGCTCACCCATCAATTGGCACCATGCCACTACTGCACTAGATCATGCCCCCCATCCCTTCCTCCGCCCGTTGGACACATCAACAGGTCATCAACATTCGACTGCAACAC
Organism: Dermanyssus gallinae; assembly: GCA_003439945.1. NCBI lineage: Eukaryota > Metazoa > Arthropoda > Arachnida > Mesostigmata > Dermanyssidae > Dermanyssus > Dermanyssus gallinae. Next base: position 730,800 of record QVRM01002297.1, read on the forward strand.
AGCTGCAGTTTGTACATCGGTCTCTGTTCCTCACTCACATATAGACGGTTAAGCTCAAGCAAATCCACATATAGGTTCCGTTGACTCCAACCTCTGTGCGTCATCGCGGTCTGCCGGTGTCACTGTGTCCGGATGCGATCCTTATACCAACACTGAGCTTATATCTTCCGATATATCCGAAGATAGACAAAACGTCGCTATACATAATGCTGTAGTTCTAAAGCATATTTGTCCTCATTATCATATACTGAGAAATTACATATATATATATATATATATATATGTTCATCATCTACCACGGATTTTGACGTTGGCTAGTACAATGCGATACGTAACAGATTTTTCGGGCTCAATGAGCTCAACGCACTGGGTGGCAAGAATCGGGTGCATGTCAAGCAGAGCCAGTTCGTGGCACCCCAGAAGTTCGGCGGCTGATCGGGACCGTTTGAGTGTGGAAGCAAAGCGACGACACGCCAGGACGCCCGCGCTCACCCGACCTCTCGGTGTCGCGCTGCCAGATGCAGCCGCTAGCTACGCGATGACGTTTTTGCTGTGGTTTTTGTTGTCGCTGTTGTTACTACTGCTGCTGCTGATGCTGTTGTTGTTGCCGTCAGTGTTGGTGTTGCAATTGTTGTCGTCGCTGTTGTTGGTGTTGTCGTTGTTTTTATTGTTGCTAATGTTATTATTGTTGTCGCTGTTGTTGCTGTTGTTGCTCATTCGTCGTGGATGATGCTGCTTTAACAACGCCGAAGTGGCCGAAGACGATGGCGCCGACTGCCCACGCAACGATCGAGACAGACCCGTCTTACATGCATGTACATGCGCGACTGTGTTTGTCCGTCTGTGACGTGTCTACGTGTTTGTGTGATTAGACACGTGTATCTGTGTATGTATGTCTACGTGTATAATGTGTATCCTTGTATGACTATGTATATATATATATATTGTGTATGACTGTATGTCTATGTATTTATATATATATATATATATATTGTGTATGACTGTATGTCTATGTATGTATATATATATATATATATATATATTGTGTATGACTGTATGTCTTTGTATATACATTGTGTGTGACTCTATGTCTATATATATATTTTGTGTATGTCTCTATGTCTATGTATATATTTCGTGTATGTTTGTATGTCTATGTATATATTTTGTGTATGTTTGTATGTCTATGTATATACATTTTGTGTGTCTCTATGTCTATGTATATATTTTGTGTATACATTGTGTGTGTATCTATGTATATGTATATATATATATATATATATATATATATATATATATATATTTCCAAGTGTTGTACACTGGCAGCCGTCGTTACGACGTGAACGCCGCAGTGAGAATGTTCCCCCTCTACCCCAGGGCAGACAGAAAGTGTCCGGTTTGCTACGCACGGACGAAGGGACGCTCGCCCGCTTAAACAGCCCGACCTCTCATTTCGTTAGCCAGCACTTCTGTCTGTCTGTCCGTATGTCTGTCCGCCCGCCCTTCCCTCCATCCATAGAGCTGAGGTGTCAGCAAAGCAAAGCGGATCAAAAACACGTCGGCAACCGTCCACACTGCTTCTGTGGCCCGCTGTCGTTTCGTGTCGACTATCCCGCGCTCATCATGCGACCGCCATATCATCCATTTCGATTTTCAGGCCCACTCTTACGCCACGCTACGCCAGTACCGGCCGCAGTTACAATTACAACCAGCCACTAACTTCTACACCCCCCCCCCCCCGCCCGATTCAAATACCTCTGCTCATACGATGACGACGCTTACTACTACTACTTACTTTTGTTAAATTGATATATTTGGCACAACCGAGCAAGATGGCTTAGTGGCAAAGCCTTTGCCTTGCATTCGGGAGGACTGAGTTCGAGACCCAGACCGGCCACTCTTAAATTGATTTGCATGGTCTCCAATTGAGACACGGTAAATGCCGGAGTGGATTGAAAATTAGCCATGACATGAAAAAACCGTACACGGGCATTAGCCTTACGGAAATCTTTTTTAAAAAAAACAGCTTTCATCGGCTACTACTCTCCGTTCACTTCGACTACTGCTAAAAAAATACTACGACTGCTACTACTAGAACGTCGAAACAAGGCAGCGCAAGCAGCTGCGGAGCTGTCACTGTCGCTACGACAATCATGCCGCCAGATGGCGACACGAGTTAGTTGCAACCCGCCGCTGCAATTGCCGAAACATTTCCACGCCGCCGCTGCTTGCTGGCGAGCACGACGGCAGCCAGCGCGGCTATCAAGTTAGACACGGTATGGCCGCGTCTAATATATAGTATATATAATATATATAGATAATATATAATATATTATTGATAGATCAGAGAATATATATATATATATAATATAGACATATATAAAAATTGAATCATACAGATAGATGTATGGAATACAGTAATATAGATAGATATATATTCAGCTTTATATATATATATAGATATAGATGTATATATATATAGATATATATAATATCTATATATAGTTATATATACTATGATATATATATATCAATATAATATATAGTATTATATATATATATACATATATATATATATATATATATATATATATATTATATATATATATATATATATATATATATATATATATCTATATATCTATGTGTGTATTCGTATAGCCTGACTCACCACCATCGCCAACAATGCGGGAACGACATAGAGAGTTGTGGGCGTTAGTCGCGCGGGTAGCTCAAACGAACGCACATCGTCGGCCGATCGTTGTATGCAGTGGACGACAGCTACGTAGGAGATAGATAGACGAAAACAACGACCACACGTATCGTGTACAGAGAAGAGCCCCCCCCCCCAGAATAGTACGGCTAGGGGATAGGGGGTGGTTGGTTGACTAAAGAGCAACGCTCGATCCCGAGGGGGTTGTTCGACCCCCGAAATAAGACCGCCTGGCGCGCGCTTTTCTCTGTCTATCCGGAAAATGTGACCGTTGCCGGAACAGCGAAGCATGAAGCGCAGTAGTACACTTTTGTAAGTAATACTCAGAGTAAGTGATTCATGTTCTGCGACGAAAGCGTGCAGCAAATGCGTTTGACCAATAAAGTCATTCGTTGTACGCCTGACCAAATTACGGAAAAATTGTTGTTTTTCGGCGATGAGACTTAGCTATAAATATATATATATATATATATATATATATATATATATATTAAGTATGCATACGCGATGACGGATATCGTCGACAGTCTGTCTCTTCGTGGCCAGCAGCCCACATGCAATGAACCAATGATTCTTTTGCTAACCGCAAGCAGACAGGTCTCGTGGGTACGGCAACGTACGACTCTCAGCCCTATTTTGAATTAGAGACAAAACTAGTCGCTTCTGGATGCACGCTTTTAGCTGTGAACGAGAACAGAACGATGGTGCTAAATCTCTAGCCGGTCTCTACAGCAAGCTCCAGCAAGTATAGCTTGCCAATGATAAATGAATCGATTCGTCAATCGGTAACGCCTCGTGGCTTTTATTTAAAAAAATACGGCTTAACTTGAGAAGACGAAAAATGCTTCTGCATATAGTAATGTAATACCCCAAAAAAACGTATCGAAAACCCGCTTGATTATTTGCAGAAGTACATTCAATTAAATACGGTGTTAGTTGCAGGAACCGGCATTTTCTAGAAGAATTACGTTTTCTCTGAAGGTGGCAAACACGTATGTTAGTAATCAAATACATTTAAATTTTCAGTGATATCAGGGTCGATAATACTCAATGGTGTCCGCCACATCCTATTTGTGTAATGCCCCGATGTAGCTATAATGAATGCATGGAGTTTATTAGGAGAGTATCTTTTCCAAAATAGTTTATTTCACCGCCGTGTTACAGGTGAAATGCTCAGTTCATACACCGCCTTACATGATCTTGATCTAAATTTTATAGCCGAGACATTGTTAAGTGCAGGTGGAAGACATGTGACAAATTGTGAATTAACTCCTGATAATAGGTACTCAGTACATTGGTGTGATCAGGACACTCGTGGCAGCGGCGCTTGTATATATATTATACAAACGTTAGTGTTTTTGATGTCAAGTTAGATACTGGTATTTAGGTATTAGAGCCGGCTGAGAGTCAGCTCCAAAAGGATTTTTTTAGGTATTAGAGCTAAACGTATTTTTAAAACCATGTTCAGACAGGGCGACATGTTTTTAAGCTACGGATGCTGGCTTGCTGTCGGAGCGCAAGGATCCCATAAAGAGTACATGTGATTCTTTTGAAAGTGGATGTGATATTGCCAACCCATTTTACTAATCAGGGTAGAGACATTTTAATGATCAGGCTAGCACGTCGGGCCAGAATATGGCATACACTCGAGTCATTTATCTAGTCACACAAACTGTCATCTATTGGATGAAACAGACTCAAGTTTCACATCAAATAAAGACCACATTGGGCACATTGATTAACACGGTGTCATCTGCTTATCTATTTGTGATAAAATATATATCTGTTTTTATATCCCCGTTGCCCTCGGATTATAACGCATTCTTTCTTTATTGAACCATATTTTTCTTTGATTCCAAATATCCTCCTATTGAGGAGGGAGGGTATAACGTGGAAGGGTGAATTTCTGGAAGGGTGATAACGAGTAAATCATATTAAAGATGCCACCTTTTCTAGGGAAAGATACGTTCGCAAACTGTGATGTATATACTGTAGATAATGCGTATAATTATTTCGTTTATCAGATGGACGCCTTGATTGATGCATTTATTCCCAAACGCTCCGGTCAGTTTAGATAAACGCTAGGTTTCGTGAATATATATCTTGCCTAGAAGCACTTATGAAAAGTAACACAAGTCGGCGGAATGGGATTAAACTTCACAAAGAAGGCCAAAAGACTTTGGGATTACCTTGAAAAGGTATTCGTACCAGTTGACTGGCAGGGTGCTCTCAAAGAGGCATCTGTTAAAAAGAGACTGCCATAAGAGCACGGGGAGATGTTCCTGCAGAATGTGTTCATTCCTTACAATATCTGGCTCGGATGACTTGTTTTTTTTTTATAAGAGCGAATACAATATTTACTTCGTCTCGACTAAACGGTTCATCAAGAGCCTCGGCAAAAAATCTCTCGGGGGTTTCGAAATCGTGTGAAGTAGGAGTCTCAAAGTACGAACACCGTATCTACGTGTGTGAAAAAATGACGTAATAGCTTGATGCAAAGAGCGGGCCTCTAAGATGAATGGATTCCTGAGGCTTCGTCTACCACATCAACCAGGTTTAACGTCTACTACATCAACCAGGATACTTCCTACAAGGCTCTCCTTCAAGCAGTTGCGAGGTTGGTGCCTCACCTCTTTCCGAATTAGACAGGAAGATGGCCGACAACGTTTCATATATGGCCGAAAGACATAGCAGAAGTTATGCTGAAACAGATGGAGGAGGTTATACAGAGGCTCTGCCTGGACAAGGAAAAGAAAAAAAGCTTAGGCAGTATCCCGCCTAAGGTGCTCAAAGACCTAGCGTACGCACTATTAAGGAATGGACCTCCCCCATTCCTAATGCGCTAGAAAAAAAAGCTATAAGGCGGGGTCTGGGCGGATTTTCCGCCTACTAGACACTATGGCCAAACTTGTCGAATATGTCTATACATATTTGTTCATTGTTATTTAATTATTCATCACTACTCTAGCTGGTACACGGCATTTACAAGAAAGGCCCCACGCCTGAAGATCTTGTGTCAATAGAAAATTTCCCTTCAAATACCATATGAGTTAGATCCCGTAGGTAGTCAGTGGTCCTGCGTCTAAATAATAGTAAACCTATTCACGAATTAATTAATTTTTCCCTGATTACAGAGCATTAAAATGCTCTCCGCTGGCCAAGCTTCCCAATGAGGAGCCACAATGAGATCCACATTGCTGACACATGGGGTCATCACCGAGTTTGTGGAAGTCGAACTTCGTATAGATCACGCGGTGGAAACCGTGTAACATAAAGCGTTGTTGCTTATGGCGTTCCGTTCGCCACTCGCCATTCCGCCGCTCAGATTACCCCCAAACGTGGCGACTGGAACCAGATTTAGTCGAAGAAGCGTATTGTTGCGGGACAGCCGTCGGGGTTTGATAATGTCTGCCCCGCGATAAGCGCCTGTCTGCATCACCCTGTCAGATTTACGGTATAGCTGCAGCCGTTGCTAGCGCAAATGTGACTCTGAAAGCAAAACCTGATGACACAAGACGCCGTCCAGGCGAATGAACTAATGTGCCATTACTCGGCCCGCCTGACACCGTCTTTCTTATATTCGTGATGAGGCTAAGTTCGGAAACAGCCTCAGGAAGCCTGGCCATGGCGTGTTGCAGCTGAGGGCCGTGAGGCCCATAAAGTAGATCATCTACGTACAAAATCACTTTTACTGTTTCTCTGGGCTCATTGATCCGTTCAGGTGGACCTTTAGGAGAACCGCAAAATTTCTAAATTAGTCTACTAGATAGAATCGGGCTTAAGTGATCCACTTGCACGACGTCTGTTGGTTGTGGGATTGGAGGTAGCTCCGAGACGCCCTCGTCACTGCTTTTCGGTTCTCACTCAACACTGCAACTAGGGGACTTAGCATGCATCTATGGAAGCCACAGCAAACAGGTGCTATTGCGACGTGAACAGAGCTTACTTGGTATCCTTAAGGAGAATCTTTCAGACTGAGATTGTTGAGCGATTCCTGCGAGAACGTGTCACTCCTCAAGGTGCACCTGTGCTCTTCAGGAAAAAGCTTAATATTTTGGTCATCACGGAAGAGAGCTCTAGCCAAAATGTGTTAGCCCGTAATATAAGACAAGTGGCTTCGTTTTGACGGTGACAAAAGTGTCAACACTAGCCGTATGGCAGACAGAGCGAAAAGTAATCGGTTCAAACGACAATAAGGAAAAATGGACCAAGACTATTTCACCGAACATAGCAGGATGTAACAGAAGACCATACGTTGAGTTATTTTACTACACTACACAGGCGTTAGCGGCTCTCGGGCGGAAGACCTCAGACGTCGTGGACCGACCCGCTAAAAAGCAGGAACTCCCCTTTCCGAAGGCTCCGAAGTATTGCCATCCAATTCCGAGCCTGAGGGAGTAGAGATAAACAAGGGTGTAGCGGGTTTGCGACTCCCACATTAGTCACTGCAAGCTGACGCCGAAACTTGCGCATTAAGCCTGCTTGAAATCTTATATATAAAGAACCTGCACCCAATAGGAAGTGACAGAAGTCTGGGTCTTGTTTGTCCCCCCAGGTCACAATCTCTAAAGGTCCTTTCACTGCGTGTGCTTTGATTCGAAGTGCGCCATCGATAGGCTAATGGCAATCTACTGTTACAAAAATGGAAATGTGAGGTACGAGTGATTGTACAAACAGGCAGTGCCGCTCTTACCTACAGGACAAATACTTCTGTTCGTAAGCTGAAAAGCCACTTAGTCAATCTGTTAAGGCTCCAGCAGGAGCCTCCCAGACTAGCAGTGTTTTATTCCTTTTTGACTACTATATTACTACTAGATATAATTGAATATTAGACTACATTTATTAGATTAGTCTAGTCTACTAGAACACTAGTCAAGTAGACTATTACTATAATAGATCAAAATAAACATCTGCCATATAAGGTAAAATACCTTGAATCAGTGAATGATCGTAAATTTACTGCTTAGTGAAGGCTAAGCCAGCAAGCCATTAGTGACGGTATACCTTGGAAGGCAAAAAATAGTATGCAGCTTTTTATCCAGAACACCAGGTCATGCCGACTAAAGCGCCAGCAAAAGAGAGCCGTCCTTCGGAAGTACAAAAACAAATACATTGTGTGTTCATTTCGACCTGTATTTGGTGCAGGCCGCGTAAGTGCGACATGTCAGACCATCCAGTGACAATGTGGCAAAATGTCAAGCTCCGTGTGGTAACTAAATACGTCTTCTTCGGAGGCTTAACTGTAACGGGTATTAAAGCCAAATTAATTGCATTTCACGGAATCAATACACCAGCTTACAACACCATCGCCAAGTGGATTGCCTCAATTACATTTCGGAGCCTAAATAGATTCTCCAGTATACGTGCGGTATCTTATGCTGATGACTGCACTCTGCTTGTCCCCTTATCTAAAAATAGCCTGCGGGCTGGTTTTGATATGGCAAACGAAGCATTAGCAGTCCTCTGTGATGCTTTTTGCAACCTTCGCATGAAGATCAACGCCAGGTTGTACTTTTCCGGACGTCCCACTGTCCCATAACCTTTTCCAGAGGCGACTTAATTATGGATGATACCCTACTAGAGCTGTCTCCAAATATCACTTGTCTGGGCTTAGTGTTCAATGAGCGTATGCCGTGAAACAGCCACGCTAATATACTCCAACATAAATTTGCACCTGCTGTTGCTGCCAATGTCCATCTTCGGCTTCGTGGGCTTCAAGTCTCTATTCTCGTATTGACGTATAAGGCGCTAGTAGAGCCCGACCTCTGCTACTGTAGTGTGGTCTAGGGTAAGACTTACCAAAGTGTCATTGTAGCACTTCAGTCTTTGCAAAACAGAGCTAATCGTGGTACATTCGGTCTGCGACCCTGGGAATCAGTCGGGGAAGCAAAATGGCTACTGCACGAGCTAACAATGGAGCAACAACTGAACAGCGTGTTAGTTTCAGAGATCAATTGGGAACAACATCCGCAGGACAATTTGGGTTCGTAACCTTACCATTGACAAAACCTGGATTCATCCAGAGTGTAGAAGAAGACTGTGCTGTTTAACCATGACAATGATCCCAATCACACCTCTTTTGTAGCCTTCGTCAAATTACGAAAGCGGAGTTTCCAAATTGTCGAGCATTCCACATAATTAAAAAAACATCTTATATGCTCCAAAACTGACCCCGTGTGACTATGGAATTTATATTAATAATATTTGTTTAGAAACCTCAAAACACCTAATAGTCAGTACCACTTTTAGCTGACTTACATGTTTATATTAGATCGTATAAAGCTCTCATCCTTAGCAGGCTGTTGCATGGGCCTCTAGCATAGGACTCTTATCAAAAGGAATACAAAAATTCGCCCGATGACAAACAGGATAATATCTTTAAATGATACGTCTTAAAGTGCTTTTGCTACAGGACTAAATTACAATTGCTACTATTTTCTTATTTTCTGTTTTAAAAAACGTGAAAAGCTCGCATTTAACTCTCGCCGCACCAGCGGATCGCGTTTTACGCGCAAGAAAATAGTTTGCGATGTCCCCTTTGAGTGAATCCAAAAACTGCTACACATTTACAATCGCATGGTGTATGCCTTTATGCCAAAAAGGTATTAAATGCACTTACGCACTATCGCTACGAGTCTCTATTATCAACCAGTATGGGACTCGACCCCATGCCCATTAACCGCACATCCCCCCTTATGCTTCACTCGCTGATAGCCCAGATCTTCGCTGAACGCATTATGGGCTATCAGGAGAAATAGCGAGCTCTCTTTCAGATCAATTGGCTGGGGGTTGGCCACAGGTTCTAGCACTTGTCCAACACACGCAAGCTCTTTTTCTTCGAGCAGCACTTCTCTACGGCTACTCTGGGATTAAAGCAATGTCTGTCTTTCTTATACCGTTCATATTTCTCCTGAAGAACCTATTTTGCCGTAGCCGCTCTCAGTTTCCAGGCCTGCTTAATGGCGTATGCTAATGCGTCTGTTAAAATGTAAATATACCAGATTTTGTGACACAAGCTACATTGCAACCAAGATTTGTGCATTTTAGGCATCTTTGAGGTGCCTTATTTTTTTCTGATGAGAGGGGAAATTGCTTTTACGCACATCTGAGGCGGGTAGTGTGGGACTCGATGCCGATGCTGTTAGCATAATACCCACTAAAAATCTCTTACCTAAACGGCCTCAGGAAGAGTCGAGGAGCTGGAACCGTTCTTTAATGCTACTCTAACTTAACCCTAATCTATTCGCACTACAACATATACAATTTCAGACATATTATCGTTCAATAAAGATGCCTTTTAATTTATTAAGAAGGTATCATTTTTATATTACGGATTAGGGGAAACTTTACGTTGTGTCGCAAATATATACTAACACGTTTAGTTAAATATGTCTGCAGCATATGTAAAACGAATATATGTTCGAAAAGAATGTTCTTTAAGCGATAACGAGTTATGACTACCTTTTTCATCGCCCTCCGCCTCTTTTCTCTCACATAGGGTGACCACTAATTAGGAGTTATTATTTAATACCTATCCGAAAGTTTAAATCATTGTACCAATATTCACATATAGCCTTGGACGGGTCTGGGGACATCTTTCATTGGCAAGGTTTGCAAAACTCGAAGGATAACCTTCACTGTACATTTCGATCGTCATATATAAATTAATATATATATATGCGTGCCAATTCTGTTTTTGACAACGACAACGAATGATATACATATACTGCAATTCGACATTTAATAGATAGCGGTCTCTCATTTTTAGTTTCAAGTTTATTCACTGTCATACATTGGTAGTATGGCTGTTCCTTATTTGATTCCCTTAATCATAGGTTTTCATCGATACATTATAGATGCAGGACCCAGCACCAACCATTCTGTACATTCTTCTAACCTGAAACGAGTGAAATTCTCGTTGCAGATCAGAATGCTGGCGCGCTGCAACTTTTTTGAGCGATTCGCGTTGACTACACCTGACAAAGTTAAAAGTTTTAGAAAAACCAGACAGCTATTTTCGTTCGCTGACTGATTCTATACTACTTCTTTAACTGTATGTAACCTACCACCCTACTGCCCGTAGAACCCAAGCAAAAGTACTGCACTCAAAATAAGAATGACGAGTGACTCTCCGTTGTTACCTAAATGCAACAACAACAACCACACCGCTCACGCCCACTCTCGATTGGTTCTCATGGCGGCTTATTTGAGTCTAAACACCCACGATAACCTTGGTGGTTACTTTGGCTGAATCACGCTTAACAATATTCGAACGCCTCATCTCTCACTTTCAGCAACATCCTGCGTACGCCCGAATGTGTGCAACTTCCCTCCTAACTTGGCGCCAGATGACGCGTTCTGGCTCGTCAACAATTTGCTAAATTCATAGTTCATAGCCATTAGCAAACGAGTGCTATGATAGGAACGTGCCGATCGAAGCAGTGATCACAACGAGGCAAGTTCTCTTGCCTCGGTGAGTAGTGGCGTAGCTGGTTAGCTACGAATTGCCTATCTGCAGCAGCGGTCCTTCAAGGTGGAGCGTCAGAGCGTGTGCTTTTGCCCGGATCATGCCAGCATCAACATCCTTCGATGCGCATAGACACAGCAATAGGCCGGCGACCGGTGTGATTAGTACGCATCCTTCCTGCAAAAACGACACACACACATATGTATATATATTTTGTATGTGAATTTTTTGTAACACACATTTTGTTTTACTATATATATATACATATATCCTATTTATTTCACTCAAATAGAGTATGTACAAGAAGGTTCGTGTTAATATTAAACATAATTGTTGCCCTGCTGTTCCACCGAGACAAGAAGTGCAAAGATCTTTGTTGCAGTGCTGGACAATCCACCGCCTGGTACATAGCGCATTGCTGCGAGCAGAACCGACAAATACAATGAGTACTGTAGTCTTCATGATAATGATATATATTCCATGATCACGAGCTCATGGAACCCGTGTACGACGTACCTGGTATAGATATGCCTGTCATCGCAGGCCATCGCGGCCCACAACCGAGGAGACTTAAAAAGTATACATATATATATATATATATATATAACAAAACGCTTGCCCTAAAAAATCATATAAGCTATTGTTATGCTGCGAGTTATTTGATTGTGCATAAGATTCCTTTCCTTCGTCACCATTCTTTACATCTACCGTCCGTAGTTCATTGTTGCTGTTGCCACTACTGTGGAAGAGCTGTAAGCGGCGTAAAGATGATACGAACCTCAAGCTCAACGATCACCTGCCGAAGGCGATCCTCATGTAATCCGCCCTTGCCCTCTTGCTCATTTAAACCCCACACCGAACTCAACTGTAAGACATAACAGCGATTTCATATTAATACATTCGGGCACAACTTCATATCGAATCATCGATGTAATGATCATGACACAGACACAAATCAGCAACAAAATAATCATATGACAGCTATCTCTATTTCGTCGTCGTTCTCGTTGAGTCTTATTCTGTCACTTATTCTGGATGGTTTTATTACGACTTGTTGCCACTGTCGGTAAACTGTTCGGGGTGCTCTTTCAGAATTAGTTGCTGTTGTTGTTGTTGTTGTCTTGCACGCAATCGTTGTGTTGTATGCATCGATTCCATATTGTCAGTGTACAATACTTGCAGCTTGTTTCTACGGTGTGACTACTACTCTCTTGTTATTTTTACTATTTTTGCTGCTAATCTTGCTATTATGTTTATTGCGTTGGCTGTTGTTACACGAATATTGTTTCTGCATCGATTGCTAAAGGTGATATGCGTCACGATGACATGCTGCCGTGAATGGTATCATTGTTGTCGTCGTTGCAGTTGCTGTGCCGATTGCTGCTCGTGGTAAAAACATGTTAGCTTTTATATTTTTTTATGTATGCCACCGGCTGCAGAATTCGCCCACGTACCAGAGCAGCCGTAGTTTTTGCCTCGCGCTCGGCGTAGCCCGCGTACGCCAAAAGAACACCTTCCGAGTTGAGTAATCTGGAAGAGAGTGCAAAAAACACAGAGCATGACTGAGTGTAAATATGTATATATATATATATATATATATATATATATATATATCGGAGGCCCTATCGGAGGCCCCAGCTCTAGGACCAAATGTTAGAAATGACCTGGTCGATATTACAAAGAAGAAGTTGTCACAATGGAAAGCAAATACTCAGTAGGTATCGAAGTAGACATGGATTATATGGATGCGTAGGTAATATATATGCTGCCGCTCTAAGCGCCCCTAATATAAATAAGGGTGACATGTGTATTTAGGTATATATGCCAAGCGAACAATAAATCAATTAATATATATACATATATATATATATATATACATATATATATATATATATATATATATATATATGCCAGAACACCTTTCAAAGTTGAGCAATCTGGAAAGGAGCGCAAATAAGAGCACTGACTAAGGTTGTGGATAAATATGAACGAATGTGTGTTTACTGTAAATAGATTTTAAATAGAGAACACATTTTGACGTACGTATATATATATATATATATATATATCAGTACCTGCGTGAGAAAAATGAGTTTGATGTTGACTCACAGAGTACTGACAACGCCTCCCGTGTTCACCTGGGAGAGAACCTTGACGAGCGCTTGTGTGCGTAGCATCGCCATTGCGGCTCGATTGTGTCGACACCACCCGGCGTCGTCTTCGGAAGCGGATGGACGTCTTCCACCACGCACGTCTTCGTCAGAGAACTGATCAGCTACCGACACCTTTACGATTCTAATCTCTTCTACGTCGTAGCAGATAAGACTCACGCTCCGCAGGAACGTCGGCGGTGACCGTCCTCAGTTAGGGCGACGCCTGTACTCCTCAAAAGAACAATCCAAGTGACCGATTATGCGTTGCTGATCCTCTTTGACACCCCGCGTCTCCCTAACGGTGTTTACTTATATGTTCAGAAAGGCTGCTTCCGTACGTTTCCTCGGCATTCGAAGTGTTACGTTTACAACACACTGCACAACTTGACGACGGCATTGACAGTGACAGTAGTGTGAACAACAGCAATAACAACGACAACAACAGGCACAACAACAACAACGACAACAAATGGCACAACAACAACAATAAAAAGGAGCAACATACGTATTAGCAGTAGGCCATAAGAGCAGTTGGCTATGATGAGCTCTTGGTGGTGGTGATGATGATGATTGGCTATCAATTCAATTTCAATCAAACGCTTTTTTGTGGTGTTTCTTTGATAGAACATCGATATCGATCGGGGTCCAGGCGTAGCACAATACCACCACTCTCTCGAGGAGAACGATCGGCTACTCACGACACGAAATCTATTCGAGATGAACGAGCCGGCGGCTAATGGCAGCTGAACCTATCGTAGGCGCTGTAGTCAAATTAGCGCTAGGATGCTACTTACTGACGTGCTAAGCATATTCTACTAGACAAACGACTGCACTTGGCTCGTCTCGGCTCCCACACAGACTAGCCAATGAAACGGCCGTCAGCTGCTTGATGGATTCATCGAAGATAGATTTGAATCTCCCGCCAGTCGACTCTGGCTGTAGACGACGAGCAGACGGCAAAAAATGAAGAAGAAGAAGGCTAGCAGACGACGTCCGGAGGACGACGGTAGCAAACATATGATGATGATGATGATTTCATATTTGTTAGGCGGGCCATAGGCAAACAGTACAACCGTTAACGATGGAGCCAGATAGCAACGCAAAGCAGGGAATCTGGGGTATCTATTATTTGTAGGTAGGCGTTCACTAGTATCAACTGTTATCCCGATGCAAATCATTATATGTATATATATATATATATATATATTCATATATATATATATATATATATATTCATATATATATATATATATATATATATATATATATATATATATATATATATATATATATTCAATACGCATTATTCAAAAATTCGAAGATTTCGAGCTTGAAAACTAAACAATTATGCGTCAATTTTTGTGAACTTAAATATTTCCTTTGTGCTAGCCAATCTTGAATGTACTACATACGAAGTAGGATTTTCGGAAAAAGTTTTAACGAGTTGGACTGCGACGGGCTTATCATGAGTTGTTGTGCTCAGATTAATAATAATTAGTATTATATATATATATATATATATATATATATATATATGTATATATATATATATATATATATATATATATATATATATATATATATATATATATATATATATATATATATATATATATATATATGTATATATATATATATATATATATAAAACTATATAGCTCAGCTATATTTTTTTTGTTCTGGGAGGTTTCGGGAATGCATGATGCACATGCGCCACTAGCAGCCTGCGTGACTAGTGTGAGACTCGCAAACCCACTAAACCCGGATTCCTCCCCACCCCCCCAGGCTCGGTTTTACTTTGGCATTACTTCGAAGCCGTGGGAGAGGCGTCTCTGCCGTTCTCCTTCAATCAGCTCTATTCCTGACTATCATCCCGCATGTCTACCTGCGGTTGGATAGGGGGATGCCATTTTGTAATCCGTCTTGTGAGGGTGCGTCGAGGCCATGAGAGCCTGGCTGCTTGATGCTGATGAGAGCATCACACCGCAGAACAATATGCTCTACGTTGTCCGTTTCTCCAGAGTCGCACAGTACGCAGATATCGCTGATGGCCTTCTTGATCCTTAACATGTAGTTCTGGAACTGGCCGTGTCCGGTCAGAACCTGAGTCATCCAGTAAGAAAGCTCCCCGTGTCGGCGGTCATACCATACCCTGAGGTCCGGTATCAGACTCTTGGTCCAGCTCCCTGTGGTCACACCGGGTCTTACCTGCGCCCATTCCTCATGCCAGGCCGATATGGTGGCACTCCTGGCCCTGGTGAAATCCAGACCTTTGTCTAGATACATTTTACTTCGTTCAGCCACTAGGAGGTCCTATGGCAGCATCTTGACTAGGATCAGAAGCTCAGCTATATTGCGGGAGTCCCAGTCATCCTATCGACAAACTAATCATACCAGCGTGTTTGAATACAAATTTTGCATCTGTTGAATGTATTTGTTTATTTTGCGTTAGCTCAAAACAGAACGAATGTTGTATTGAAGATAATTCTCAAGAACTGAAATTCTTTACAATCCTTATGTTTTGGCGTTCACGCTCAGTTACCCATTTTTAGTAGACATTTTTGTCACTTGTTCCATTATAATTTTTTTTTTTTTCCGAATTGTACGAATTCTGGGAGACGCTGTGTATATTTTGATTTGTTCATTCGCTTAATAAGTGTGTGTACATATATCACCCTTTAATACCGGGGCGCCTAACGCTGCACCTAATAATTACCTAGAATAGGTAATTATTGGGTGCAGCGCCTCACCAGGAAGTGAGGAGCACTGAAAATATCCAAACTCTCGTCTTGTTCAACTTTGTTTTCCCATTCCAAAATAAAGCTTTCGAATGGTACTCTACGCGGCGTCTTCAATCTCAAACTCAAATTATCTCTACAACTAGTGCGCAGTTTGACATTAGGCACACAAAGCGGCTTCTTACCCGCATTGGCAAGCAAAGTACTCGCTTATCGTACGTTGTAAAACATCTGTCAAGCAAACCAAGTTTGCCGTAGTGAGGTGTCCCCATATCCTGTCAAAGCCATACAGCATCCTTGAAACAACTTTGAGGTCGAAAAGTTCTACTGCCGTCGCCGGACGTTCCTTACCTTTCCATAGAGAAAGTCTAGGGCTGTGCTCACTGTCTCGACGATGCGCAGTAAAGGTCGTCCCATTATAATGGAGCCGAAGTGAGTCGGCGCTCAATCATTGGTAGCAACACCTCTCCTTTATCGTTAGTAGTCCCACCATCAAAACGGGTATTGAAGTCGCGACCGACGATGGGTGGTATAGATAGGTCGAGACCTCAAATATTGCGCCGGCGGTAAACGTTTATGTAGGTAGACTGATAATACACCCACTGGCCTACCACGGCCTCCTGCTGGTAGAACGGTCAGTTGATGGAATCCTCGCATATTATCGATATGCACTCCCTCCCGCTGATAAGTCTTCGTAAGAAGTACAATGCCCACCGACGTAATCATGACAACTGGCGCGAATTCTCTTTAGCTCCTCTAAGTCCCTCAGAGTTCCAAAGAAGCAGAAAATGTGAAACCGGTGTCTGTGTCAATCCTTCACCACCCGACCAGTTGGACTTGCCAGTGATGTTTTTAAGTAGAGATCTACAATTTACTCACAAAACTGCGCTGTGTTTTACACATGAAGTTCGCTCTGTTTTCTCTTTGAGCCAGTCTTCCGCTCAACACGGCTTCAATGCTCAGCAATCAACGTGAATCAGTATTTTCGCGTGAGAGTGAATTGTAATTTCAGCCACTCGTTTGCAAAATTGCCAACGAGACGCTTAAGCTTTGTATGCGCAAAGGCCGCCCCTATTTACGTGCTACTTTCGTTAATCTTGCGGCGAAAGTTTTTCCTCATGGTTATCAGAAGAGAAGCCAAATTCTATTATAAACAATTTTATTAGGTTTACCAAAACTGACACAGCATCTACATGGCTTCGTCGGATCAAACACTCCATCACAATGCACTGCCTAGCTTAATGGCGGTTATTCGTAACGTACTGCATAAAGACCGAAGCTACACTCGCTAGTTTCCGTATAATTGCTGGCTTCGTAGATTGGCTTTTCGGACGCCGGCCCTGGCAATTAAAGAACCGCTTGTCGTTCTCATTCATATACATTCGGTTTGTGCAGTTGTGGAGAAAACGCAGGTGAAACGAAAATGCGCAATTTGAGAATTCGCGCTTACTATGTGTGTTACTATATTAAACTAACTCAGTCAAACTAGTAAATCGACGTTAGTCTTTTTTTTCAATTTGTTTCATTCTTTTAGTTAGAAGTGCACAAAGGCCGGTTTTAGGCCCGATACTCGCCACTATATTCAAGGATCTAACTAAAGCTGGATACGACTTCATTGCACTGCTACTCACTGCAGAATCTTGAATGAATATATGGACTTTTCGATTAAGTAGCGAGGCATTGGGCTGTTCAAGGTCGGGAAGGCAACTATAGTTAAGGCTGATTTGGTAAAGTATAAAAAATCTTGTCAGTACTGTAACACTAGTGTTGCGCCCTCATTCTTCAGGCCCAGTTGTGCCCAATTTAGAATTCTGTGGCGATAAAATGAATCAAGGTAAAGGCAAAAAGCGATAGGGCTTTCAATGAGGCAGGCGAGGGACGCAATAATATATTGTTATTCTCACTGGCTGCTTTTATCAGACGTGCGTTGATACGATCCTACAGACCATTTCGGCACGCGAGCATGACATTGAATGGGAAGTGTGTGCTAGGCGTGCAAGAAGTTAAGCACACACACAGTAGAGCAGATGGGACTCTCGAAACTCACCGAAAGTATACTACCAGTTTCAAGCCCGTAGGGCCAAGATTAAGAACGTTAAATCTTGGCTGAGGGTCAGCCCGAAAACTTTACTTAAGCCCGTAGGGGACGGAAGATGGTCTAGAATTAAAAAGCAGTAGAGCGGATAGCATCAAGTCAAGGTAATGACGAGATGAGGCGACGTTCAAGGGGCCAACACCAAATTGAGTCAGTATTCGGACCAGCTTATGCTTGGAAATGTGCTGGGAAATACATGTCCTAGTTAGCTAGAGCTAAAAGCTAAGTATTTTTTTTTTGAACGGCGACCACAACAAAAGACAGCCTGCGGCGAGAGCTAAAATGGCGAGTCATCTAAAACAAAACCACTTGTTTTGTTCAACTCGTTTTTGCCAACAGTAGCTGCGGACTAGACTGCCCGGGGGCCAATTCGATTACGAACGTATAATGATGAAGAACAACCGGCTGCGTCTGCATCGGACAGCCTAGTCGGGCGTGGCCCAACGCGGGTACTCGACGCGCTAGAAAAAGAAGCTCTCGCATGGAATTGCTGGAACGTATACTCGCACCTGTCTGGCGAAAAGTTTAAATTAGAAACTGACTACCACCAAGAACTGGTCACGTCGCTTGAAGCGTAGCGAACGTAAATGAAGAGCTTCAACAAGCATCACTACATGAATTGAACAAATAAGGAAACTACACCTCCTTCATAATTTAAATATAACACTCAGTGTAGTTTAAAATTCGACTCATAGACTACAAAGTCAACATTCGACAATTTGTTGCCAAAGCTGCCTATCAATGACGATGCAGTAGTAGTAGTAGTAGCTTTGTTTTTAGTAGCTGTAGGAGCTGGCAGTTGTACCTGTACCTTCTAAATGAAAGTAATTTACGCGTTTTACCCGTATGCCTATGTTTATAGCCATTAAACTAGCTCGGCCGTTCTCTGCTGAGCGGGCTTCGCTAAAGCAGAATGCTGCGACAGAGAAACAACGATATTAAACAGTGATACAAGCCTCGGTGTAAAGCATCTCGTGATCTCTGGCATTGTGATGTCGCTTTCTCGAAGCAAACGTGCTCTGTTGTGCTGCTGTAAGCGATGCCCCATGATGTAAGGTGGACGGCTCACATTGCACGGCACTTATGCATCCTTAGGCCTAATCGTCTCGTCCTCTGTGGCTGTCGAAGCTGCCGGCTACAGGAAGGTTATGGTTGGGAAGACTTGCTGCAAAACCTACTCGACTAATCTACCCGCTCTGGCAGCAGCTTCTCCTCATCTCTTGCTTCTTCTTTTTTACCTTCTACAACTAGCCGTGGGAGCCTACTGTAGGTTTCATTCAGGTGAGGAAACCCCGTACTCTATGACGACGACGTCGGACTTCGCCGTTTTTGTCGGCAGGACTGCCCTCGATGTGCCCTCAAATCGCCGTGCGTCTAGCTTCGTCCGTTTTCTCCACATGTACGCGAAGCTTTCTCTCTCTCGCTCCCTCGCTTTCTCTCTAGCTAATTGTTTGGCAGATAGATGATAGATCGTGGTTGGTTGGCGTTCTGTAAGCAGTGTTCTGTAAGTTGGAAAGCTTCATTGGGGCAGATTCGGCAAGGCCGCCGAACGCGTCATTGCTTATTACGTGTTAAGTTTGATAATTGGCATAGCGTAACACGTGGTGATGAAGATAAGTTACTTACTACTTCTAATGCAGGTTATAGCAAGAAAAAAGGCCAAAGCCTCTTCATGCCTTCATTCATAAAGAGTAGCTTTCTAACAAGGACGCTTCATTTGACGGGCCGTTGAAGGTTTGGTTGAGCAATTGACAGAATGGGCCAAAATGCTTAATAGTAATGATAAGTAACTGTGAAACCATGATTCTAACGGTAGATCTATCAAGGCGAGATCTGCTGCCGCTGCTGCTACGCAACGATAGTGATGCGAGATCTGCTACTCATCACGTAATGAATGATGAGAAAGCATGCTGCTGATGCTGCTGCTGATGACCATTCGTGAATGATTCCTTTTGATGAAGGTTCGCATTTTAGCCAGCTCCTCCTTGGCTGTTTTTCTGCCAAGTGTCGTAGATTTACATATGATACGCAATGCACGCTTCATTGTGCGTACGTAGGCGCGACATTGTGCTGTTTCCGAGGGACGAGGGACAATGCGGCATCGGAAGCTACCACGTCCTGATGAAGTGCTGGCGCCTTTAACCGCCTCTGACATAATTGTTTGTTCCTGCTCCAGCAATTTATGATGTATCCACCAGCATCGATTTGCAGCAGATTGCGCCGTCGTTTTAATTAACCCGATTAGGTAGACTTATTGATAGCTAATCAAACCGGTAATGCGGTCTTTTGAGGCATTCGTGGAAATTAAGTGGCGTTTCTTCAGCACAGAAGTTCAGCGCGTGGAGTTGCGCTGTAGGAAATGATGATAACATTAACACTCGAAGCACTGACAGATATCGTAGTATCGGGCATATGTTAAATTGAAGAATTTTAAACGATCGTGAAGATTATGCCTTTAGCAAAACAACTACACAAGGACAATTTCTATCACCTAGGGACACCACTAGACAGAACATTTGTGCTGAAGGAAATGCTTCCAGAAGTGGCAATGTGCCTGCGAAGATACAGCCTGGAATAGCCCCGCTTAAACTACATACTTTGTGGTGCGCCGAGAGACCTGTGGCCAGATGAACTTGAAGTATATGATACTTCTACCAGAGAGATCATGAGCGAAGTGATGAACAGCATGCTAAATGGCGAAATATGGAAGAAAGCAAATATACCTGTCAAATAGGGTGGCCTTGGCTTAATAAGTGCAATACGTCTGGTACCTATTCTGGTACTTCAGTACGTTACGCTGTTGCTTTGAACCAGTTCGGTTTTCTTTCAGAGTAGTTGGTAAGTCACGACGTGCAAAACCTGTTTCACAAATATGAGATGGAAGCTAAATGCAAAATCAGAGTAAAATTAGACCCAGCCCTTTGCATTAATGCAAACTAGACGTATATATAATAGCTGCAGAAGGCTAGCAACAGATATTCAAGACTCTTTGGGCACGCGCCGTAAAAAGGTGTTTTTTAATAATAATACTTTTTTAGAACAAGGGTTCAGTTATTATAATGACGTAATATATGAATTATATAAAAATCTATAATTTTGTTTGCAATAATAATAATAATGATAATAATAATAATAATAATATTTTTTTTTTTGGAACAAGTGTTTATTTTATCAATATGTACATGTATCACACTTATCAATATATTACTTATATAATATCTACAATATTGCTTATATTATTCTTATTGCTTGAGTGTCGGTGACCACTCAACATCATCTTGGCGTTGCCTCTTTGTAATTCTAATGACACTCTCTGTCGGAGGAAAGCGGTCGATCTTGGCTCCGCTGTGGCCTCGAAGAGCTTCTTCCCAAGCTCCTTTGTCAGTTTAAGTGCATCCTTGCCCCAAACGCCAGATGACTCGAGGCCGAAAGCCATTACAACGTGGTCCTCAAGGAGATGCGCGTATAGGCGCCGTTTGTGCATCTCCCGTTGGTGAATAATGTTGCCGACGCCCGCGTTGGCTAGTGCACGATAGCCGAGAGCGTACGTGTCGGAGACGGTGACGTCCCATGCCAGCGGCCGATTGCGGTTCCAGTCTCGGCTGGTAAGACCGTCCGGTCGACGCTTGTCGTCGCTCTGTAGTCCACCAGACTCCAGTGTGACGCGGTAGCCGGCTTGTCTGAAAGCGCGCCCGAGGATGTCATTTATGGCATCGTGGCGGCCCTGCGTAAGCCCAGCCAGCTTAGTGCAACTAAGTCGGTGCAGGCCACGTTCATCCACCGTTCCACCACACGGGCATGCCTCTGTCTCAAACATGGCAAGGCCAAGTCTGAGGCCACTGGCGGCACGGAAGTGGTCATCAGCCAGCTTACTGCCGACTAGCTCGGACGGAAACACGTCAAGCCACGCTCCGGCAGCGTCGGATGAAACCGCTTTCAGTCTAATACCGTCTATATCTAACTCACAGGCAGACAGAAGAGTTAAGTGGGTAGTCTGAGTGGCGATTTGGTCCCACACCTTCTGCCTAGTGACCTGTTCCTCAGATGGACGACCAGACTGACGCGCATCCCAGATCCGAGCGGCGTCTTGTTGGTGGCTGATGAGTCCGCCGGCAGTAGCGGCCACTGCAGAGGCGCAGCTGTGCGACGAAGCAAGGAAAGCGGGTAAGGCAAGGTCCGTGGCCGAACGGATGCCCATTCCACCCAACCGGACCGGTAAACTTGCCTGCGTCCATGCCTTATCATCAAGCGTTAGGTCAAGGATGTTTTCCAGGGCTCTCCTCACCTGGTCGTCGAGGTTCAGAGTTTCTGACGGTAGAAGGAAGACAGGTGAGGTCCGTAGTACATACAGGACCTTTTGCACTCCCATTGCGTGCCGGAGCAGGAAGTAAGCTTGATGTCTACCGAGATGGCCCAGTCTCTGGTAAAGCCGGGAAAGTTGTTCTCCCTTCTCGGCTAGTATCGGACCGATCATGTCGGGAAACACCGCCGTACCCAGCAGGTCCAAATCACATCGATCCTTTACAAGGATGCCCGGGAGGTTGCTGTTAAATTCAGCGATCACCTGCTGTCTCTCTTCGTCCTCAAAACCCTGCAGAAATAGCTCGCATTTAGATGGGTTAAGCTGCAGCCCGCTCCATTGCTCGAACGCTCGGAGATCCTTGATGTCTCTGAGTAACACCGAAGGATCGTTGTCCAGAAGGGTCCCATCGTCGAGGTAAAACAAAGGGACCTTGGATGCCACCTGCTTGACGTACTGATGCAGAAGCAGGCTAAATGCAAGAGGAGCCGCTACGTCTCCCTGCTGACAACCGGCTGATGACCTAATTTCAACCTCACCAAACATTAGGGGAGTCGGTTTGCTATATGCCTGGTGCATCATTGGATAGAGAGCCGGGGCGTGCTTGGAAATCTCTGTCAAGAGGTGTCCTCGTTTGTTTAAGTTAAACGCATTTTTAAAATCTAATTTTAAGAGGCAGCATTTTTCGTAATAATAATAATAATAATAATAATAATAAGTACCATTTCCTTGCTGAGTTGTCCGTTTTGCCTGTTGCTCTAATTGGGCCGCTATTTCCCCTCCGTAAGCATTGTGCACTTGATAGACAAATTTGAGCCGATCCTTGAGTTAAACCAACGGCCGCATTCCAAACGAGTCTGCGCTACCGACTCGCTCTCGGTAACGTAGAGAGGTCTAGCCCGGTGGCGTGGTGGCATGCGTCTGCGCCTCGCGACCGGAGGAGATACATAGGTGCACAGTGGGAGTTCGAACCCCACTGTTGCACACCGTTTGTATTTATGGGGGTAGTCCGTCTACGAAGCAATGCGAAAAGCAGTCCCATGGACGTTTAATCTTGGCTGAGAGTCAGCCCCGAAAGGATGTTTGTTTCTTAACGTAGAGAGACGTCGTGAGTAAGTAGCTCGACGAATGCCGCAGCAATTGCTGATTGGTGGTGCACATGTGCGCGTTTTTTCACAGCAAGGTTTCATACGGCCGTTGGAGTGCCGGAGCCGAAAAACTTTTGCTACGTCCAGCTGGCGGCCAAAAAGAATCTGCTCGGTTGGGAGTGGACGCTGGCCAGTGGCCTCGACCCGTACCGCGTATCGTTTCGTGTGGAGTTCTGCCTCAAAAAGCAGTGTCGAGTCGAGAAGACGACCCGGAAAACGCTGCTGCTGATCAATCTCATCCCCAACAGCGAATACCATGTGAAGATCTACGCGCGCGTCGTATATGACAGGCGTTCACCTCCGATATGGTCAAAACCGCTCAAGGCATCAATGCGGACACTCAAAAATGGTACTTAGTGTTTATTTCCAATACTTTTAACTGACATTTAGTTTGTATCCAAATGTTTGTTCTCTCTCTCGCTCTTACTCTGTTTTTCCATATATGTGTCTATATATATATATATATATATATATATATATATATATATATATGATATTTGTATATGTATATATATATATATATAACCGAGCAAGATGGCTTAGTGGCAAAGCCTTTGCCTTGCATTCGGGAGGACTGGGTTCGAGACCCAGACCGGCCACTCTTAAATTGGTTTGCATGGTTGCCAATTTAGACAAGGTAAATGCCGGAGTGGATTAAAATTAGCCATGACATGAAAAAAACCGTACACGGGCAATTGCCTTACGGAAAATCTTAAAAAAAAACAAAAAATAAAATATGTATATACATATATAAGGAGTGGGCTGTCAGGTATATAGACCTGTCGGAGGCACTAGCTTTAAGACGAATGTTAGAACGTACCAGGTCCATATTTGAGAGAAGAGGTTGTTCCAATGAAAGACACTTGCTCAGTGGGTATTAAAAGATGATACACAGGTTGCTTAGGTGACATGCATGTTGCTGCTCTAAGTACGCCTGATTAAAAAAGCGTTGATATGTGTTTTTAGGTATGCTTGTCATGTAAATATAAATAATTCAATAAATCATAATTTGCTTTATTAACCAGATCATTTGGTTGTCGAACTGAAGGCGTTCGTTGGCAGAGTTTTAGGTTAAAGTCGTGTTATAGGTGAAAATTGCATTAAAACTTAAATATTGGCACAGGATAAAGGTAACTAACTGTACAGTCGTAAGGCTGTGAAGGGCTTTAGTAAGAAGTCAGTTGTTGTAATGAAGAAAGATAACACTTTTCTGACCCACTTGTTTTAGGGCTCGGCATACAATTACTTACGAGTTAATAACGATACTATTGATCCACATACAGTTATTGTATAAAACTTATCCTAAACAGCTGCAAGCGTTGAATCGTGAAATATTATTGTCTTTTAAGAGTAACACTAGGACCATTTTTAGTATCGTCATTTAGCATTTTTCTCGAGAACTGAAACCTAGCTCATGGTGGAAGGATAATTAAATGATACGTTGTACGTCCTGTCCGCATGCTTGTCTGTCCTACCCTAGGTATACTCAATTCCGCATTTGTCGGTAGGGAAAGGCGGAGCAGCAGCAAAGATGCTCAGTAACTCTGAAAAAATAAATTAAATTTGATTATGTCTCCAAGCAGACTGGCCTATTCCAACCAACGTGACGGCAAGCTCCGAACCTCGCTTGAGCGGTAGCGGCGGCGGCGACAATCGCCTTGTCTACGTCATCAGGTGGACACACCCGAAGCAGGCTTCTCCGAGCAGGTTCAGCGTCTCGGCATGTCCAGCATCCACTGCCAAGTGCACAAGGATAACCGTTTTAGGCCAACAGCGGAGTGCGGTCCTTTATCTGGACCGTTTCACAGAGTATCGG
The DNA here is from genome assembly GCA_003439945.1 of Dermanyssus gallinae. Lineage (NCBI taxonomy): Eukaryota > Metazoa > Arthropoda > Arachnida > Mesostigmata > Dermanyssidae > Dermanyssus > Dermanyssus gallinae. Next base: position 756,230 of record QVRM01002297.1, read on the forward strand.
ATTCGAGTGATTGCGCTGTATCACTTCAATCTCAGCCAGACGGTCGAGTCGATGAGCTATGCGCTGGACACCGTAACAGATCCAGGCGCGTCGAGTCCGGTCAGAGATCTCCAGTCCGAACAGCTGCCGTACACCCGCACAATCCGACTCACCTGGGATGCTCCGACCTATACTAGGGGACATCTCAGCTTCTACGCTGTACGCGTGCTTAACTCGAATGGAAGCGATAATCAGCCTAGGTAAGTATGCTCAGTAATAGTAGTAGTAATAATAATAAAAATAATAATAATAATAATAATAGTAATAATAATAATAATAATAATAATAATAATAATAATAATAATAATAATAATAATAATAATAATAATAATAATAATAATAATAATTAAGGGGCATTTAAGACAGTTTTCACTAATTCAATGTGTATGTAACGTGGATGACACCGCGTTGCCTGGTCAGAACTCGCGTGCTTGCAGACGAACGCAAGCTGTTGTTGAACATTGAAAAGCCTACGAAGGATACGACTTACCAATTAACCGTCACGCCGGTCAACGTCGACAGTCACGGCCAGAGCATCTTTGGGACGCCGGCCACGACCAGCGTCGTCTTTCGCGGACCGGGCAAGTGCTAACTTTAGTCCCGTATTTTTTAGGCCGTACTCTGACTAAATAATAAAACGCCCATAGCTTTTGAAAACCGCTGTGCTGCGTCACAACGGCAGATTACAGAGAACGTGTCGCAATAACGGATAATCAACCAATTTGCATTGCTTACGATGTACGCCTTTAGTATAACTATATGAGGCGAGCACTGTCGAGTGTGCAAACGTGTTGTAAATGATTAATATGACAATATTATATATATATATATATATATATATATATATATATAAATTTGGGTGGTGATGGAGTCTAAGAAGAAGGTGGTATTTCCTTGTTGGTGATATTTCCTGAGTAAATTTATATACAACATACTTAATATATGTTGAAGATTCACGAAAACATATAAATGAATGCCGTTTTCGAGGCTTAATGAGCACGTGTTACGCAATTCGTCCTATCAGCTCTGATGTGCTAATAGAGCACTTTAGAGGCATGTACGCGGCGACGGATACCATCCCTCGAGAGGTCCCATTTTATGCCTGTGTATGGGACGAGGACACGACCGCCATGCGTGAGGCTTTAGGCGCCGAGTTTTCAGTGTTTGAGGTTCTGCGTGCGCTGGAATATCTTCAGTCGAACAAGGCGGCTGGGCCGGACCTGATCCGCAACGAACACCTGAAGTATGCGGCCGACATGTTTCCTTGTTGGACAAGTCTGTTCAACGCCTGCCTACGACATGAACGTCTGCCAGCATGTTGGAGCAAGGCTCCCTTTAGCATCATCCCGAAGAACAAAGGCAGCCCTCTTGACGCATCCTCATGGCGGGCTATCGCGAAAAAGAGCTGCTGCTACAAACTGCTGGCTCTCCTCATCACTCGGCGGTTGACAAGGTACCTGGAGGCTTGCTCCTGTATCCCGCCTGAGCAGCATGGATTTCGTGCAGGTCACTCCACCATGACCGCGTGTGAGATCTTGCTTCAAGAGGTGCATCAGGCGATCCGGAGGCCAAAACAAGCACTATATGCGGTATTTGTGGATTTTAAATCTGCGTTCGATATGGCGCCACGTGACAAGATTTTAATCAAACTTACTCAGTGCGGGGTTCCTGAAAACATGCTACTGCTGATTAAGGCCATACTGCAGGCAAATTCAGTGAGCATAGACGACGGAGTAGCGCTCCTAGACCCGTTTGTCCAGTCCACGGGTGTAGCACAAGGTGACAATCTAAGCCTGCTACTCTTCTCCCTATTACTGAGCGATTTGCCACGACGCGTTCAAGACCAGTCGGGACACGTGAAAACTCTGCTATATGCCGATGATCTTGTGATTTTTGGGAGAAGTCGGTTTCACGTTCAGCAGGCGCTGGCAAGGCTGTCGGGGTATGTGGAAGAAGCTGGCCTATTGATTAATATGGGCAAAAAGAAGCCATGAAATTCCGACGCGGCGGTCGTCTTGCGGCTTCTGATGCTCTGCATATAAACAGGACATCCCTGAAATATGTAAACAGCTTCAAATATCTAGGGGTGATACTCCCTACAAACGGTCGGTCCTTCGTGGAGCACATTACGGACAGAGCGCGCCGAGCCCTGGTTGCAAGTGTTAGTATACGAACTCCTTCGAGACTATCCCTACAAACGACGCTAGCTTTGTTCAACATGACGGTAGCGCCAGTCGCCTCCTACGGAATACAGGTCATCTGGGATTATCTCTCGTCGGCGCAACTCGAAAAACTCGAGCGGATTAAGCCTGCATTCCTGAAGCGAGCTCTAGGTCTGCATCGCACATCGCTAAACAGATACGTGTATCTGCTATGTGACACGCCGTTGCTTATAGAGGACCTAAAGCGTAGATTCAAACTCCCTTCCACTCCGGCCTACGCGCAATTTATCAGCTCTTGGGAGGGGAAAATGGCGGAGATCGATCCTGATTTCTATAGCACGGGTGCGATTACCTCTGAAACATGGAAACAGGCCGGACGAACAAACCGACACGTTCTCACGCGCTTTGCTGTTCATGGCTTTCATCACGTTTTATGCGGGACGGGGGGGTTTCATGCACCTGCAGATACATGTGTCTGTATAAGATGTGGTGAAAGATGCCCCAGGTACCACGCGGCATCGTGTGCGGCGGTACCGTCGTTGAATAGCCTATCAGATGCGACTCGGCACAGACAAGGTGCGGACGCGCAGGAGGTTAGCTTTAACCACTTTTAATATTTGTATAATTTATTTGAAACGTTCATACAAGACAATTGTATTTTTAAAGACACAAATAAAACAATATTTAGGACTGAGTGTTACGCAATTCGAATTATACAAATATATTGAATGGTGTTATTTCCTGAGTAAATTTAGATACAATATATTTTATAGAGGTGTAAGATTTAGTAAGGCGTGATGTGATAAAATAATTTTATTTTCCAATTTTGCAGAGCCACCGAATTTGGCCATTGCGTATCGCGGCCCGAACTCAGTCAGGGTACAGGTTTTATCTCCCGTCGACACACGGCTCTTCTACAGGTCCGGCGTTGAGACGTATCACACCAATCCATTTGAGGCAAGTTCCATATATATAATGGAGCGGAGGGGTACGCACTATCTATTTTTATTGAGACATCTGCACTCCCCGTTTTTTGCCTGATCATGACTAATTACAGCCCACTCCGGCATTCACTTTGCACAAATTGGAAATCAATCTAAAAGCGGCTGGTCTAGGTCTTGAACTCACAACCTTCCAAAGCATTTGCATTGCAAAAGCCTGCAAGACAATGGCTTGCTCGCAAGTTTGCCACCGAGCCATCTTGCTCGGTAAAGATCACTGTTGTCTATATGTTAGAAATAACAACTACGCACGAGGTGGGTATCATGTTGGTGGTCAAACTTTTTTTCAATACATTTTCAAAAAAAATTTTTAAATTAACCTACAGTTCGTTGTAGCCTAGTTGGGAAATACATATGCGTATCTTACACGGCTACCCACCTTATTATAGACAATGTGTTAATTTCTTTATTTTATCACAGTACCTTGGGTCATTAGAACAATTGCGTACAACGTAGCTCCATACCTCAATAGACACACCTACTACTACGTACAACATGCACTTCACTGTTTTGTACGCACGAACAAATTTATGCCGATCTAGGTATTGGCCTGAATCATGGCCTGAGGCATTGCCCGCCAGACGCAATTAGAAATGTGGGGCGTTATCGGCATCTTAGTAGTAGCCAGTAGTAATATGGTCCTATTTCATACTGCAGACGTGTTTAGTCCCTAACACTCGTAAACAAATGTCTGGTTTTAAAATGCTCAATTAGCTCATCCTTCATAATAAGATCGCGCGTGCTTCGCGGCAGTGGGTAGACGAGCTGAACAGCCGAGAACAGGCGAGGTTGTCGCCGTGAACGAAGTCGGTTGTCGCGCCTAGTTTTTATTTCCATTTTCAGATTCACGCCATTTGTCAATTATGATACGATTTCTTTTAGAACATGCCATACAGCAGCATTATCACCGATAACCGTATTTGGAACACACCGCGTTAGCTATTGCGCGGTAAGTTGTGCTATTATTATTATTATTATCTTATTGTACGTGACTCTGTGCCAACGGCAGTATAAAAAGGTAAACGAAAACAGTCTTTGTTTGTAATGACAACAGTGCGGGTCGACAACAGTCTTAGTCTAATAGGCCCATTTCTTAAAGGGTGGCCATAAAACGGGTGGCTCTTACGGCCATTTTTTTTCTAAATTGGACGGCCTTACAGCCTGCTGTGAGGCAGACACAGGTAGCGCCTCCCCAACAAGATGCCGTCCACTGTGGTCAGTGTAGTAGCATCGATTGCTGTACAGTGTCCTGTCACAGTCGATCACGGAACTGCAGCAGCAGCAGGCGACTATGCGCACTACAACTGAACATGATTGAGGAGTGAACTACACCGTGATAGACTCGTCGCTCCAATCTAGTCGCTCTTCATCTTAATTATTAATGATTAAATGATGTGATAAACAGCTCTGCACGGAAAGGTTGTTCAATTCAATCGAAAGTGTGGTTCGAAATTGAAAGCGTGTCTAACGATCTCGTTTGAGTTTCGTCTACAATCAAAAGAATGTTCGACCTATCGTGTGCTGTATTCCCATTGCATTGAAGAGGAGTGTAGGCGTATTACCAATTAATATTTAATATGAGTGCCATTTTTTACACTCGTCTTAGTTTTTAAAGACTTAGGTTACACTCAAAAGAAATCTAAAAATATGCCTATTGATGTAGTGCATTTTAGAATCCGTGGCACTCGATTGTTTGCTTAGCATATCTCTCGTGCGAGAGACAACCATCTGCACATACCGTCTAGTTGGATTCTGTACAGGCGTCATATAAAGGCGGCCATAGGAAAGCTGAACGAATTTCTTATTTTCGGGACAGTTGTATGGCTCCGCAAAAACAGAAAACAAGGACGTATTTCAATTATCCATTAGAAACCATCCAGTCACCCGCCCTGGAGCTTCTGGTCTACACCTGGCACCACTTTTCTACTCTACCACCGAAACTCATTGCCCCATTCAATTCAGCCGTTCGTCTCCGCCACCCTCTCCGTGGATAACTGTGTTCTAAAATGTTTATATTTCAATGCACGCTCGATCGGGAGGGATGGTCGTGTTCAGTCGCTCAATTCATATGCCGCCTTACATAATATTAATATAGTTTTTTTTTAATAACTAAAACGTGGTTAGGTGTAGATCGAAGACATGTGACTTAACTAGTGAATTAACCTGTGATAATACCTACTCAGTACTCTGGTGTGATCGGGACTCTCGAGGAAGTGGCGTTTGTATATTAGTCAGAAAAACCTTTAAGTTTTGTGAAGCCATATTATACGCTGATATTGAAGCATTAGCGCTGGACGTGTTTTCAAAATTATGTTCAGTTAGAATTACATGTAGTTATGCTACGAATGCTGGCTTGCTGTCAGAGCGCAAGGATCGCATACAAATATTACGTGTTTCTTTTAAAAGTATAGGTGATAGTGCTAAACCAACTCTAATTATTGGGGATTTTAACTTACAAATATATTCTTAAACTAAATTGATAATATGTATACTCATTTTATTTATTAGATGCACGTTGTGTCCTATCGAACGCATCGGCAAGTTTAAAAATAACACTACGCTTTGTGAGTAGATCTCTAGTCTAGACTCACTTAATGAAAATTACTCAGGCGGTGTGCGGCTAAACTTCGTAAGACAAGCAAAAGACTTTGGGTATTGTAAGAATCCAATTTCGATTTTAAGGATTTATAAGAGAATTTATTTTAAGAGAATTCGATCAACAACAGGGATCGAACCGGGGACTGGTAGATGACAACCATGACGACTTTGCTTTTTCTAAAGTCTTTGACAGAGTAAGCCATTTAAAGTAAGTCTTTTACAGAACTTAACTAATTGCACTATAGACAAGCACACTTTTTCATGAATATCAAGTTAGCTAACGGGGATCGGACGTTCTGTGTGCGGGTCGACAACAGTCTTAGTCGCTTTGGGGTGTGTTTCTCTGTGGGGTGTGGGCTGTGACTCAAGGATTGTGTCTCGGCCCACTATTATTCTGTATAATCATTTAAATTTTTAAAGATATCCAAATGTTGATTCAATTACAAAAGCTCAGTCTAAATTCTTTCCATGTCTTGAATTGAGATGTAAGGTAGAACTTAGCAGTCTCGATTTAGTACATATATTCGAGCGGCACCCAAGGGCAGGTTTTAAAATGTACGCAAGAATTTCTCAATCTAATATACTTCTTATCTTTTGTCATTTTCGCAATAACATTTTTTTCGTGGCGCATGGTGAAAATGCTGAGAACCATGAACTCGTGACATAATACTATTGACTGTATCATTGCATATATCACGATTTGTGTTATATGTTAAGTTGTCATTTGTGCCTCGTATATTGTGCTTCGTATATATTGCATACAGGATATTCGTGAATAAGCATGTACATATAATTATCAATCCTTTGAAAGCAATAATGGCGCACTTGAATTGAATAACTTTACTCTAAAACGCCCAGTACGGCGTGATAGTGGCGTGGTCTAGGGGACATTCCATATCTAAAGCTGTGCTGCAATTGTGACGCAGCTCCTTCCTTTCGCTCGTCAAGAACCTTATCAATCCCTCTCCAAGCTGCCGCGTTTATCGGAATGCCTTCATGTTTTGGTTTAAAACCCATAAAACTATCTTATCATGGTGGGAGTACACATCCTTCTCGTTAAGATACACGCATTATCCCAAGACAATGCGTGTCCCTTAACCAAATATGAGATGCTCTTTCTGCGATTTCTCAGTTGTGTTTTGATGTCACAAAATTTTGAATACCTAGGATATGGCTGGACATATTGGTCTGGGTGCATTAGAATTCAATTTTTATTATATTATACGGCCTATACTAACCTAAACTAAATTATAAGTACGATAAGAGGCACTCTTCCAAGCTTGCTGAAAATAACCCTGCTCAGGTCAGGTGCTTCTTAGCATGGTACGCAGCATTCTCTTGACCCTAGGTAATTTGCTCTCATCTAGCACGCTGGATGTGCACGGTGACGTTGGGGACCTTTCTGCCGTTATGGTGGTACATTAGGCTGGCGATTTCGTTCAGATACCTGACCCGACTGCTGGTAACGTGTATCACAGTGACACAGTCAATAACAGAGCTTCCTAATGGTGCTCCGAGCGTTCAGGTGCTTAAGTCCACCAGACGGAGGACTATATCGTACCTGTATTCAGGAAAACGACTGTGTGAGGCTGGTTAGTCCTTCCTATCCTTGTGCGCATTCAACTTTCTGGTGTGCTCTGTATGTGGCTTATTAGAATCGTTGTCTCTATTAGAACAGAACTCACAGTTCCGGTGAGTGAGGACTTTGATAGAAGATCCCAGTTAACGATCGCACACCTTCCATGTAGTTCCGTTGCAGGCCTCCTCCGCTGCTACCGAACAAACTCGTTCAGCATTCATTTTGGTAGCTAATTGCCATTACACTTGAGATATTGCTATGCCGCCAATTTGAAGGAGTATTGTGTCATGTTCTGGATATTCGCGCATGGAATTCGGAGGCAAGCGGCATGTTTTTTTGTGTAGATTAGTTACTGGAAAATGCGGTTTGTACACGCGAGCACCACGGTAGGAAACTCGTTTGCAGGTGTGGGCCGTTAGTGTGAGTCTCCAACGCACTAAAAACCAGTTATCTCCCCATCCTCCCAACCGACCGGGAATTGCATGTGCAAGTACTTCAAGCAATCGCGGGAGGTGTAAGTCTACTCGTGGTCATCTTCTTTCCCGGAGGCCTTAGGGGTGCGTGTCGTGAGCGCGGTTATTTGCTATAGATTTTGCCATGTGTATACTCCTAAAAGGTTTCGTCACTTCTAACCGCTGAGGCAAAGACTCTTGTATTAGCTTGCAGAAGCTGGACAGGCCCTTTCCCAGCGAATTCAATGTTGGTCCTATTAAAAACGTAGGAGAGACACGCTGCTCCGTTCATGGTGGGCACCTCAGAACCGTGTGTTCTGGGGTGTCCTCGAGTCCATGGCGGCAGTGGACGCACGTGAGGCTAGAAGTCATCCCGATCCTGAACAGGTAAAACTGGAATCCCCGTGTCCCGTCAGGACCTGGGTGGTGTGGAAGGTTAGTTTTCCTCCGGGCCGATTTAGCCTGTCCTAACAGTTTATCAAGATGGCATCTCATGGAAGTGAACTAAGGTGAATATCAAGGCGGCAATTGTGAAGCGATGAAGTTTAGTGAGGGAGGTCTGTCTGCTGTGCTGGACCCTCTTCCTCTTGTTTCTCTTACTGCCAGAGGGGGAAACAGCGATATGCTTTGACTGTTTCGCACACGCATTTGTTCGTGCCACTCACGGGTAACACATATGCTTCCAAAAAGTTCTCGTTGCAATAGCATCATTAGAGAGTGTCTTCGCTGCACATTTTATTAGTTGTTATTGGCAAGCGTCAATGCAAATGTTGGAAGATTTTTGTATTTTGACTCCTGGTTCATATATTTTATTAGTCATTTACTATATTAGCGGCGGTAAACCGACCAGTGCCCCTTCATATAACAGCACCTTACCGCCTTTGGGCCTTACGCCCATGGGTGTAGAATGCTAATCTAAGCGAATAAATTTTCCCGTATGGATATTAGATTACTTGCGTTAACGTAATTAGCTAAACTAAATTAAGATTTAAAAAGAGGTTTAATTACGAGTGTGTATTGTAACACCGTAATATCACATTGTGTGCATATTGTGAAACATGAATAAACTGTTTACCAATTTTATGGTGAAATGAATTTTTATTATTCAATTACGTTCTGTTTTCCCTGTGTTTAGTAGTAGAGTGTTGGTTGTTTGAGTATTCAAGCACTTTTAACTAGTAGTACAGTTTTCTGCTAGTTATATTTTAACGACTTAGCGGGCGGCTAGCGGTAACTTTAGCGACATTGTCAAAGAGGGTTACAAATTTTCCGGAAGTTTGGCTTTTTAATGGATCTTGTTTGTGTTTTTTAAGTACTTTAAGGTAGATTCGTAGTCGTATTCGTTTTGCTACAAAAGTCAATTATAGCTTTAGCTAAAGTAGATGTGGTCCAATGTCCACTACGATGCCAACACTGTTGCTAAGTGGGTCTTAATTTATAGCTTATTTCGTACGCATTTACCTGCGTTTGCAATGATTTTTTTTATTCTACAACAAATATGTTTTGTTTTATTTCTTATAACATATATATTAGGACACAATATGTCTCGACGCTCGCGAAGCTTGTGGTACGGAGAAGCTATTATTATTATTATTATCGCAAATTTTCTTACATTATTTTAATTAACATATGCGTTTTGTAAAGGATTGCAATCTATCCGCTTTTCACCGATTACGGATCCGACTTTATTTATTTTTTATGTCTTCACACGACGGCCGTTATTGTATCTGCTAGCGTCAGTTGTCCAGTTGCAACCAGGTTACATAGTGATCGCGAGTAGTCCAGGAATGTGCATGGTATACATTGCGGATCTGCAATGTATTCCTTTGTCGTCACTTAATAGTAGTGAGCAAATCTTTCGATTTGAAACATTACATAGTTTCTATAATTTGGGTTTGTGTATAATAAAAGCCAGTCCCTTCTCGTCTCTCCAGCAAGTGGCACTGAATTAAATCGTCAAAAAAGTCACCAGCAACCTATACGGCATGAACCGCGTTAGAACTTGGAAATGGTACGAAACAAGTTAAAGTTTGTTTACCAATTTGAACATTTCAGGTGCAAGGCCTTAAACCAAATACTGAAGTGACACTGAAAGTTTGCTCCTGCTTTGAAAAGGAGCCCCATACCATATGTAGTGATTTCAGCAAAATCACTACTACAACTGATGTTAGTGGTACGTATTATGCTGTTATCGTGAATTATTTTTAAGGTACTCTCCGAGAAAAGAAAGCCTTTGTTTTCCGAATAAATGTTGAATTATGCACTGGGCATAACTACATGCGAATACCCTATAATATGGACGAGTATTGAAATACATCGACACAATGGGCCTAACCCAAGAATCCATAAAACACACGTTGTTACAACGGTTGATGTTGTCACAACAAGTATCTCAATCAACAATAGTGCTGCCTGAACGTTTTGGTCACTATCCCTTACCATTTCTATGTTTTAATTAGTCTACCTTGAATCAAGTATGCGGTGGTAGATGTCACGCATTTGTAAAAATGTATGCTATATATATATATATATATATATATATATATATATATATATATATATATATATATATATATATATATATATATATATATATATGTATATATATATATATATATATATGTGCGGACGCAAAATTTAAAAGAACGTGATATTTGTACATACGTTGGGGCAGCATATACTCAGGACGAGTCACCTATCTCATACTTGTTAAATTGCAGCACCTGGTCCCGTTGGAAATCTGCAGTATTCGGTATTCAACGGGAAACCATTGGTATCATGGAAGCCTCCCGCCGAAAAAGCGGGCCCCATTGACGGTTACGAGGTTCACGTGAAACACTTGGGTCCTAACCAAACCGTTACTGTTGTTATGCGCAGTAGAACCGAACCGAACTACCTGTTTGTAGCCGCCGTGCCATGCGAAAGGTAACAAATATGACTGGGTTTTGATGTAGGTTTTGTCGATAGAAATATCGATAATGGGAGTTCATTAATCGGCAAATAAACTAGAAGGTTTGTTCCGCGTTTGTGCATACTTTCCAAAAAAACCCTTTTATCAAACCCAGCGTGCTTAAATTAGACTTACTTTCGTATTCAAATTGGCTACGTGACCCTGACCGACTCGATACTATATACAGTGCTGTTTGTGCCAATTTATTGACAAACAGCAAGTGTTCTTTTCATTGACATCATACTGTGAATGCTATGTTAGCGAGGCAGCCACTAAAGCCTTCTTAGTGCGTTTAATGGTGCGTGCTTCGTTTATAACGTACGTGTGAATTGTAGTTGTCAAGCCCAGGTTCTAGCACTTCTAGGCGCATTGGAAATTACACCGTTTTAAAGCTGACAGACGCAAAGCATTTTTATGGGACCGTTTTCTCCGGACGGCGAATTCATTTCAATTGAGTAATTCTTCATTAAGCTTTAAATTTCCATAATTACACAAATTCACACAATTGTAACTATTTAGGGCATTTTGCAGAAAAGGCTATCATCGCCCGCTGTCTGCCCGCTATTTTGAGTGTGTCAACATCCTTCATATTACATAACGGTGTTTAAAGGAATTTTTTAATTGTGTTTTAATTGTGCTGGAAAACTCATTCAAATAAACGTGTTCTATTATATCCGGCGAAATTAAACAAATCGTTTGTTAAAGTTTGGCTAATGCACATCTAAACAGATGAGGCAATCTGGTATTTATGTTTACCAGGCGATAACTAAGCATCGAATCATTTGTCACAAGCATTATCACTTCGATATCTCGAAGGAAGATACTATATAGACACGCTGTCATAGCACCACCGTTTGCGCGAAGTTCATGCTGTTTATCTAGAATATTCTCTATGTTAAACTTGAAGGAGGGCGACGACGCAGTAGTTAAAACAACAACTTTGTACACATAACTTGCCTTTGCAATCGTTGTCCGGGGTAGAACTTCGATAAGTAGAACTGATTTTGTCTCTACGAATCTACGGTCTCTACGGTTAGCCGGCAACTCCGTCAGTACTGAGTAATTCGTCCTCGGTTTTAATGTTCATGCAGGACTTATAAAATAAGTCCAGCACGCTGGCAGGTCTTGTACCTTGTTTAAAGTGTTCGTTGCGTATCATGTTCAGCCTGCTGTTTTATAGAGCCAGTAGTTAGGCTGGGAGTTCAAGTACCCTCCCCTATCATATGCCACTTCTGGGGCTCTCTTGCCAGCTCGCATCTTCCTTCAAATTATGCCGCGGGGAACGGCGGGAAATCCATGATTTTCAGCATCCCGCTAAAGACACTCGGGAGTTCCACCACGCTATCAGGTAACATCAATCCGTTGCCGTGATTGATGATACCTTGCGATAGGACCCGATAAAAAATCTATTCGGGGCTGACTCTCAGCCAAGATTTAACGTCCACTGGACTTTAACGTCCATGGGACTGCTTTTTGTATTGCTTCATAGACGGACCCTCACGAATACAAATGTGCAACGGTGGGGCTCGAACCCGCGCACCTATGTGTCTCCTCCGGTCGCGAGGCGCAGGTGAATGCCACCACGCCACCGGGCTCGACGATAGAACCCGATAAATAGGGTTTTGTGTGTGCCTCTTGGCGTTCCGCAGCTGCTCCAAGCGCTTCCAAACAACATCGAGACTATACAGATCCAAAAATATAGCAAACAGGGCGTGTGATATCTGATTACTGATTACTGATATTAACCATCTATCGGCTGTGGGATGCGGCGCAATACCCTCGTGTAAGCTCTCTGAAATGATAAGTTTCGATCGAGACATAAAATATTTCCGCCTGTCGTTATGAACTCCAGGCCTAATCCACTCAGTTCGTCGTGGACGATAACGCTAAACGGAAGGCTTTTTTTGTATTTGAAAAAAAATTACTCAGTGGTTTCGCAGGTTGCACTTGACTCTAATGGCGCTGTCGTTGTGTGTGTCCGTTTCCGCCGAACGCTTTTAGTAGGGTATGTTCCACTGTTTCTTTTAGAAGAATACAACAGTCAGAAGTGTGCTTGACTCCCTGAAGCCTAGCTGCGTGTGTCTAGCAGCCATTTTTGATGCTCTTTCAGAGCTTTCTCTGAAACTTCCATGTAAAACTAGTTGCTCTCGTGGGCTCTATCCGCGACGGGCCTATCACAAATTTCCCACTCACATTCCCTATAGTGATTTTTGTAGGCCTCGAGCGCCTTATTGACCTTATTTTAAGGTAACGTTGACCTTTTTGACCTTCTTCTAAGGTAAGGTGGTGCCTGTGATGAGGGCGTTCGGTCGCATTGGAAGTCGCGTTGGAAACTCCTCATCCGCCCCCAGGACGGCCTTAGCTTTAACCTTCTCTAGATTCATGGTGATCCCATACAGAATAATAATGCTTGCCTAGGACCCTCTCTGCTCTGTTCAAATATTCCTCTGTTTCTGCAAGTAGCGTCAGTGACACCTATGAGCATCATTGCATTGTTTGTTGTATGTAATTGTGGTTGTTTGTTGTATGTCATGTCGTTCGCAGTGATGTTCCTATTCCCCATAGATAGCTGTTTGCAGATGTTTTCCAGGGAGACCTGGAAAATATTGAATTTGCGTTAGAAGCATTGAACCTCCACACTTGACGCCATTGGCGCAATCATATATCCTTCGAAAGAAATACGCTGCGTGATGACCAGCTTACAATAGACTCAGTCTGCTTTTTTTTCGAGACGCCTGTCCCATAGTTGTCGTAACGTTATGAACGCACATACTAAATATGGCAACAGGCAGAGTGCAGGGCGATTGCCCATTTACAATTATAGGTTGTTTTTAGCTAATTACCGTTACCGGTAAAAAATATTATATATATATATATATATAGATATATAATACTTGCTGGTGTTGATAGTCTCCTACGAAGTGCTTCGAATGTTTATCAGTGGGCAGTAATGCGGAAATCACGCTCTATTACGATAATGCCAAAAATGCTCGTGCACTATATATCTTTGCAGGTACAACTTCACCGTAACAGCATACAATCGTGATGTCAATGACTATAGTAAGAAAATATTAGGAACGCCGTCGTCGATAACGACCATGGAATGCGGAGGTACGTAGGCATAGCGTGGTTCAGGGCCAATCAGTAAGGTCATTTTGTGTTTTTTATTTTTCTCTCCTTGAAACACTTCCTAATTGGGAAAAATAGAAAATCACTTGACTAAACACGTGTAGTGTTTTTGAAAAAGTACGTCGAAAACTTGAAACAACAAAGGTTTATTGCAGTTTTGATTTATTGCCGTGTACCTCACTTAACGAGTGGCCCTTGGCGAGGACGTTTTGCACTTACATTTGGGCCAACAATTTTGTATATATATATATATTTGTTTAAATACATAACACATTTGTTTGCTGGAGGTTAATTTGACAAGTGTACGGGAAGGGTAAACTGGGAAAACGTGGTGGCTGAGCATTAATTATTTAAACATATATATATATATATATATATATATATATATATATATATATATGTATATAAATATATATATATATATATATATATATATATATACGTATATATATGTATATAAATATATTATATATATATATATATATATATATTGCGACATAGCTAGACACAATAGAACAATAAAACACCCATCTATTACTACGTTGTGTTGATACATGACGACGTCAGTAAGACGACACGACAGCCGACCGGCCGAACGCATTGTCCAACGCGCGCGTCCAACGACCAAGGGGGACCATTTCGCTGCAACAACGTCGCCATTATTATCGACAGTGCCGACATAATAAGCCCGCTTAGCCACCTGCTAACATCGATATTGATGCACAAACTCCTACAACACCGGTGTAGCTTCGACCAACTTTTAGAGCGGCGTCTCTGGCATCCGTTTGGTGCCAGCGCGCCGCGGCGCCCCTAGAGTGAACAAATAGAGAACGATAGAGACCGAATGCGATTAGACCTTGACCATCTTCTTTACGGTGCGGCTATGCTACGCACCGCAGACGTATTGTTCCGCGTGTTGTTGTTGTTGTTGTTGTTGCTGTTGTTTATTGTTCGTTCCTTGGTCTGCTCGGCATGCAGTTGCTACAGTCCTGCTAAGCTAACAAGTTTCGTTACTAAATGCGTTTTACGTCCTTTTTCCTTACATCGTTATTACCCCATACGTTAAAAACTCGTTTTGCAAAAAGACGTTGATGAAAAAAATCAACGTCAACCCATGTTTTTTCTGAGACCGTATACTTTTTTCTAAACTGCCCACAACCAGTAGTATCTCTCGAAAATTCCACACAATCATTTGTTGGAGTTCTACCAGTTTTTTTTTTGGTTTTGTTTCTAAAACCATATTTACGTAGAAAAACCGCCACACGAAACAACGTGTGCGTTAAAGCGACGGCAGCGAGATTAATTACCTTTAACGACCGCATTCGGTTTGCTTGCTTGTACCTATGTCATGCCTAATGTTTGCTCGTGAAGTAACGCCGTTGTTTTGATGTTTTGCCGTTTGGTTGTATTAAAGCACCTGCTAGTGCAGCGTGGGCGATCGCAGCGTGCGTCGTTCTGGCAAGCGGATTCACTGGCTTTGGCGGTCTCTACTACCTGAATACACGGCAGCGCAAGATCAATCCCCAGCCTGTTCGGCGAGTTTCACGTGTCATATGAACGTATCTGACGACGGTGAATTTCACGTGTCATATGACGACGATCCATTCGGCGGCCGTTGGGTCTGTCCCATGGGAAACAGAAGAGTATCCGAATGCACGCGAACAGAAGAATAGGTTTTGATTTCGCCCTAAATAGCTACTCATCAAGCCCGCTCTACCAGCCCGCAACTGCACGTCGCTGAGTTTACGTCGCCGATGAACGCCGCCTCGCGGACCTCATGCAGGAATACACGTGAATATATTCGTACATTCATAGAAATGCAATCATATAAGAGTGCATATTGTTAGTTGTAAATAAACGCCATCACGCATGCATGTTTTGCACTGCATATTCGTGCACAACTGCATGCTGTAAACCAGTAATGGTTGACAACAATGCAGTTGTGCACGTAAACCAGCCTATTGTTGTGTTTATTTCTTCTTCGATTACTTATTTTTTAAACGACCACCTAAGCTTTCTTTATCCAACCAGCGCTCTAGAATTAAAAACAATTTTTTCTAAAGAGGATGTTTTTAATTCTAGACCATCCTTCGTCCCCTACGGGCTTGGAACTTAACCTGAGATATATCTTCAATGCATCGAGGGCCGGACATGTTAATATATCTAGGGTTTCCAACATCCGATATGCTCGCAACTTGTACATGTTTCGCTGATAATTACATCACTCGTCCCATGCTAACTTACATCACTAGAATTGACAAATTTCACCAGATTGGCAAGTCCGCTGTCAGCCATTCGGGTTGATAACACGTTTCCGTCGACGCCAAGCTTAGTGACGGCCTTAATCCATTGTGCTCTTTCCATTTCGTACTTCATGCATTCCGTAAGGATCTGTATAATTTTATCATATTTGTTACACTGCTCGCACATGGGTGATGATTTTACCCCAGTTTGGTTGAGCGTGCTTCCGCTTAGACCCTTGGCACCTCTCAGACCTGAACCGTAACAGCACATCTACGGGAGGCCCCAATTAAGTCATGTGGTCCTGCAAAGTTTATCCCGATCCCCATATTAATACGCTTTTGTGAGATCCCGTTTTCCAGTTCATTCAATTTTTGACAACTGTGTTTCCACACTTTAGCTTTGACATGACTTGGGCCAGGTTGCACCAGGCATTCGCGATCCACCTTTTTTCTGTAGGACGTCTCTGGCGACCTCGTCAGCTGCCTCGTTTCCTCGTATATTAACGTAAGCTGGAATCCACTGTAGTCGCAGCCGTGCCTTGAGATGACCGGCGCAGCGAAGAACGCACTGGATGAGATTTGAGTTTGGACCAGATGGGTCTGCAGCTGTAACAGCTTTCAGCGCCACTTTAAAGTCGCAGAAGAATACCGTGTCCTTGGGATTATCGTCTTGAAGAGCGAATACAAGCGCCTTACAACTTACAAATAAATACAATTTGACAGTAAAAATGCATGGCTTTGCAGCATTCATGAATCCGGGCCAACCCAGTGTGAGTGTGTCACCGACGTTTGGTACAAAGAAACAACACAAAATCAACTGCAAGATGTTCGAATGAGACAACTGCAATTGGTAATAAGCAAGAGACAGGGGTCGATCTAAGGCAAGTATGCACACGCCACCTCCTCTGATTGAGCCGCCGTCCAGTCGGAAAAACGAAAATTGTTGTTGAAGGAGTTCATTGTCCGTTGCCCAATTGAATCAGGTTTCGCACAGAAGTATGAGATTCATGTTATTGGCTATACGATAAAGTAGAGTCCACTGCGCCTTGCTTCGCTGCTGAGCGTGCGTTCAGGTTTGTGTAGTTTAATCGCTCCTCTGCATTGAGACCGGAGCTGCCCCGTTTGAGGGGTCTGCTAGAGAACCACCGGCTGGGCTGGCGTCATTAGAAAGTGCGCCCTTAGTGTTTGCCAACACAGGGGCTGCAAATGGCGAAAATGATGGGGCTGTTTGAGCGGAGGGCGCGGTGAAGATTATGTTGTTTATATCGATTTCTACCAGTCACACGTTTAAAAACGAACGACAGATGAGGACACGCCCACTTGTTTGGGATGGGCTGAAGGGATCAGAGTGCTGCCAACTCGGAACGGCTGTTTCTGACTTTACACCAGTGTAAAACCGGCGTATTACCGTTGAGTAGTAGCAGGTAGCACACACAAACTTTTGCGTGTCTTCGCAGAGTCTTCGCCAAAGCATTTGCGGTGGCCGATTGTGGCGCAGCCTAGCACGCAGGAAATAGATTTAGCTCCTGTTTGCGCCGCTCTAGTAATCGGCCTGTTAGCATATTAGTACTGTTTGACTATGAAAATTGTGCACTATTAGGTGGCCGTGTGTTGGGCCTGCTTCCACTTGACAAAACATGCTGTAATAATGGGTATAGGATAAGGTGCTGATTACCCGCGTCAATGCCTACTGAGCCGCAAGCAAGATAGGTCGATACAAGGTCGCAGATTGAGAGACAGAATAAGAAAGGCCCAACATTAAATTATATATATATATATATATATATATATATATGTGCCATTCATTTGCGATCCAATGTGTGTCTTATACGTTTGATGCTCTGGTTATTTGTCTTCACTACTTTATAAAGTGAATGCGCTTTCATATATATATATATATATATATATATATACATATATGTTGAACCGCAAATCGGCTTCATTGATACGCTAACTCTATAATAATTTTGCTGATCGTACTTTGTCATTGCTGCTACTTTAAGTATTTTCCCTCAAGTGCATACGCATCTCGTCTGGCCTGAACCAAATACCAGTACTACCTCTTTTTGATCACGTTTTATGTCGACGCTGTTTTGAGCAGAAAACGCAGTTGCAAGATATATTTCTATCTCCACCTTCGACCGCTAGAGTAGATTAGGTGCTGTTCGCGCTCTATTGATCGGCGTATTACGTAACGTACTATTTGTCTATGTGGATGGTGCACTAATAGGTAGTAGTGTGTTAAGCCTGCTGCCGCTTAGCAAAACACGCGGTAATGGGTACATGTTCATTGGAATATAAGTCGGAGTGGGTATTAGGCTTGTTTAGTAATAGGTTGTAAGTTTAATTTGGCGTCTAGGTCAGGAAAGAGAGTATAGAGCTCCTCCATTGTACATACAGCCTTACCGTCCATGCGTCTATTTATTATGCGTCCAGAATTGACTTTATACGACGCTTTCTACAAGCCGTCCCACCATGCAGCACGCTGTGGCACGATACACGATGGTCGTTTTATGTTGTGCCACGCGTCGAATGATTTTAGTTCTGCGTCTTTGTTTATTCGTTTGAATAATTCTCGTAGAATTTTGTTGTTTGGTGTATCGTAGAACTTAAGTTGTTTGCTACATGGAAATATTCCGCATTATCGCGTATTATCCGTTTAACTGCACTGTCTGTCGCGGCTGCTGTAACGTCTCCTTCGTTCAATTCAAATTATAGTGGTACTCTCGTTGAGATCATCACACATAAACACGTGCGCACCACTTGAAATCGAAACAAGTGAAGTGTGCTGCACATGAAACCCGGGCCGGACGGTTAACGCCTCGGGCTTTAGTAACCCGGTGGTACGCCTGCTGCCTTGGCTTCATAGGCACAATAAGAGCGAGTTAGCCACACGAAGGCAGACCTTCCATCGAGAGGACCATCTGGCTCCACTGCTGCCCTTAGCAGCGGCGAGGAACCCCTGCTCTGGAGTGGTCGAGCAACCCTTCGGAGGTGTGAGTATATTCCGGAGTGTAACGCGGAATCGCGAGTTGATCGCGTCTAATTAATGGGTAGGAGTAGTGTGGTACTTCCATGCCGAATCTCCTCGATAGGGGGAAGGGTGGGGGATCCGCTGGCCTGTCTATTCGGGCTGGCGGGCATTCCCGCAAGAGGTCCGCGCGAAACTACGCGGGCGGCGGGAGTGTAAGTATCTCTCTCTTTTGTCCAACAATTGGCTGATCGGCTGTTTGTCACGTAGTCACGGCACAAGCTACTCACGTTCTAGTGTCGGCACTTCTCGCTATTTACTTAGCT
Organism: Dermanyssus gallinae; assembly: GCA_003439945.1. Taxonomy (NCBI): domain Eukaryota; kingdom Metazoa; phylum Arthropoda; class Arachnida; order Mesostigmata; family Dermanyssidae; genus Dermanyssus; species Dermanyssus gallinae. The sequence goes on from QVRM01002297.1 coordinate 775,680, forward strand.
GTACCTAGTTTTTGGACTGCTTGTGGGGGCGGCAGCGACCCTGCATGTGGCTGACAATGAACCTCACGGAAGCCGTGTTTTGTACATGCTCAACTTAGACGGCCTTGTGACAGTGGGTCGACAAACTCTACGGGCTCCCGACCCCCCAAGCCGTTGTTACGTTCTACGAATGTTCGTGGAGACCCTATCTCTAATACAGTACTCCATTAATTAGTACGCCATATGACTGTATGATGTTGTGCGATGGATAGTCTCGGACAAAAAGTATGATGAGTGAAATACATACACGACCAGTGTGCGCTGTGAATGCGACTTTACTCTTTTTGTTAATGACAGTTGACAATAGACAAACCTATTGAGTAGTGCTTAGGCGACGTACCCTTAAAACGCTACGAAATGTACATTGTTTTGCTATTTCAGGTTTGGGCAGCTAGCAAAGTTACGGTTAGTTATAAATTGAGGAAGGCACAACAAATATGACAGGGTGAGCAGATACAGTTCATAAAAATGGTTTGGACACTACTTTCGTGATAAAGCTTTAATTTAGGCGATGAATCAAAGCTCAAAAGATTTTCAGTAGGTTCATGATTTGAAGATTTCAACTTGATCATATCGTCATTAGTGCTTAAAATCTAGACACAGTAAAGTTCTTCTTCTGCTTATTCCTGCCTAGAACTGACTATCAATACACACTCTGGCTCTATACCAGTCAAGATGCTTCAGTATGTACTAAGGGCCTCTATACTGGCACATCACGGCCTTAGTTTATCGCAAATTTCAAAAGCTCGTAAAGGTCGGAGGAAGTCTACGATTTGTCAACGAAAAGAGGAGTTTCTGCCACCCTCTGTGTTTTTAAATATGCTGTTTCGGTACAACATCATTCACAAATACCAATACGCTGCAAGGATAGCGGCAAGCTTTAATTGCATTACCCAACCTTGGAACTGTCTTTTTACGTTGCAACCAAGCTGATATGAGAGAACTGTCGTCTGAAGTCTCTTGGCAGACTTCAGCAACACAAGCCAATTGTGTCATGTACCAATTTACGTACGATAGTGCCTATACGCGCGATTACCGCCATATATTTTATATATATATATTTTTTTTAACGTTTTTCCGTAAGGCTTTTGCCCGTGTACGGGTTTTTCATGTCATGGTTGATGTTTAATCCACTCCGGCATTTACTTTGTCTAACCTGGAAACCATGTAAGCCAATTTAAGAGTGGCCGGTCTGGGTCTCGAACCCAGGCCTCCCGAATGCAAGGCAAAGGCTTTGCCACTAAGCCAGCACTAAACCATACATATATATATATATATATATATATATATATATATATATATATATATATATCATATTGAAAAATGATACACACACTGTAAGGGCCAACAAGACACAGATTTATTGTACAGAAGTGCATACCCAAAAGAAACTTAAAAAGGGAAACAACATACTGATAAATTATATATATATCTATATATGGCTGTGCTTACTACTGGCCAATTGAGTATAGGACGGTGGGAAGGTTCCAATTAATTAATGAGACCACGACGTTTGGCCACGATGAAACCAACCCCGGCCAGCACGGCCAACACCAACACAACGATGAGCGCAGTTGCCCATCCCGGAAGACCTTTTCCTGAAATTAGCCACCACCATACGGCATGCAGAGCAGAGCATTAATTAATACGATCCAATGACCTTGTGGCGAACTGTCTCCAACAATTCCAGCTCGACAGTTTAAGAAGGACACTTCAAAGATCTATCTATCGATAAAAACAAAAAAGAAACACAATCCTTAAACGTAGCGTTTAAGCTTAGAAGATATGTGGCAAAATATGCTTTCATATGATTGATATAATCGTGCCAGTTATTAGACTCTCTTGTTTCTCATTCTATGTATGCTTACATGTGGTGCCTTCGAATGCCCTAGATAGAGCCGGTAGAGTCACATAGCAATATAGATTTCACGGAATCGGTATGCTATAAAAAAAAATGTACCTGCTACGCTGAATGTTATGGGATCAGTGCACTTCTGCCGTATCGTTGGCCCACAGGCTTTGACTGAAATGTCGACGTTGGAATCTCTCTTCAGGCCCTCCACCTGCAACGAAATATTTGTATAATATGAATATATATATATATATATATATATATATATATATATATATATATATATATATATATATATATATATATATAAGATCTAACAGGGCGGTTGGACGATCTGCGTCCATTAAACGAGTTAACTCTAAACGCCCTTGAGACTCTCCTTAATCTATCGCTGGCGCCTTCCGCTCGAAAACAGGCACAACTACCGATCTCAAGGGGGGGTCTGGGAGTCCCGGATCCGCTCGTAGCTGCAGGGCCAGCGATAGTTTCCTCCCTTTTCCGATGCGACAACAACGCCATCGCACTATTAGACGAAGCCGGCATCTGTCAGTACAAGGAACACCAGAGACGCCTGTACGAGGAGCTAAAGATAGTTTGCAGGGACGCTCCGGAAAACCCTTTAAGCCAACATGACTGGAGCACATTCTTATACGACGAAGCGTATAGCGGCTTACTTGCGGGAGCTGTCAACGACTCCACAAAGGCTCGCCTTCGAGCTGTAGCTGCTAAAGGATCTGGAGCCTGGCTTCATGCACTTCCAAGTGCCCCACTGGGCACCCTCCTGGACGACGAAACAACCCGAATCGGGGTGGGTCTTCGTCTCGGATGTGACCTAGTCTCCCCTCATCAGTGTAAATGTGGCCACCCCGTAGACGAATTAGCCCATCACGGGTTATCGTGCATCATGAGTGCGGGACGGCGGGCCAGGCATGCCGGTATTAACGACACCTTCGGCCGAGCGCTTCGATCAAGCGGTTTCCCTTGCATTCTAGAGCCGCAGGGCCTCTCCGTCGACGATGGCAAGCGCCCGGATGGGATGACTCTTACTCCCTTCAGTAGGGGCAGGATGCTTGTCTGGGATGCCACTGTCACCGACTCATTAGCACCTTCAATGGTCGGTGGCGGGGCGATCTCGGCAGGCCACGCCGGTAATCTAGCCGAAACGAGAAAGCTCGCGAAGTACGCATCAATAGGTTATCCACATGAGTTTCAACCGCTGGCTTTCGAGACTTTGGGCGGCCCGGGAAGCCTCACTCGCAAACTTCTCCACAGAGTGGGCACGCAGCTGAACCTCGCAACCGGTGACAAGAGATCCGCGGCTTTCTTGAGACAGCGCCTCGACCTCGAAGTCCAACGCGGGAACGCGGCGTCCGTCCGCGGCACGCTGCTGAAGTGGTCCCAACCCACTCTATATGAGATAGAGTAACGTTCCCAGTGCACACGTTCTCGGGAGACAATTGTCGCTCCATTTGTATTCTTAATAAATTATACTGTTATATATATATATATATATATATATATATATATATATATATATATATATATATATATATATATATACATGTATATATATATATAGTGTGGTCTATATATATATATAAGGACAAGAGTGATCGAGTACAAGCAAACACCGGGGTGATGCGCAAAGGCGAGTTTCTGAGGTAGCTGCTTTTATTGGCAGTTTGCGGAGAAAATGCCGCGTTGTTAGTATATGCAATGGGCTGATAGTAGCTGAAATGGAACTATAGAATAAAGAGGAAATACATTCATACCTCACAACTGTATTGCGCTGATATATATATATGTATATATATATATATATATATATGTATATATATATATATATATATATGTATATATATATATATATGTATATATTATATATATATATATATATATATATATATATATATATATATATATATATATGTATATATATATATATATATATATACTTTTTATGACTGTGAATTAAAGCGTGATAGATACAAATTCTTAGCGTTGCGAACGAAACCTCACAGCCTTAACCACTATGCCCTTGTCTTATCGGAAAGAGAGCCAATAGTGCTGATTCGTTTAAGCATTGTCAAGAAGCAGTTCTAGGCATACGCGAATTCTCTTTTTCCGAGAGTTGGCTGACCATAAATTGCTACATGCCGTCTCTATCATCAGCCAGGTATTAACGTTCCCATGCTGCTCTATGTAGGCTTTTTCGAGCCGACAAATGTAGCCGGCAGGTCGACAATGTACCCAACCAGAGGTGGTGTAACAAAATGTCCTGTTTAGTGGATTTATGAGTTCCACACTAGTTACCGCTAGCTGCTGCTGCTGCTGAAGCACGTACGTCATGCACTCCTTGAAACCTCCCATAACAACAAAGAACGACTTACGAAACGAGAAGCTAATACAACTATGGCCGAATTAGGATTCACACGGGTTGAAAGGTCGGCGCGGCCGTGGCAAGGCCCCGACTTTGAGAACGGCGCGTTCCCAAGGTACTCCCACTACTGACTGACCCAAGGTAGTTTCTAAAAATGTTCAAAGCCACGATCGCGAACGAGGCCTCCAGACTCCGAGCTGTCAGAAACGGTTAGTGAACGGATCCAGCGAAATTTCCCTGCTGCAAAACCTCGGCTCGTAGCTAGGCCACCGTAATACCATTGGCAGACTGCTACCGATGGTATTAAGTCGACCAGGTATCGATTCGTATTATGCGTATAACGCGGCTCCTGGCCCTGCCCCTAGACGCAACCGGCACTCTTATGAATGACGCGATTCGATTTGTTTCGGGTGCTGCCTTTTGCCTGATAAGGAGCGGATCATAAACCGCTTTAAACAAAAAAACAAAACAAAAAATTCTCGTTGTTCAACTTTTAAGTTCAAGTTTCAACATGGTTTATTTGCGGAACGGAATATAACATGCTTTAGTTGTCGGTCAGAAAATAATATCCAATGAAATCCAATGAAAAATGAGAGTGTGCGTGAATGAATGCATAGTTTACTCATCTTAGTACGTAGAGCGTTACGTCAAAACTATACGTTATTTCACTCACAGCGTAGCATAAATTTAACGAACCCTTTCAAAATCTCGCGCGCAAAGATGCTCGTGAAGATATTGTTCTGGCATAGCTCCCAAACTAAGAGTAGGTGGCATGCATGATTGATTGAGTACCACTACCTTGTAAACCGAAATTTCAATAAATCTAGTGGCGCGTCGGGATAATCTATTAGAACTCGTAGTGCCGAGATAGCATGAGGCGCAATGTGATCAATATGCGGCTAAAGAAAAATCACGATTATGAGCTGTCCAAGAACGGACCCAATAGCCGGATTCGGGGGTTTTCTTACGTTTCTTTTTTAAGGGATTACCACCGAACCGTTAAGACTTGAAGGGGCAGCTACTGAAAATGAAAATTTTATGAGCTTTGTTAGAAAGCCTTTTTTTAGAGAACTAACTGGAAAACGCGGAGCGCACACATCGCGAACACCATCGCGGAGAACTCGTCTCGCAAGTGTGGGCCGGTAGTGTGGGGCTCCACATAAATTAAATAAATATAATAAGAAAACAAATATAAATTTAGCAAGAACTTAGCTATCATGTAAAAAAAGTTTTTTTTTTCTCTTTGGCGCGCAGGGTGTACTCAATACCACGAGCAATGCCGTCCCAGTAATCACGTGACTTGATTATAAGCTGTATAAACATTCTAAGGGTGCCGCTGTCAGCCCTAGGTAGACCCGCACGCTGAGAGACACATTCCGGCGTGTCCTCGGTTTCGCTTTGGCAATACTTGCAGAATGTAGATGTGATTTTCCCCCAATACTAAGCAAATATGACTGGAAATCACCGTGTGCAGTGAAGACCTGGCTTATGTCGAACGCCAACTTGCCGCCTGGCCGGTTCACCCAGGCCCTGATATCCGGGATAAGAGAACTCACCCGGTACCCGGGCGCTTCGTCCTAGATGAAGTCTCATTCAGCCTTCGAAATGTCAAGGATTATACTCCTTACCTTTGCTTTCTCTTTTCCTGCGTCTTTCCACAAGCAGTGTTGCTCATTTGCTTGTATGTCCTAGGAGACTGTACTAGCCAGAACAAAGACAGCCGCTGTGCGGACTGTTCTGTGATCTGTAAAGCAGCCATTCATTAGGTCTTTGTGCCCTATTGCTGGCTTTAGATAGTGCGGTTGACGGCAACACGGAGGCTGCAAATAAAACGATGGACTCAGCCAACAACAAAATAAGGCGCCTTCTTTACTCCCGTGGGCTGTAGCTGTTTGGAATCAACCAGGCTACCTCGTGCGAGACCCTAGTGGTCTTTTCTGCTACGAGACGTATGTGGGGTGTGCTCCGTAGTCCCCTGACCAGGCGTAGTCGAAGATGACATACGGTATTGACAACCGTGATCTCCTGATCATCTAGTGTTAGTTTCAAGGGAGAGGGCACTTCCTTGGCTCAATTAGAAGAATGCCCTCAGTTTTGTTCGGTTGTCAGGCCACTTCCCCCTCACTTAGCCAGCGATTCCCGTCAGGGCGTCATTGACCCTTACTTCTACTTGCTGGTGTGAGCGGCACTGGATTACCACTGCGAGGTCGTTTGCGTACGCCAGCAGTTTAGTGCCTCCTTTGCGAAAGTCGTCTAAACGTAAGACGTCATCGTATGCCAATTTCCATAGAAGGGCTCCTGATCGAGCCCTGGGAACCCCGCTCGTCATGTCAAACTCGGAGTCCTCGCTGACTATACACCTCCTGCTTAGGTAGGACGAGATTGCCGGGTTGTCAGAAGGCCTACAATAAACGAAGCGGCTAGTTTCGCTAACTTTGATTGTACCCCCTTTTACCCCATGACTCTAACTGGCATTAAGTCTGAGCCAGGTTGCGCGAACTTTAGATGAATGTACGCAAATTAAAGTAAAACTGGTATCGGGTGAACTTATTTTGGGATGACGGCAACGCAAGTTATTCACATTTTATTGAAGTTGTCGGCCAGGCATGTTGAGGCCAGGCATGAGTGAGAACGAGCTTATCTTTGAGGAGCAACCAGGGCTAAGGGAGGGAAAGTGCCGGCCGTATAAAGATGGCAGGACATTAAAAACAAAAAACCTTGAACGGGAATCGTACAAAAGCAGTTTAGTTTCATGCAAAAGCCTCATCTAAGAATCATACCTGCATTGTCATAATGGAATATGCCAATACGAGGTGTATCGTGCTTTCTAAGAGACGCAGGCATTGCCGAAGGCAACCGATTGGCGGCTGTAGCGTTGTCGAAAAAAAAATAATTATAATAGGGCAGTGCCCGGAAAACTGCCGAGTCTTAAACATGGCCATCTAAATAGAAGCGAAATTGAAGCAGCAGGCGGGGGGGGATTATATGAGATTAACATTTGCATCGCCCATTAAAAGGCAAGAGACTTGGGTGAACGCTAGTAAGATTTCGCCTAAGATATTGGGGAGGGGAGAAGAGTGAACGTATTATGAGTTACATGGCTAGAGTTGCCCCCAATTATATATTAAAACTTGTATATTTAATTTTAAGATACAAGAGTATCGCCTAGAAATTGAGAAGTAGAGTGCGCGTTTCACCACCGAGCCTCGTCAAGTAATGACCGACTGTAGTGAACTCAAAGCCATTGATGGAGTGTGAAACTTGGTCAAATTCAACACATAGTTCATTCAGTGAACTCGTGTTCTCAGAGGCAGACTCAGCCTACTGGGCATTCTTAACTAAAACTACGTCACGGATATTTAAACCAACCTTATTTTATTACATCACCTTTTAGTATTAAGTTAGTGCTGCACAATTCAAAAATCAGAAATAAACGAAAAACTCACCTGAAAAGTCGCATTTTTAAATTGCGCAGTGGCATTATTTTGTGAAGTCTTCACTACGTAGTCAAAATCTTTTCCGATGGGTTTTGACACGCTAACTTTGGCGACGTCTTCCTGAATTTCGAACGTTGCTTTAATGACTGTAAATGCAACCATGAATGCGAAGTAATCGTGAGTGATCGGCGTTTCATCAATATATATAAATATATATATATATATATATATATATATATATATCCAGGGAGTCGACTTTGACAGCAATGGCAGACTCCTTAATTTACTCAACAGACTCACGATAGATCCCCTTAAATCCCACCAAAGACTCATATTTTTGAAAGACTTTCTCATTCCCCGCCTTATATATAAACTTGGGTCCGGTCCCAGACCATCTCACGCACCCCTGAGCGACCTAGGCAAAGTGATCAGAAAGGTTGTTAAGTCGAAATGGCTTAAGCTCGAAAGCTCAGTGCCTAGCGTCTGTCTCTACACGCACGCAGCACACGGCGGTCTGGATATCCCCTGCCTCCAAACATCTATATATATATATATATATATATATATATATATATATATATATATACATATATAGGGTGGGTGTTGTAGGATTATTTAAAGATTTATATACGAATTGTAGAGCATTTTTCGTTAAAGCATTTTTTCCCATGGAACATGGTCTCTAGGATAAACGCTGCGTTGAATGAATGAAAAAAGTGTCTGGAATCTACCCATTATGTGGTCCCCATTATGATCTCTAAGATGTCTTTTTTCCGAGTGAGAGTGAGATTACTATAATTTGTGACACTGGTGTTGTTGCCCGACATAAGAGGATAAAATGTGCTATGGCGAGATAGCCAGTCCTCCTATACAGAAACTAAGCACACACGTTCGCTGGCACATGGCGTCTAGTCCCGACAGCCGTTTGTCTACCTGAACGTGTCCAGACGCAACAGTCCCCCCCACGTTAGCTATGAAACATGTAGTAATGTATGTACGTGCTTAAGCTTAGAGTTAGTTATGACGACAGCTCTGTCTGGCCCTCCCTCGAAAATATATTATCGTTCTTGGTCGTAGAACTTTCGGCTCTTGTAGGGGTGTTGACGTTAGCGGACGTCTGCTGGCGTAGCTGGCTCGGTAGTGAATTCCACCTCCACTTTTGTAGGTTATGTCGGTGCTGGAAAAGAATCTGACGTCGCGGTAGAGAATGATGGTCTCGTTACGGCAGTGTCTGAATGTTTTGGCTGTTCGTCGCCGTGGTCGCTTGTACCACCGACAAGTGTTTGTGCAGCGTATAGCATGCTACCTTCTTCACGTCCGTCTTTCGAACTTGATCGAAATGTCTCTTCACCATGTCCAGCCCGGTTGACTGTACTGGCACGTGCTTTCGTTTGAGTGGCTTTACGACACGATATACACACTACTTGTGTTTGCTTCGGTAGTCTCACACCGCCAGAGACTCCGCCACGCTGAATCGGGAAACAATCTCAGCCGGCTTTGCTGGTACCTGTAGCTTCCGAAGACTGATTCCTGAGACGTTAAAGCAACGCATTAAACTCCGTGGGATTCTTTTCTGGCAATCCAACTTTCACAAGGTCTTTCTTCTCCATTGCCTGTAACTTCTTTTTGATGTTCTCGGCGAGGGCGTAAGGTATTCTCCTTGGCTTGAAGCACACTGGTTTCGTCTGGTCCCTGAACTGGACTGTAAGTGCATGTATTGCCGGTAGTGTTCCTATTCCTGGCGGGGTAAGCTTAGGGTATGCAGATAGTATGTCATTAACTTCGCATTCCACTCGGTGAACTTCGAGCTTTCCTCAGCGCCTTCAGCCAATTGCGACCGAACGACATCGGAAATTAGATGTTGTTAACTAGGTATAGCCGCAATAATCGAGTAATTCTGCGGTATTTTATTTAAACTTCCACGAAAAACTGCAGTTTTACCTCGCTGCTATTCGCCACTTTTAACGTAATGCCTGGCTCATGATGTTTAATTTTCGACAAAACCGCCGAGAAACGAGAGAGTGGCATTAGTGTGGCGCCGCGGCCGCTGTCCACCTCCATTGTAGCATCAAAGTAAAGTAGTTTTCGGGCTGACCCTCAACCAAGATTCAACGTCCACGGAACTGTTTTTCACATTGCTTCATAGACGGACCCCCATAAATAGAAATGTGCAACGGTGGGGCTCGAACCCGCGCACCTATGTGTCTTCTCCGGCGGCTGCGAGGCGCAGATTTAAGCCACCACGCCACCGGGCTCGATCCATTGTAGCATCAGCCCCCTCGAATTTAACCGTCACGCGTAACGGGTCGTCGTCAGCTCTCACAGTTCGCATTGTATGCACTGACTCTGCATTTTTTTAAAACCTGAAGTCGTCTTTGATTCTGGTTGAACTTGTAGGGCAAACGCTCGGCTCTTCTTACTTTTTGAGCTGTTAGGTAGATTACCACTGGGTTGCCTTTGCTGGCAGACCACCTTTAGATGTCTTCTCGCACGAATTGCACGTCGACTCAATACGTGTCGACTTAAGACGCATCGGCGGTCTTTGCACTTTTCCGCCCGGTGGGACGGTCGCTGAAGCGTTCAAATTGTATAATGAATGAACTGTATTGTAATTATGGACCATCTTGAAATGCAATGTTATTGCGAAATAAACAATATATATATATATATATATATATATATATATATATATATATATATATATATATATTAATATGCGGACCCTTGTCAGCTTTGTGGTCAGCCTTCCCACAGCGATAGCAATGACCCGGCAACAGGCCACGGCTAGCGCGAGCCGGAGCTGTACTATTCTTACCGCCTTAACTACCCGTCGGTTGCTTCTTCCAGGGCAGCTTAGCTTCCCGCTGCTGTGTACAAGTAGACTGTGCTTCTTTGACTGCATCGTCAAGTGTATTAAAAGTATCTGCGTTGTGAAAGATCTGATCCTTCACGTGGTCGCCTTGGCACCGCTGATGAACTGTACTAGACGTGCCCTTTCATTTCAGGAATTCCAAAGGCCATTCGCATTATTTCGCGTTTCTTCGTAACCTGCGTGCGAAGTCTTGCAATTGCTCACCCTCTTCTTGTTTAAGAGCTTGGCATTCAATGATTTTTACCCACTTTAATGTACCTCTGGTGTAGATAAAATCCAGCGCAGCCAGAAGTTCTTCGTACGTCCTCTTTGATGGCTCATCTCGAATGATCTAGTCCCGCAGCTTCTGGTACACTATGAATAAGAGGTGGTTCAGCAGACCTAGAGCACGTTTGCTTTCGAGTTATTCGTTAAGCTTGATAAATTCACAGAAGCGGCACCGATATGTAGACCACGGCATCTCTTCTTCCATGAATCGTTCGAAGTGCGGCAAAGCTTGTCCATTTTCCATGATGCTTCCGTCTCTTTCCATCGTGGGATTCTTCTGAGCGATGTAGCTACCGAAAGATGTACTAGTAGAAGTTGTAGCACTAGCAGGCACGTCCTTCTGACGTACCAGGTTCACTTGAAGCCGTGTGAACTATGGCACCCGGCCAATCTCGAACGTAGGGCTTGAAGAAGGGCCGGTAGCCTGGTCGATTACATAGAAAATAATAAATCACGATTGCTTGTGTGGCATTACACTCTCACTTTGGTGCTTCACCGCATCCCCTGCGTTCGTTAGCACATGGCGTCTAGCCCTGATAGTCGTGTGTCTACCTGGACGTGCCCAGACACAACACCGGTATATCTTTGGCTGGGTACTGGTAGGGGTTTGATTACCTAGCGCTAGTACGACATTTATCTACGAGTATTTGTTAAATACCTAAAGCGGTTGAAGTCAAGATCATTATAGACTTAAACAGAAATATTGGTTCTATGCCATTATGCCATTATCGAAAAAGGTACTTGTTGTCGTGGCGATGAGTTTTTTCTTGTCAGTGCATGTTTCGGGCGCCGGTAGTCCACAAGCCTCGATAAAAATGTTGTAGCCAGTATTTGGCTGCAAGCCTTCCACCTGCAACGAAACATTTGTACATTGTTTACTGCGTCTCTCTCTCTCTCTCTATCTCTATATATATATATATATATATATATATATATATATATAAATGTATACTTTCTTTTTTTTAATTTGGATATTAGGGACATTTATAAAAGACTTAAGTGTAAATCATTTTAAACTCGTACATAAACTAATTGACTTAAATATAGACAAGCACACTGTTTTATGGGTATTAAGTTATCTTACGAATCGGAAGTTTTGTGTGCGGGTAAATAACAGTTTTAGTCGGTATGGGGTGTGTCCCTCCGGCGTGCCTCAGGGGTCATGTCTAGGCCCATTATTATTTTGTATATTTATCTTAGATCTTAAAAACGTTATACCCGGAACACTTAAGTATAAACTCTACGCAGACGATTCTAAACTTTATGGGCTTTCTGGCACAGAAGCCGAGAGGGGAATATTACAGAAAATAATTGACTCCATCTCCGATTGGTGTGCCAAAAATGATATGATAATTTCGGTCCCTAAATGCGCCGTTGTGTGTCTGAAGGAAGACCACGCTTACACACTTGATGGACAAGAGATACCCAGGGTAAATAGCATTCGTGATCTTGGGGTAACGGTTACACCGGAGCTTGATTTTAACATTCACATCACGCAGACTATTCAATCTGCTAGTCTTATATGCAATATGATCTTTCGTTGTTTTATTATTAAATGCCCAATGTTTTATATCCGCCTTTATAATAACCTTGTAGTTCCTAAATTCATCTACAGCTGTGAAGTCTGGCGCCCGTATTTAAAAAAACATATTGATGCAATTGAAAAAATGCAGTCCAAATTCCTTCGACGTGTTGCAATGAGATGTAAAGTTGAGCGTAGCAGTCTCTACTTACCACCTATATCGGAACGACACTCGAGAGCAGATTTTAAAATGTACGCACGAATTTCTCAGTCGAATAGGCTTTCCATCTTTTTTAATATTCGCAAAAACAATCTGCGCAGCACCCAAACCATATCGTCGAAAGTAGTTGCACGTTCTGACCGAATTAATAATATGTTTTCGGGGCGTTTGGCGAGAATGTTGAGAACCATGAACTAGTCATATATTCTTATTCTGTACTACCGCATATGTTACGCAATGGTACTATTTCATCCTATTATCAACAAATGTATATATTGAATACAGGGCTTTTGTGAATAACTATGTACATAATTGTCAACCCTTTGAATATAATAAAGGAGCACTTGAATTGAATTGAAGTGATTGAACACAAGCAAACACCGGAGATATGCGCAAATGCGAGTTTCTGAGACAGCTGCCTGTATTGGCATTTTGCGGAGGAAATGCCGCATCGTTAGTATATGCAATGGGTTGAGAGTAGCTGGAGGGAAACTATGCAATAAGGAAGATACACATGCACACCTCACGGTTGTATTGCTCTCTCTAGGTTTATTTTTGAGTGATACAGGGAATTGTAGAGCTCGTCGCAGCAGAAATGTTTCCAATTGTTGTATTGCTCTAGCACGTAATCAATAATAAGAAAAATACAAAAATGAGAAAACTATATATATATATATATATATATATATACACAGGGTGCCCAGATTCTTTTAAAAGTGATATAGGGCATTATAGAGTTCGTTAAAGCAAATAATTTTCCAATAAAGCATGGTGTCTGAGAAGTCCTATTTCGGAGTGAGAGTGAAATTACTAAAATCTGTGGCACTGGTGTTGTTGCCCGACATAGGAGCACACAATGTGCAATTGCAAAACAATCAGTTCTCCTAATCAGAAACTAAGCACATCATCGAGTTCGTGAAAATTCTGCTTCTTCTGGAAATGTTTTCCGGTCAACCATAATAGATATTTTAATAACCTATTGTTCATTTATTCAATGTCATCAATCATTCACGGTTGAAACATGAAATTTGGGTCCCTGCAAACGTGTGAACCCCGCGAACGTATATATATATATATATATATTTTTTTTTATTTTATAACTGAAAATTCAAGCGTCGCAAAAAGCAGTTTCCAAAATAACCCGCGTTTTAATTAACCAAGAGCCTCGTCACTTCTCCCTCAGTTTTTGTCTATCAATCAATCATTACATTGACACAGCAAGGGCATAACAAAAAAAATACCCTAGTCAGCAGCGGTCGTTTTGCTTGAACAAATGCTTCACCATAAGCAATGCACCTCTGCGAGCCAAACAAACATGGTTAGACATTTTCAACCCCGCGAAAGAAACCTCATAGCCTCAACCACTATGTCGATTCTCATCAGAAAGAGGGGCAACCGTCGCCATTACTTTCAGTTTTGTCTCCTTCTAGTCTAATCAGAACCTAACGTTTTCATACTGGTCTTATGTATGCTGTTTGGCAACAAGGCAATGACCAATTCTCTTCTGGCAATAACCAATCAATCATAAGTCTGAGGAAGCGGGCAATAATCCAGGACTTTAGTGGCTTTGTGAATTCCGCACTACTCGCAGCCAGGTGCCAGAGAGCTATATGCATCATGCACACATAAAACCTCCTACGTCAAAAACCAAAGCATGAAAAAACGAATTTAAGCACCGCCAATATATAATTCACACGGAGTATTGGTCGTTGTTGTCGTGGCAACTCCCAAACTTTTAGAACGATGCATAAGCCACCCAAAATACCGTCATTACTGATTCAAGATGGCTTTTAGAGTTGTTTAAGATCGCGATCACTGGAGACGCCCCCCCCCGAATCCGAGGCGCCAGAAAGTGTTAGTGAAGAAATCCAACGAGATTCTCCAACAACATATGCACTTGGTCACCGACGGTATCAAGGAAGCCAGGCTTCGGGTCGTATCACACTGTAGCTCCAGGCTCTACCCTGAGACGTGGCTGGCATGACAAAGACAACGTGCTAATATCCCGATTACACGCTCAGTCGCATTCAGGCGTATTCGTTAGGGTTTTAATTTAGATTGTCTTGAGCGGTAACAATAGCTGGCATATTCTTCCTCTGTCCTTTAACCCATGACAGGGTATTCTTACAAAAGTAATTGATACATTCTTAAGGTACTAGAGAAGTTAGGCTAGGTAAAAATCCGAGCAGGAACCACAAGAAAGAAGTCAAATGGTAAAAGTTCCTTGTTGCGCCGAGAAAAACACTCCGACGAAAGGAGCTTTTGCCAACTTATTTCTCACCAAATTCTCAACTCTATGCGACTACGCTTTGCTAAAAGTCTGCTAGTAATGCGTTTAAATCACCATCCTTGCAATTTTGTCTTTTCTAAAGATGCCGAGGGAGACATGTATTTACTTAACAATTTAAATTACTAGATTTTGTTGAAACTGTTACCTATTACGGCGAACTCTCTATTATCTAGCAAAGCGGTTGCTGCTACATTGTGTTTCAAACAGAAAATCTTGAAAGAAAAAATTCCCCGGGCCGTTGGTGGTATGCTATAGCAACTATCTACGCACGACCCTTAGAAACTCCTCTGTGTAATTGCACTGAAGGTTGCAAACTGCATTATTTGCACAGTTTCCAAGTCACTTTGTGATTCCGTGCTGTACTACGCTTCGCCGCTGGATCGCTGCGGACACACATCCGCCTTGCCTGCTGTTAGAGTGACCTACCGTAGTTGCCGTTTTGGCCACCGGGCGGCGCTGCAGGCATTTTTTGCCACCCAGAAAGATAACTACTCTCCTTATATATAATGCTCCCCGGAAAGCGTCTTCCGAATTGGAGGGCGATCTCGGTTTTTCTGACGTTGCGAGGCGTACGGGCGGCGTATCGGTTTGACTTGCCGCCACATCCTGCATTTGTGTATAATTTCCGCTTGAAGTTCTACCCGGCATTTCTGCAATTTTTCGGGCATTTCGAGCCATGCGGCATGGGTTCAGTAACTGAGACTATGGACTCGGACGAGGACTTGGCCCAGTTTGCAAGCCGCAACCAAGAAGCGCGCGGCGCGATTGAGAATGCGACCCAGTGTCAGGCGTTTGACACCTCGCACAATATCCACGTCACGGAGAACACGTCAAAAAGGTGGTTAGACTTTGTAAAACTCAAAACACTTAGATGAGTTAAATGGATTTTCCGCCACCTAGAGTATGATCTTCACCAGATACACGCTGCGGCGTATACTATCAAGCTGGCCTCTCAGAAGGCCCGGCTGAAGACAGGTGAAGCCATCGGGACATTTCGGGCCGCACTAAGGCGCATTAAAAGCAAGACAAGGCACGGGCACAGAAGAGCAATGGAATGTCTTAAGACTGGATTACGTCAGCAAAGAGAGCGCAGGATATCAACAGACTCGAGAGCTTGTATTGATGA
Source organism: Dermanyssus gallinae (assembly GCA_003439945.1). Classification (NCBI taxonomy): domain Eukaryota; kingdom Metazoa; phylum Arthropoda; class Arachnida; order Mesostigmata; family Dermanyssidae; genus Dermanyssus; species Dermanyssus gallinae. The sequence continues at coordinate 791,685 of QVRM01002297.1, forward strand.
CCCGAGGCACTTCGATTGACTTCTTAATTTCCTGAGGGCACTAGCGCTCCCAGAGTGGTTAGGGCTCTGCTTATGCGCGCAAGAACTGCCTCATATGCCGCCGCGAGACGGGGCGGTCTTGCACGCTACTAAGTCTTGGGAGAGCCTTGATGATCCCCCTGAGTCACGGGGCGACCAACGTGATTAGGACTTTCGGGCCTTCTCTCAACACCAGAAGGACAAACTTTCCCTCGAATGCCATAGGAAGGTTGTAGAGCAGACGCTGGAGCTAGCGGATCTTGCTGGCTCCGCTTTAAATTCCGCTGTTGTATAACTCCCCCGAGTGGCAAGAAGAAAGCCTGCAGCGCGCCCTCGCAGTGCTGGGGGCGCACGCCATTCCGCCTGGCCACCTGGTCCCATCGCCCTATGCGACGGGGTCTTTTCTGCTCCACCGGGCTGACCCCCAAACAGCTTTGTAGTACTTCGTCCCGGTAACGGTTATAATTCGTGTCAGGAAGAGTCGGTCTTTTGTGAGTATCTTTAAGAAAATCAGAAAACACTTAGCGGTCAAAGCCCCTCCCCCGGAGCACGGTCAAAGTGTAATAAAAATACCCAGGGTGTTGCTGCAAAGCTGACATCGGCCATCAGGCCACGCGGCTGATTCTCTTCAGGAAACGGCGCTGTGGGGAATTAACCCTCTTCTGGCCGAGGCCTTTATCGAGGCCTCGGTCAAGAAGCTGTGCCGTGCTCCAGCGCATGTTCCAGTTAGGGTCTCCGAGCCACGGCACAGTCAAATAGTATATAGTGGTGCGAGTACTGGCCACAGTAACGCATAAGCTTCAAGCCCGTCGTAACCTCCAGAGAGGTGATGAAACGTGCCGTCCGAACACGTAGCTGCGGTTGCCAACGTGCTACCGCTGCCAAAGACCTGGCCATCGAGCAGATGAATGCACGACGGACTAGGCAGCGGATCGCGTGTGTTACCGCTGTGGGTCCACAACCCACACGATGCGCGCCCTAACTCTGCGGTACATAACCTCTAACGTGGCTGACCACAGAGCTGACACCATGGGTTGCCCAGTCCATTGGGCCCAGGTGTGCAGGCTCAGCGGGAACGTCAGGAAACAATGAATTAGAGGACGGTGCAGCCAAGCAGTCTACTAGCAAGCCCGCCGAACCGACAGAACGCGCCGCCCTACCGGGCCCGGCAGCCGACGGGTCGGATGGCAGGCCCTGTCGAGCTGTCGAATGGCAGGCGACCCCCTCGGGGTTCCTCCAGACGTCCCCCGGCAAGACCGGGAGGGACTGCATCAGGGCCAATCCTGGCGGGAGCTCGTGGACCTACCTTACCGGGGGTCACGGATAGGTTTTGCTGACCTCTTCTCCCCTCCATTGCATAAGAAGACCTAACCAATTTTTGTGACCGTTACAGACATTCTTTGTTTGCCCAGATGACATCCCGCCTATCAGGTACAATAGATGAAATTTATCGCGCAGGCGAGGGCCCGGCGCCCGGAAAGCTCGGCAGTCTCTTCTTCCTATTTACCGATTTGTCTACTGGGCACAGTAGACAAACTCTTTGAAAATGTAATAACAGGCGTCTAGATACGGATATCGAGGACCCTTGATACCTGTAGAGTGACCAGTACGGCTTTCGGCGGGGCCGGTCAAGGATGGACGTTTTCCGGCCTATGCTGCGGAGGACGGACCAGGAGATTGTGAAATCCCTTAAGACCCGATCATTCGTTCCGTTTATTCTCCTCGATGTGAATAACGCTTTAAATACGCAAACTAAGGGGCATTTATAGTGACGCTATGGCATAGGGGCATCTCTCTGTTCTTGGCCGCCCGGTTCAATGGAACTTGGCTTACGGCAACCATAATCTACATCTTGCCTCAGAGAAGACGGAGGCAGTTTATCCAGGGGGCCGGAATGTGACGCGTGGAGTCTGCCTGGGTCTCATTGGCCACCTTATCCCGACCAAGTAGACTGCTCGGTACTTGGGCATCATTTTAGATGCAATTTTAGGGATACCCCGAATATTAAAAACATTGTGGCCAATGTCAGCAAGGTCGCTCAGACCCTAGTCAGAATTCTCCCTCGGGGGGGAGAAAAGTTGCCGTGAAGACGAAAGTGGCGCCGGTCGCGGGGTCCTTGACAATGTGGGCCGACCTAGCTTTACGCACCGCTCGCAGCAGACGAGCGTTTTACACAGCGTGGCCCTTCGGGTTCGCCGGGCGTACCGCACGGTGAGTTTACCTGGCGGATAGCGTGAGGGACTTTACGCAAGCACGAGAAGTAACGCTCGACGTGTGGGCTCACGAATAGGCCACGCCCGGCTCAGCAGTACACCGGGCAAACCGGGCCCAATCGCTCAAACTGGATCTTCGACGTTGCTTCGACGCCGGGTCGATTCTAAACTTCTATAGTGCGTATCAGTTACAGGTGGAAACGTGCCCGCTGCGCGTCGGGGCAGCCGGAGGATGTTGACCATACGGTCTTATTCTGCTCCGCCCTTGCCCGGGTCCGCAGAAGCTCGACGTATTGCTAGGCAGGAGAATCGACTCAGGATATTGTCGGTTATATGATGGAAGATGCCGCCGCATGCGCGGCAGGCGTGTATTTTTTAGACGCTATTATGCGCGAGAAGACGCGTGATATGAAGGCACGCAGGTGCCATCTGGTGGTCGAGACGAGGGTGCCTAGCAAGGGGCTGTGGCAACCCAGGCTTTCCTAGAACGGCTCGACGCATCCCCTAGGGTTCGTGAGATGAGGTCAAAACAAGGTCCATGAGAACCGGTTAAGCACGAGGCTCCCCTCGCACAGTCTCAAAGTAGCGCCACACATTTTCGAACTGTGGGCGGTGGGGAGGATTGAAGTTTTTAACGGATGAAAGTCCCACACTAGGTATTGTTTTCATCCCGGTAAACCGGCCCGTTGTTACCAATACCAGTAGTGCATTGGAGCTTCCTAACCTCCTATATTAAAAGAAGGTTATTGTAATTCGCCGTCTTCCTCTTTTCGCCACGCGGGCTAAAAATCCAGCTGTTCGAGCTCCTCTGCTTCTGTAAGAAGTGTGAACCCTAGAGCGATAAGCTCACTTGGCAAGAGGAAGCGTATTAAACGGTCTAACGTTGGCAACCGAGAACACATTGATCCATTCGTTTTTATCGGGACTGCTTGTGTAACCTTTTTGTCAAAAAAAAACTTTTAAAATATCCTTTTAGTCCCCACTAAGGCACTTGGCGTTACGTAGGCCATTGGCGGGTGCAGGGATTAAGATGCGATTAGGATTCGCATCGCGCATTAAAAGGTAGGATATTTAAATGGAAGCTGGTTAGGTGTCGTCTAAGGTATTGAGATAGGTGAGACTATTATGAATTGCATGCCTAGAGAAAACCCGAAGAGAATAACATTTGAATTTTGTATATTTATCTATTATACAAGCGTACCGCCTGGTATATTTAGCCAATCTATCTAGCCGATCAATCGCTATTATGAAATGTCTGCGGAATCGCCGTGATAATTCACTAAGCCAAGATGTAAATAAAACCATGCATACCAGCATAGATACTTTACAGTGAACATTGTGAAGTAGGATATGAAAAATCTATGATCCCAACTGAGACCACGTCACAGATATCTGAAAGAAACAATATATCACTTTTCGGTATCGTTATTGCTGTCATATTAATACTCACCTTGAAAATTGGCTCTTTGAATATTATATCACCACTAGTTGCACCGTTGTGTTCATATTGCACAGTATATTCAACTACGTTTCCGACCGGTTCTGTCACCTTCACTTGGACGAACTCCTCCTGGACTTCAAGTAGCTCTGCTTGAAGCTCTGTAAATTGAGCCATGAATGTGCAGCAATCGTGAGTGGCCGAGCGTTTGACCAAAGGGGCCTACAGTCGTATCAGGCACATGACTGCATAATCTGAGTTCTGTTTTGTGGCGACGTGTCGAATAATTTAGCATAAATATCAAATTGTACTAAATCAACGTCCTACCACGTGTGTCTAGCTAAAGCGCGAAGCCAAAGCAGACTGTGACCGGAGTTGCTGTTGGGTGGCAATTGAGCTTGAGCCCTGAGTGAGAGTCAACTGTTGTATAACAGATACCCTAGGCAGCGACAGACCGGTTACCACAGGCAGCCGGTACGCGATACGAAAAGAGTCACATTTTCTATACACGAATTTAAGTCAGGACAGAACGCAGCTGGCCGGTGTGAGCTTTTTACATGAAATGGTCACAGTAGCAAATGTATAAAGCATCAACGTTACAGCAGTGTGCCACCTGCTCACCCCAACACGTTTGCAGGACCGTGGTCATTTAAAGGTTTGTCATGGCTTAACATAGTGCTGGCCGGTAGCAGACCACGACAGGACACCACAACGTCTCTAACAATTTAGCCAGGCCAGACTGCGCATATGCTAGACGTATCTAGACCTTCGCCAGCGGGTGAACAGTATAGCTGACTGAATATATGAACGTAATGCTCAACCAGATTCACAATCAAAGAAGAAGAAAAGTTCCACTCAAGCAAGATTCAATTCTATGCTGGCAACGATGTTTGAAACGCTGTGCTAACCGCTTGAGCCACCACTGACACATGCAGTGACACCAAAAACAATTTTCGTCGCTTCCGCCATTAGATTAAGTTCCTGAAAGGTTAAATATATTTTAAATTAAAAGAAAACAACAAAGCGACGCTTTGGCACAAATATACATACATAGTTCGCATTTTGTATAAACGAAAATTGACTTGAGTACCTAAATTGCGCAAGCTGCCATAATGGTAGTTTAGCCATGTTCTTACTATAACGGTACCTGTTTAATAAATACATTTATTTGTGTGAAGTTATGTCCAAGTCCGTAGGGTAATTTCAGAGATGTATTTCTCGCAAGCGACGTCACTTCAGTCAGTCATATATACACCTTTTTCTATATTCTTCGTCTAACTTTTTTCTAATTTAGAAAATTCGATTCTTCCAGGATTGCTCGCTTTTGATGTAAAAAGGTATTCAAGGTGGCAGTTGATATCCTCTTCCTCTCTCAGAAAATTCTAATGTAGGCGAAACATATTTGTTAGATCTAGATTCTAGGTTAATAAAGACACAACTGCAAGGTGTATGGAGTAAAACATTCGACGTAAATGCCAGCAGCTCCTGGCAGGGGGGCCCAACAATGGCACAGTTCGGGGCTTTTTTCGACGACACCCTCTTTCAAACGGTCGAGCCACTGGTTGTACCTTTTACTGTTTCGTTGCTCGGCAGAAACTCATCTAGCTTTAGGCCCGTAAACAGCGTAAATATTTACCGCCGATGCAGCCGTGTCGTCCATTGTAGTGCCGTCCAGTGTGGTGCCGTTGTTCTTTCAATCACAAAAAAACAGGCGCTCTTGCATTGGGGTACAATCCGTGGAAACAATTAGCCACACTTTACAAAAAATAATATATATAATTTTTAACTATTTTTTTATCTCAAAGCATGGTTTATTGGCGATATAATGGCATTATATATATATATATATATATATATAATTAGCGTTTTCCACTTCAGCCCCAAAACGCCGTGATGATATAAGGCCGGTGTCTGCGATTTCTCAAATCGTGCTCACTGTGATGGTATGTCGTATTTGTGACTCCAGTGCAGGATGTTGTTTAAAGATTATTTTGCCTTCAAATTGCCTGCGGCAGTCGTAGGCTCGTTCGGTTTGCTAGGAGGGATCCTGGGCCAGCATGAGTATCAAATGCCATGGGTACACATTTCTCTAAAGACCAAGTGAAAAATGCGGTACAAAGCTGAACAGCTGTGAGGGCTTTAGTTTGGAGGTCTAAACCATCAAAAACTAGCTCTCTCCCTATCCCCCACCCAACCGAGAACTTCTCTCCTCGTTGTGCTTCTAACAGTTGAGGGGGGCGGATCGGCCGCTGAACACTCTACCTGTTTTCTGTTGTCACGTATGCTTGTAAACTGGACTCTTTTACTTTTAAGGTGGCTTTAATACGGTCGCAGCAGCAAGCATTCAAGCTTCAGTTGAATTATCTTGTTGTGACTAAAATTTAGTTGAAGACTTGTTGCCGTTGTGGAGATTAGGCCCCGGGTTAGATTCAAAATGGCTCGTCGGTGGATACCAGTCCACGCAGGGCAGGCCAAGATGGCTGTCGAGCCCGGTGGCGTGCTGGGTGCATTCGCCTGCGCCTTGCGATCGGGGCAGACACATAGGTGCGCTGGTTCGAACCCCACCGTTGCTCACCATTTGTAATTGCGGGGATCCGTCTATACAGTAATGCGAAAAACAGACCCGTGTGCGTTAAATCTTGGCTGGGGGTCAGCCCGAAATGTATTTTTAGGCCAAGATGGTCTGCTCGAATGTGTCCTGCGCTGCCATGCTACAGTAGACAAAGCAGAGGCGGACGCTCCGCCTTAGCTGTTCTGCGCAGATCAGTTTTAAGCTTTTTGTGGCCTGTCAGAACCTGGTCCTGGTGTACGGAGTGTGCGATGGACTGAACGCTGCGGCTAATTTTTAAGTGACTTAGGCGTCTCGCGAAATGCTGTTTGACAAACTTCTCCGACAAAACAGCGCAAGTCTTCCCGTCGGTATCAACAACCGCGACACGCGGGAATGTGTGCTGGATTTATGTGAATGAATACCACAACAACTAGATTTGTGCTTGCGCGGAGATCAACCCAGACTTGAACGGAGTTGCCGTTTAATAGTTTATGTTTTGCTGCGGTAGTTTTGAACCGTTGTAAGAGCCCCAGCTTGATCGATCGGCGCGTCTATATTGCTTTGCAGCTGCTTTTCCATAAAAAAAAAGATTTTGTTAGGCCTTTTGAGATGTCTGCGCTATGGGCTTTTCACGTGATGAACGTATATTAAAATGTATTATTTACGTCTGCAATTTTGTATTTTTCGAACGCAACGGTTAGAAGACGATGTTCCGCATCGGACACAGAAAAGCATACATGGCATGGTTAGAGTCAATTTGGATTCCACATGTCATATGCCGCTATTTTGCAGGACATGTTTGATTCTAGAATGTGCATTAGGGTATTTTTTAATTAAATGCCGTTATATGCTCATTGTAGGAACAGACGCTCTAACACGCTCCTGGATTTTCGATGAAACAAGTTAGAGCGGTACTTGTAGTTTTATGCACTAAAGAGCAGTACAAGGTATTTAGACGTGAACCAGGGAAATGACATCCGGGAAACTGCCATAAAGACAGCGATAGTCGAACAGAAGTCTCGTCGGAAACGGACGGGCCCGTGGTTCACCCAGACCTGCTTCCTGAGACGTCACGAGTTTTTGAGCTTCTGCGTTCATCAAGGGTTATTCACTCCGGCCTTCAGACAACTGCAAAACGCAGGCACCTCTATGGATAACACAGGGCCGAATACAAATCTCTGCTGGCAGATAGCAAGCGCCCATCTAACGATGAGAAGGAGGCTCGACTTCTTAAATAGGGGAAAGTGGGCATCACGTCTATAACATACGTGTGGTGGAAGAACAAATCCTAGGAGCTAATAAATTAGAATTCGACTTCGCTTCTGTTTGACCCAATTGCCTCCAGTACGAGCCAGCGATTGAATATCCACTCATACTGGGTCCGTACCTCATGAATTCGCCGGTCGAAGAGGAGGAAATCGCGAAAAATCTACGCGGTCTTCGAAAGCGGAAAAGCAGTCGTCCCGATGTGATCTACTATGAACACTGGGTATAACCTTCAGATTTTCTCGCAGGTAACTTGGTTACGCTGTTCGACTAGATAGTTAACAAGGGGCGAATATCCCAGGCCTAGCACTGCGCTGAGATTATCCCTGCTATTTCAGAGAAAGCGAGACGACAATGATGACCCGAATCTCTAATAGGACATCGCATCGGAATGCACACTCAAGATGATCTTTGCAACGTCCACCTTCGCAAGAGTGTTTTTAACTGTATTTTGAGAAGGTACTACAGCCGTAACAATTCCGGTTCAAAAAGCGCCGCGTACGCACGATGCAACTCACGTACTTCAGCCAGGAGTTGAGCGGGCTCTGACAGGACCGTGGTTCCTCTGTACGCAGTCTTTATCAATTGCGTCAAGGCCAAAGCTGCTCGCCACTTATTAGTCATTGGACAAAATGTGTGGATGCCGCAGGGAAGTCCACTCAGCGGTGGTCTCGCATTCGCTCTACTAACCGCTAACGCAGCTCGTTACGTGCGGGATGAATTCAGAAATGCTGTTGTCGCTTTGTAGGCGGACGGCATCGAGGTTGCGGCATCGCGACCTCGGAGCTATCCACAGAAGCGTTGGCACGATTGAGAACCATCAGTCACGAGGATTTCAGCTATCAGTATTATACCATGAAAATCACACCGAATTTCTCTAACGGCCACAATGCGAACCGACTTGTTCGGTATCGGGCGCTCCTAAGTTCCCTCAAGCACATGGCTGTAGGCCGTGTTCGATTCCTCCCTCTGATGGGAGGCGATTTACTGTAGACGCAAAAACCAAGCGCAAAAGTTACCGCTGGATTCCCCACAATCCAAAAAACTGTCCCTATCGTGGGCCAGAGCAAAATGTCCAGTAGTTTGTGTGTACGTTTTGAGTTGGGTGTCTTGTGAAAAAGGCGTGACAATACCATACTTTTTCAAAAATACCAAAAAGTGACACTGAAGTTTAGTTGTAAGTTATGCAAATACTAGTGTGATCTTGGAGAAATTATGTGTCTATTGGCTCGCAGTACGTGTTTTAGCAGGGCGGCATACATGCTCATACGGGTCGTTTAATGCAAGGGTAGCTGGCGGCGTATGTGAACATGTTCTGGAACAGACACTCATGGCCACCAAGCAGTCCATAGTTAAATCCTCTGGATTACGACTGTGTAATTGAGCGAGGTGAGATCCAACAAAACTCGAAGCAACAGAAATCAGCGAAAATCGCGGCCGACATTTAACAGGAATTTGCAAAACCTTCTTAATAATAGATAGGTTTTACACGGCGCCTGTAAGCGAGTTACGTCTCGAATCTATGCGGTGATTGAACCAAACGACGGTTACATTGACGAAATGCGCTCGCTAGGAAAGTCCCTACCTCAGCGTTTCTTAATTCAGCTGTCGTATCATGGTAAACATACTATGCGTTACTACTCAGTGGTTGAGCGCTGACTTGATAAATAAGTAACGCTGACCCCATGACCAAAATCAGCAACTTAGTCTGGCTAAACTAAACAGAACGTCTCAATCTGTTTATGTTCAAAAACTCCACAAACGTTCGAGCCAGTCATTCTTAAGCCAGGGATCATAGTCACGGCTATTGTCTTAATCAAAAGGTTGTGGTGCGCAAAAGAACAGTAGGTTTATAAATAAGGATGATGATCATTTTCTGGCAAGAGGTAAAAACGTAGAATCTGACTCATTGCCAATGACGAAAGCTTTACACTACTGAGTCCTACTTTCGGCAACCCTGCTGTTAAAGAACAAAGACACAATTGCTTTTTGGCCTGCAAAGCATTCACAAGGAAAGCGCACCTAAACTAGAAGACCGGAGAACAAGGGACTCTTTGCATGCACCATATTTGTCGGGCTCAGAGCCTAAACTAGCTGCACGATGTGTTGAACACGTATAACGAAGCAGCTACAAAATAAAGTCGGGAATTTAATGAAAGGGAAGAACCATGGTCGTTTTGGAGAGGCGTGGTTCACAATTAATTCGTAGACTCTAGCGAAAGGGTGCTGGATAAACTGCAATATCGGCGTGCAAGTTGCTAGCACAAATTTGATAAGGCTTAATGAAACGCATGGCACTAGCTGGCTAAAATCGCTGCAACAGACGTAAAAAAAACTCTGTGGTTACAGACCTATGAACATAACAAAATAAAATTTAGAAGCAATTTATTATTATTATTATTATTATTATTATTATATAACGCACTACTACATCATAGTATGCGTGTCTGGGCCGGCAATAGGATCGACCAGTAAAGTGTGATGCTGGCCAAGTAAGTGCACGATGGATACTAGCAAGAGGGTATCATCGATTCGCCTTTCGAATCACTTCAAGCATGTCTGTGGTAGTAGTAGCAGTATTGAACGCGTGGCGTTGCGTAGACACGTTGCGTGCACGGCCTAGACAGATGTGTTCAGCACTCACCTGGCTTCTCGGCAGAGACAACGGCTCCGGCCGTTGCCAGCAAAAGAAGGACGGAAGCAAGCATCGTCTTGGTCGATTGTTGGCCTTACCACGCACAGCTACGACTGAACACCGACTCGTCTCGACACCGACTTCGATGGTCAATTGAATCCGTCAGTCGAATGCCGTCGAACTACTGGAACCGGCAGCTGTATTAGAAGACGTCGGTCGACGCTGCTGATAGCTGCCGCTGATACCGCGTCGCAGTGAGAGAACAACCCAGCGAGGAGTTGGCGTTTATTTGACGACGGCTATTGGCTAATAGTGCGTCATGCTAATCCATGCTGCCCAAGAAAGCTGCGCGAGAAACACGATCACTGATTGATTGTGGAGCGCGCAGCCAGTGAGTTGTGACAACAATCGATATACACACATCCCTAATCCCACACCGCTTACCTCTCACTGTGCGGTGCATTCTCTAGCACAGACGAGCCTATTTTTGAGCACCATTGAGCCGGACGCGAGCAACACGCCCACTCCAACCACCCACCTTGCAACACTGAGTGATAGCCAGCGTATCAGCTTTAATTCCTTTCACGTGCAAACGTTGGCCACGCACAGATCTCTCTCCCCCCCCCCCACTCTCTCTATTTCTCTCTCTCTCTCTCTCTCTCTATATATATATATATATATACATATATACAGGGTCTATCATGAAAATATGTATCTATTTTAAAATTTGGTAGAACTCGACACGAGAATAATTTTCCCCAATGAAAGGAGGAGCGTTTCACTTCTATCTCTACCGAATTAGCAAGGCAGTGAGCCCAACATATCTCCGCTGCAGCCAATCGGTGGGGGGACAAGACTGGTTTTTAGTGGGTTGGAGCCCCACACTACCAGCTCACACTTGCAATTAAGGACAACTCTGCGCTGGTGACTGTGTGCGCATTCCTTTGTTGGCATACCTTTGGAAATACGCACAGTAACAGGGGCGCGTCATTTTTATTTGTTTTGTGTTAGGATGTTGTAACTGCATTCAATCCTGGGTGGGCGTCTGATGCACTTCGCTGTTAACAGCTTCATAGTCCAAGCACTGCAATCAACCCCTGCAGCACGTCGAAGAGAACCGTGTTGGGGTTTAGCGACAAACTTAGCCCTGGGTCTAGGCAGGAAGATGCTATCCCCTTTGGCATCGTTTTCTATTGGTCTGGGACACGGTCGTATGGAGCAAAACCATATATGTCTATCTTTCGGCCATGGACTGACTGAAGAACCACCTTGATAAAGTGTACGTCGGTCCAGGATATGAACGTAAAGCTGACTCAAATTATTCATGATTTACTCATAATCTGTTCACGACTTACGTGGTCCTGATCCTACCGTCAAGTAGCTTCTTATGTCTGCTGACATCAGTTTCGTGATCGTATTCACGGAACTGATGTCAGCAGAATACATTGGCCTCATCCACATCGGCACTGACCTATTACGCTCCCACGAAACCAGACCGAGATGCTCCGTGTTCATTTTGCTTTTGCTATTAGGTCGTCCTTTTTTAGTTCTCGTACCCCAGCCACTTAAAGCAAACTGCCATGCCCGAGGAACTGCTCCCTATTACCTCGAAGTTCTTGTATGCTGAACTTGTTAAACCCCTAAGCATGGTATTCGAACGTTCAATAGTTGAAGCGGATATCCCAATTGCGTTTCGCCTATCTGTTGTCACACCTGTCACTAAAAAACGGGAGGCGCACACAGATCGCCCAGCACCCGATTCCTTATCTCGTGCTGGAGAAACTCATCGCTGAATATTTGACTAAATTTATTCTTTTTTGCATTATTCTTTTGCAACTTGTCTTTCTTTCTCAACGTACATATATTAAAGGGCGTTTTATAGGTTCGCATCTCTGTTGGAGATGCTTCAGGACTGAACTAAAGCCTTTTCGTCGCTTTCGCCAGGTATATACTATGATTTGTCCTACGCTTGCACAGAGTAGATTATCACGTCATCCTGTTCAATGTAAGAGCCTTGGAAGGTCGTGACAGTATTGTAGTCTAGTGAACTATATAAGCATAAATGAACGGCTTATCCTCGAAATCGCCAGTTTGTTGTCTCAATGGTCAAGGCCCTCTTCTTGCTTGAACGGCGTACCTGTTGTGATTAAAGCTACCCTTTAGGGACTCCACGTAATGGGTCTCAAGCGTTGCTTGCCTCCGAGTTTTATGGCGGACGCATGACGTTCAAGTGTATAGATATGCAAATGCAGGCAATGGTTTTCATTTGCTGTAAAATGCCTGGGAAAAAGGCTCTCTTGATTGGCAACTCACAACGAGATGAAGATTTCAATATCAAAATGTGATGTTCTAATAACATTGGACAACGTTATTCTGTGGGCATAAATTTGGTAATATTTCTTAATCGGAAGTAAGAGAAATGAGAGGTCCTAGGGTGCTGGACTCTGTCAACCTGAACGTGTAACGGTGGTGGCCTGGTCAGCTGCCGTCATTCGCAAACTGGCATTCAGATCGTCTGCTATTATGTGCATTTGCTTCATACGCTTATAATACCGAAGACGTGGGGAACCATCCAGAGATGGTCGGTCCCTACATTGGACCATTCGTAAAGGTGCACACGTTCGCAGAGACCCAATTGTCATGTTCCCACCGTTGGCGACTGATTACAATGAATAATTTATGAAACCACTAAAAAACGAACAAGAAAAAAAAACATGCCAAAGACGTTATAGTGCTTTCTGTAATTTGGCCGCTTCAACTCGCCTGCTACAGTCTGCTATAACTAAATGTATTGTCCCCACAGTCATTGTAAGCAACTGCGACATCCCTGGCTAGACAGTCAGACTTGTGCGATGAGTCATCATCGTTTGCGAAATGGAGGCGACGACTGGAGGTTGTGGATGTTTCCAAACTGGAAACTTCAGTCATGAGCACTTGAGAGACAGTCGAGGAGAGGCCATAAGTGGCGGCCGCCGGGTGGCGCCACCGGTTGCCATTACGGTGGTGCACGTCATGTAAACCACCGTCATGTGAACGAACCGGTCATTCAACCCGGCCATGTCGGTTCATGACTGAACGAATAAGCCGCCTTTTCATATGTCATGCGCTCGCAACGATTTTATAGTCGACTCTTATTGCTGCTTGCTCAGATATTAAGCGTTTCAGTTCGACTGGAGCAGGCAGGACAAAGCCAAGCGTCGACTTAGCTTTGGCTAAGAAACTCTGCGCTTAAAGAACGCTTACATCATCTGCAAATGAACATTCGTAAATTGGGCTCATGTGTTTATTTCGTGTTGAGTGGCAATTTGCGTAGCCGCGTAGTGACTCGACACACTTTAGGTAGCGTTATTTTTCGTAGCGCACAGTGGCGGAACGAACGGCATTCGTTCGTGGCAAACGCCGCATTGAGTGCAATACCAACTTCGCGGTGGCGATGCGCAGAATTGTGGCAATCTCCTTCCTGTACGATTCGCGCAAACTGAAATCACGAATTGCCCCCCCCCCCCCCCGCCCCTCACGTGGAAACGAGAAGGTTGCGTTTACCTGTTGGCCGCGCAACTACTTCGAAGCTATTACTAGGTCGCTTTTCGACGACACCCGAAACTATGGCCGATTATCTATGTTGGGTGCCGCTTGACTCGAGGGTACGCCCTTGCTGTGCCGGCGTAGGCAGCCAAAAACGCAAACCTTACATCACCATCGGGTTGTGACAACGCGTCGAGTATATCGAACGACGTATGCTAGAAGTACGCAGCTGCGGAGCAATCGAAAAAAACGATCTGCCACGTTAACAGCGCTTTGCATATGCGCAGATGTGGCTTAATCTTGTGAAATGGCTTGATCGCCAACCTGGTGAAATCGTCGGGTTGAACACCCCAAGCCATACACGGTGCACAAGGTACCCACCTAACTGAGCTGCTGCTTCCTTTTCCGAGGCACTGGTCACTTCTCTACGCTCACGCTATACCAGAATATACACAAGTACTTTTCGTAATTGGAAACAAATGTGTCACATACTAACTTTTCCTATAATTGCTACCACAGTTGGATAAACAACGTCGTCACCAGCGTTGCCGATAGCGCCAACCGATTTTGAGAGTTACTCATAGCGTCGTAAGCTTACTGCGGAGGCGACACAAGCATCAGGGCCATGCTTGAGCAAACCACCCTTGGCGAGCATAGGCGACGACGGGTCGCACTGATGCTGTTAAAAGGGACGTTATTTTCATGTCGGGGCAATCGCCTCAGCACTCGTCAAATATTTTGACGACTGACTTTGAGCAAAATTAAAAGGTGCGGCAAGAGCCACTTAAGGGTTCTAGACATTTTCACATACAAATTGAAATAGGCTAGGTACGACCAACATCCGAGTCTAGTTAGCGAGTACCTTGCATGCCGTTCTGTCTAAAAGATGACACTGTACGGTATACAAGATACACCGTTTTGCAGGCTTTTTAACGTAACTTAAGCGTTACTTTCGTAATATCTTGTCAAATATTTTTTTTCTGCTTTGAAGGGCCCCACAGAAAGAAAAAGTCCAAGGGCGTCAGGTTTCTTGTTTTTTGGAAAGAACACTCTTTAATAGCTTACAGCTCAATGAGCTCCTCTCTCTCTGAGAGATATCCGTGGTGAAATGTTATGGAACGACGGTGTTTACGAACGCCTTGCCGCCAGCGCCGCCATAGTGGAAAATTTCGGTATATTGCTATTTGCAGAGACGAGTTGACACTCTGTGTCCATTCCGAGCAGTGCAGAGCTTATTACCAGGAGCGTTGTCCATGATTCAGCTAGTAGGTGCTTTGCAACAAAGTGTCTATGGCTTTCGCCACTCTACCCTATTAATCCGGCAAAAACAGCTGCAGGATAAATTATAGACTAAAATAATTTGTAAATGCAAATCAATGCCGCACTGTGTAAGCTCTCTTCGAAGGACAAGATCTGCAAATTTATTTTTGGATTGCAAAGAATAACTATTGAGTCAGTCAGGAAGATCCTTAAGGTAAATTCAGAAATGTAATTTAAACATACGATGTCACATTAATCAGTCATATAGTACATATACCACCCCCTTCTATAGTAGTAGTTTTATATTTATTTTATTAACACCCAGGCTGCGCAAGCGTGTTTATGTTACATCAAAGTGTTTCAATGAAACCATCAATCTAGCGTTTTGCTTATTCTGCTATGGACCGAACTGCTGGGCATGCCGCGCCGGATATAAATCACATTTGCTCCAGGTAGGCCTTTTCTGACTCTATCTTTAACATGATTAAAAAAACTTGTGCCACGTGATAAAAACACGACCCTATTTAGGGAAAGTAGGGAACGAATTCGATTGTTCCTGAACCCAACTGGAACGTAAAGCTTTTGGTCAGTGTTCCTGTTCGTCAAAGTTTCATCGCTTTAGTCTTGCTCGCATTCAGCTCTAGTTCAGTCTTCAGCCACATACGAATGCAGGTGGGCGTTTTCATGGTGGACTACGACTCTTGTACGATTGCATCTCTTAGGACGCTTTTTGAGGACAACTTGCTTAAAGGGTCGAGCATCTGACAGTAGTTTTTACTGCTAATCGTTTAGTTGCTCTACAGGAGCTCATGGGACGCATATACCGTGTGTTCGGTCTCATCGAGTGCCAATTCCGTATTGCAATTTAAGATATATATATATATATATATATATATATATATATATATATATATATATATATATATATATAAATCGGTTTGAACCGTGGGAAGCCGATCGATCCGTCGCTGATCTGTCATCAACATACCGGAACAGTCGCACACCTTTGCCGCCGTGCACGACGCCACCTGGGTCTCGTGCCCCCATAAATCGTACCGCATGGATATGCTAAATAGAGTAGGTGTGGATCATATATGTATATATATATATATACAGGGTCATTCATATTGTTGTGCACGCATTTCGAGGTTTGATAAAACTTGGCAAGAAAATAAGTTTTCCCTATGGAGGGAAGACGTGGAAACGTCTTGTTTAGGAGAGAGAGTGAAGTTTATAAAAGTAGTTTTTCTGCCTTTTTTTTTCTACATAGTTGTGCGAAATATCTGCTTGCGGGAGAACCAGTCAACGCATGAAGGAACCGATTACACAGGCGTGTTCGAAGGAAAATTCTGCACACGGAAGACACTTCACGAGCTTGGGTAGCAAAAAGCTAATACCCAGATTAAGGAAAGTCATGAAAATTCGATATTTTACGTTAACGCCTTTTCATGAAAAATCGTAAAATGTTTCCATTGCGACAAAAAATGTACGTCCGAAAGACCACTTTCACGCAATAGCAAATTTAATGCTTATCATTTTCGTATCAAGGTGATGGTGCTGCGTTACGTAGTTGTCAAGTCACTAAGTCACTAAGCTAAAGACAGACAGACATACGTGCTTCGGTGCTGAAAGCCACTCCACGGGGGCATCTTCAAGAAAACCGCGGTGGTTAGAGAACCAGCAGCGCAGAAACGCACGACTGACAGGTTTGGTGAAAAAAAGCGTTGGGAAACGTCCCTGTCTGGAGGAAAGGGTTACGGAACCGAGCATGTAAGAAAATGCGCCACTATTTCGGTACGGGGTGCACATAAGCAGACCGGGAAACTGCAACTGCAAGAACTGCAGCTACATAGAACGCGTATACAGCCGTGTGCCGTTTTTTGGGGCGGCTGCTCCTCTGTCGAGACTGTCGGCATACATTTTCCATTGACCAGGCGACTTAACTTGTGAAGAAGGATCTACTCAGATGCCGAAAAAAGATCAATGCGTTAATCAGGTAAAATGAGAAAGTATGCTATCGCGTTGTGTAATGACGCAGATATATTTACGGGTCGGAAGAAATCTGGCGGTTCATACGACGAATCGAGTACCTCTCAGGTTCGACGGAACGCCGGTTGCCGAAATGCCGGGAAATAGATTTAGCTCCTGTTTGCGCCGCTCTAGGTATTAGGCTTGTTTAGTAATAGGTTGTGAGTTTAATTTAGCGCCTAGGTCAGGAAAGAGAGTATAGAGCTCCTCCATTGTACATACAGCCTCACCGTCCATGCGTCTATTTATTATGCGTCCAGAATTGACTTTATACGACGCTTTCTACAAGCCGTCCCACCATGCAGCACGCTGTGGCACGATACACGATGGTCGTTTTATGTTGTGCCACGCGTCGAATGATTTTAATTCTGCGGGTTTGTTTATTCGTTTGAATAATTCTCGTAGAATTTTGTTGTTTGGTGTATCGTAGAACTTAAGTTGTTTGCTACATGGAAATATTCCGCATTATCGCGTATTATCCGTTTAACTGCACCGTCTGCCGCGGCTGCTGTAACATCTCCTTCGTTCAATTCAAATTATAGTGGTACTCTCGTTGAGATCATCACACATAAACACGTGCGCACCACTTGAAATCGAAACAACTTCTAAAAGACATAAAAATACGTGTCTAAACTCGTTGTTCGTTTAGACCCAATGGTTTCAGGGGACAGAGAAGTTAGGGCTAGACATCGTGTCTGTTAAACTGCTGTCACAGTAGTTAACACACACATTCTGCCAATGTTTCGCAATGCGCAGCAGTCAATTGATTGATTGATTGATTGACTTATTTGCTTGATAAGTGTGTGTGTGTGTACACATATCAATCACCCTTTTATACCGGGGGCGGCGCATACCGCTGTAGCTATACTGACTAGACAATGTACGTCGTGCATCACGCCACCTTAGTCTTCCGTGGTAAAGTAGTTAGCAAACGGACCCACCTTTGTTAAGGCTACTATGAGTGTACGAGGGAAGTGTGCTGCACATGAAACCCGGGCCGGACGGTTAACGCCTCGGGCTTTAGCAACCCGGTGGTACGCTTGCTGCCTTGGCTTCATAGGCACAATAAGAGCGAGTTAGCCACACGAAGGCAGACCTCCCATCGAGAGGACCATCTGGCTCCGCTGCTGCCCTTCGCAGCGCTCTGGAGTGGTCGAGCAACCCTTCGGGGGTGTGAGTATATTCCGGGGTGTAACGCGGAATCGCGAGTTGATCGCGTCTAATTAGTGGGTAGGAGTAGTGTGGTACTTCCATGCCGAATCTCCTCGATAGGGGGAAGGGTGGGGGATCCGCTGGCCTGTCTATTCGGGCTGGCGGGCATTCCCGCAAGAGGTCCGCGCGAAACTACGCGGGCGGCGGGAGTGTAAGTATCTCTCTCTTTTGTCCAACAATTGGCTGATCGGCTGTTTGTCACCTAGTCACGGCACAAGCTGTTCACGTTCTAGTGTCGGCACTTCTCGCTATTTACCTAGTAGTATTTAGTTTTTTGGATTGCTTATGGGGGCGGCAGCGACCCTGCCTGTGGCTGACAATGAGCCTCACGGGAGCCGTTTTTTGTAGATGCCGAACTTAGACGGCCTTGTGACATCGGGGGTCGACAAACTCTACGGGGTTGATTTTGTTCCCGCCAGATTAGATGCAGCTGCGTATCGCGCGTTCTTGATCCATACGTTACCCCAGTTGTTAGAAGGCGTCCTGGAAAGCGTTCGTCTGAAAATGCCGCCACACAACTCTGCTACGGTTCGAGAATACCTAAACGAGACATTCGAGAATCGGTGGATCGGTCGAGGCGGGTCTATAGCTTGGCCACCTCGATCCCCCGATTTAACAAGCCTCGACTTTTTTTTGTGGGGCTACCTAAAGAGTGTTGTCTACGAAGATCTGGTTGATCGTATATTCAACGCTGCTGACGCCGTTAGGGCAATGCCTAACATATTTACACGAGTTCAAGAGAGCCTGTGCAATCGATACAGAACGTGTTTAGTGGTAGGCGGACGGAACTTCGAGCACTTCTTATAATAAACAAATGCTGGTGTGTTTCTAGACGTGCGCAAGTGGTTTCTGTGGTAAAGCAGGTCAAGATGCTAGGAAGTATGCATGCCTTTGCTTTTGATATGGCTGTCGAAAAAGCCTAGTTTCGGGTGTTCGTCATTTGAGCGTAATGGCAAAATTTTACGATTTTGCACGTGAAAGCTTCAACGTAAGTTATAACAACAAATCGAAGTTGTATGACTTTCTTTATTCCACCTATTTGTCTCTCGCTAGCTTGCGTTAGGTGTCATTCAGGTTATGCAAAATTTCCGCCGAACACACTGGTATGATCGGTTGCTTTATGCGTTGACTGGTTCTCCCGCAAACGTAGATTTTGTACAACTATGTAGGAGAAAATAAGGCAGAATAACGACTTTTCTAAATTTCATCCTCACTCCTAAACAAGACGTTCCCGCGTCCTCCCTCCATAGGGAAAAATTGTTTTCTTGCCGAGCTCTATCAAACCTCGAAAGAAGTACTAAACTCTCTGAATGACCCTGTATATATATATATATATATATATATATATATATATATATATATATATATCATATAGAAAAATTATACACACACTGTAAGGGCCAACAAGACACAGATTTATTGTACAGAAGTGCATACCTATAAGAACATTAAAAAGGGAAAACACATACTAATAAATTATATATATAAATACGGCTGTGCTTACTACTGGCCAATTGAGTATAGGACGGTGGGAAGATTCCAATTAATTAATGAGACCACGACGTTTGGCCACGATGAAACCAACCCCGGCCAGCACGGCCAACACCAACACAACGATGAGCGCAGTTGCCCATCCCGGAAGACCTTTTCCTGAAATTAGCCACCACCATACGGCACGCAGAGCAAAGCATTAATTAATAAGATCCAATGACCGTGTGGCGAACTGTCTCCAACAATTCCAGCTCGACAGTTTAAGAAGGAGACTTCAAAGAGCTATATATCGAAAAAAAAACAAAAATACCCACGATCCTTACACGTAGCGTTTAAGCTTAGAAGATATGTGGCAAAATATGCTTTTCTTTCTTATATGATTGATATAATCGTGCCAGTCAGTAGACTCTCTTGTTTCTCATTCTATGTATGTTTACATGTGGTGCCTCCGAATGCCCTAGATAGAGCCGGTAGAGTCACATAGCAATATAGGTTCCACGAAATCGGTATGCTATAATAAAAAATGTACCTGCTACGCTGAATGTTATGGGGTCAGTGCACTTCTGCAGTATCGTTCTCCCACAGGCTTTGACTGAAATGTCGACGTTGGAATCTCTCTTCAGGCCTTCCACCTGCAACGAAATATTTGTATAATATGAATATATATATATATATATAAGGACAAAAGTGATCGAATACAAGCAAACACCGGGGTAATGCGCAAATGCGAGTTTCTGAGGTAGCTGCTTTTATTGGCAGTTTGTGGAGAAAATGCCGCGTTGTTAGTATATGCAATGGGCTGATAGTAACTGAAATGGAACTATAGAATAAAGAGGAAACACGTTCATACCTCACAACTGTATTGCTCTAATATATATATTTACATATATATACTTCTTTATGACTGTGAACTAAAACGTGATAGATACAAATTCTTAGCGCCGCGAACGAAACCTCACAGCCTTAACCACTATGCCCTTGTCTTACCGGAAAGAAAGCCAATAGTGCTGATTCGTTTAAGAGTTGTCAAGAAGCAGTTCTAGGCATACGCAAATTATCTTTCTCCAAGAGTTGGCTGACCATAAATTGCTACATGCCGTCTCTATCATCAGCCAGGTCTTAACGTTCCCATGTTGCTCTATGTAGGCTTTTTCGAGCCGAGAAATGTAGCCGGCAGGTCGACAATGTACCCAACCAGAGGTGGTGTAACAAAATGACCTGTTTAGTGGATTTATGAGTTCCACACTAGTTACCGCTAGCTGCTGCTGCTGAAGCACGTACGTCATGCATTCCTTGAACCCTCCCATAACAACAATGAACGACTTACGAAAAGAAAATTAGGATTCACACGGGTTGAAAGGTCGGCGCTGCCGTGGCAAAGCCCCGATTTTGAGAACGGCGCGTTCCCAAGGTACTCCCACTACTGACTGACCCAAGGTAGTTTCTAAAAATGTTCAAAGCCACGATCGCGAACGAGGCTTCCAGACTCTGAGCTGTCAGAAACGGTTAGTAAAGGGATCCAGCGAAATTTCCCTGCTGCGAAACCTCGGCTCGTAGCTAGGCCACCGTAATACCATTGGCAGACTGCTACCGATGGTATTAAGTCGACCAGGTATCGATTCGTATTATGCGTATAACGCGGCTCCTGACCCTGCCCCTAGACGCGACCGGCACTCTTATGAATGACGCGATTCGATTTGTTTCGGGTGCTGCCTTTTGCCTGATAATGAGCGGATCATAAACCGCTTTAAACAAAAAAAAAAAAATTCTCGTTGTTTAACTTTTAAGTTCAAGTTTCAACATGGTTTATTTGCGGAACGGAATATAACATGCTTTAGTTGTCGGTCAGAAAATAATATCCAATGAAATCGGGAGCATAAAACAATACACGTCTGTATATACGCCTAAACAACACATAATAAAACAGCGGAATTGCAGCAGCAAAGCTGCACACAAATCTTTCAGAAGACTGTGCACAAATGCACGGCAGTATCCTTTGCCTCACATCACAGATAAATGTGGCATCTCATGGATGCGGCACATTTGTTACAACAGTTGTGTCGAGCATTCAAAACGTAATAGAGTGTGCGTGAATGAATGCATTGTTTACTCATCTTAGTACGTAGAGCGTTACGTCAAAACTATACGTTATTTCACTCACAGCGTAGCATAAATTTAACGAACCCTTTCAAAATCTCGCGCGCAAAGATGCTCGTGAAGATATTGTTCTGGCATAGCTCCCAAACTAAGAGTAGGTGGCATGCATAATTGATTGAGTACCACTACCTTGTAAACCGAAATTTCAATAAATATAGTGGCGCGTCGGGATAATCTATTAGAACTCGTAGTGCCGAGATAGCATGAGACGCAATGTGATCAATGTGCGGCTAAGGAAAAATCAAGATTATGAGCTGTCCAAGAACGGACCCAATAGCCGGATTCGGGGGTTTTGTTACGTTTCTTTTTTAAGGGGTTACCACCGAACCGTTGAAACCTGAAGGGACAGCTACTGAAAATGAAAATTTTATGAGCTTTGTTAGAAAGCCTTTTTTTAGAGAACTAACTGGAAAACGCGGAGCGCACACATCGCGAACACCATCGCGGAGAACTCGTCTGCAAGTGTGGGCCGGTAGTGTGGGGCTCCACATAAATTAAATAAATATAATAAGAAAACAAATATAAATTTAGCAAGAACTTAGCTATCATGTAAAAAAAAGTTTTTTTTTCTCTTTGGCGCGCAGGGTGTTCTCAATACCACGAGCAATGCCGTCCCAGTAATCACGTGATTTGATTATAAGCTGTATACGCGTGGGTGCCGTTGTCAGCCCTAGGTAGACCCGCACGCTGAGAGACCCATTCCGACCTGGCCTATGTAGAACGCCAACTTGCCACCTGGCCGGTTCACCCAGGCCCTGATATCCGGGATCAGAGAACTCACCCGGCATGACCCGGGCGCTTCGTCCTAAATAAAGTCTCATTCAGCCTCCAAAATGTCAAGGATTTTACTGCTAGATTTGCCTTCTCTTTTCCTGTGTCTTTCCGCAAGCAGTGTTGCTCATTTGCTTTTATGTCCTAGGTGACTGTACTAGCCATAACAAAGACAGCCGCTGTGCGGACTGTTCTATAGGCCATTGTGATCTGTAAAGCAGCCATTCATTGGGTTTTTGTGCCCTATTGCTGGCTGTCGATAGTGCGGTTGACGGCCACACGGGGTCTGCAAATAAAACTATGGACTCAGCCACCAACACAATAAGGCGCCTTCTTTACTCCCGTGGGCTGTAGCTGTTTGGAATCAGCCGGGCTACCTCGTGCGAGACCCTAGTGTACGACAGCGGTTTAGTGCCTCCTTTGCGAAAGTCGTCTAAACGTAAGACGTCATCGTATGCCAATTTCCATAGAAGGGGTCCTGATTGAGCCCTGGGAACCCCGTTCGTCATGTCAAACTCGGAGTCCTCGCTGACTATACGCCTCCTGCTTAGGTAGGACGAGATTGCCGGGTTGTCAGAAGGCCTACAATAAACGGAGCGGCTAGTTGCGTTAACTTTGATGGTTCCCCCTTTTACCTCACGACTCTAACTGGCATTAAGTCTGAGCCAGGTTGCGCAAACTTTGGATGAATGTACGCAAATTAAAGTAAAACTGGATTCGGGTGAATTTATTTTGGAATGACGGCAACGCAAGTTATTCACATTTTATTGAAGTTGTCGGAGCCCAGACATGAGTGAGAACGAGCTTATCTTTGAGAAGCAACCAGGGCTAAGGGAGGGAAAGTGCCGGCCGTATGAAGATGGCAGGACATTAAAAACAAAAAAACCTTGAACGGGAATCGTACTTTAGTTTCATGCAAAAGCCCCATCTAAGAATCATACCTGCATTGTCATAATGGAATATATTATACTTGGTCAAACTCAACACATAGTTCAGTGAACTCGTGTTCTCAGAGGCAGACTCAGCCTACTGAGCATTCAATTCGATTCAATTCAAACGCACCTTTAATTTGTCAAAGGGAACATATTACAATATTTACATTTCACATATCGTTACCTAGATTCATAGGACAGTCGAGTTACTTGTGTGCCCACGTTTGCACCGCAAGTATTTTAAGTTCTCAGTGCCCTAGCCATCCGCCACGAAAACATGTTATTCACGCGATCCGTCTTTGCAATTTGTTTAGACGAGATGGTGTTACCGCTTCCAAGATTGTTCACGCGAATTGTAAAAAAATTAGATAAATTTGATGAATTTATAATTTGATTGTACATGCGATAGTCCGCTCTGGACTGCAGCTCCGCAATAGGGCTTATCACAAGGGAACTTTTAGCAACGTTACACCTTATTGAGACACGACGAATAAACTTCCTCTGTACACGCTCCATTGCTTCAATGTATTTGCCTAAATAAGGCCGCCAAACCTCACAACAATACGTAAACTTAGGATCTACTAAACTGTTATAAAGCCTTATGTAAAAATTGCAACCATTAATTATAAAACAGCGAAATATTGTATTAGATATAAGAGAAGTTTGTCGGATAACTTGTGTTATATGAGTGCTAAAATCCAGTTCCGGTGTCACCGTAACCCCGAGGTCCCTAATGCTATTTTATATAGGGATAGCCTCCCCATGCAGCATGTAGGTATGAACTCCCTTTAAACACAGTACTATACATTTCGGCACTGATATAAGCATTTCATTATCCAAACACCATTTAGAAACTGCGTCAATTGCACTCTGTATAATTTGTCGTTCGCTAGCAGTGTTAGAAGGCCCTTATAGCTTTAGATCATCAGCATAAAGCTTATATGTTATCGAATCAGGTATAACGTTTTTAAGATCTAAAATAAATATGCAAAATAAAAGTGGGCCGAGGCTTGATCCCTGAGGAACTCCAGAGGGGCACCCTCCTGACTCACTAAAGTTACTGTTTACCCGAACGCAGAACTCTCTACAGGTAAGATAACTAGAAATCCATAACAAAGAGCGAGTATCAATATTCAAGTACCTAAGTTTCTGTACAAGCTTTACATGGTTTACTCTATCAAATGCTTTAGAGAAGTCAAAATATACACAATCAAAAGTCAACTTTATATTTATCATAATAGCCCAATCTTGGGTCATTTCAACGAGTTGAGTTGTCGTGGATTTGCCTCTAGTAAAACCATGTTGGTTTTCATCCAACAAGCCTTTAGATTGAAGGATGTTAAAAATATGGTCAACTAGCAGTTTTTCAAATATAATACATGCGATTGATGATTGAGCTACCGGTTTATAATTATCTACATTTGACTTTGGACCCTTTTTATGTACAGGAGTTACGATTGACTGTCTAAAATTATTTGGCACAATGCCATCTTCATAAGACCTACTGAATATTAAAAAAGAGGTTCGGTTATCACAGTCGCTACTTTTTTTATAAAATATGGGTGGGATTAAATCTGGAGTAAGGCCACACGTATTGGGTAGTTGCTTGATTTTCGTTAGAATATTATATTCTGATAAATCTAAATATGGACAGCCGTCACTCGGGGTACGTCGATAGAATCAGCTTCGGAAGCTGAACCCCCTTGGGCAACATAAACCGACGAGAAGAAGTCCTTGAAAGCATTTGCCTTAGAAGCGTCATCTACGAGGACTGCCTGCTCTATATTTAAAGCCGCGATATTCTCTTTACCCTTTAATCGTTTATTTGCGTATCTAAAAAACGACTTTGTGTCCATTATACGAAGTCGTCTAGTTGCTTTGAGCAACTTTTTTCATACTGCACAGTTGGCTCCTGATCTATCAGCCGTTTTAGATTGCTTACATATTTTCGTAAATTAGCATTATTTGTTTATTTGATATTTTGCTTAGGTACAAATTCTTAACCAAATTTAAGAATTTGTTTATTATTCTAAAATATACGTCACGGGTATTTAAACCAACCACATTTTATTACATCACCTTTTAGTATTAAGTTAGTGCTGCACAATTCAAAAATAAAAAATAAACGAAAAACTCACCTTGAAAGTCGCATTTTTGAATTCCGCAGTGGTCTTATTTTGTGAAGTCTCCACTTGGTAGACAAAATCTTTTCCAATGGGTTTTGACACGCTAATTTTGGCGACGTCTTCCTGAACTTCGAGCGTTGCTTCAATTACTGTAATTGCAACCATGAATGCGAAACAATCGTGAGTGACCGAGCGTTTCATCAAAAGTGCCTACAGTCGTATCAAGCCTATGTCAACGTATAAATTTTGCTGCAAATTGCGAATTTCACTGTATATATATATATATATATATATATATATATCCAGGGAGTCGACTTTGACAGCAATGGCAGACTCCTTAATTTACTCAACAGACTCACGATAGCTCCCCTTAAATCCCACCAAAAACTCATATTTTTGAAAGACTTTCTCATTCCCCGCCTTCTGTATAAACTGGTCTCCGGTCCCAGACCATCTCACGCACCCCTTAGCGACCTAGACAAAGTGATTAGAAAGGTTGTTCCGTCGAAATGGCTTAAGCTCGAAAGCTCAGTGCCTAGCGTCTATCTCTACACGCACACAGCACACGGCGGTCTGGACAGCCCCTGCTTCCAAACATCTATATATATATATATATATATATATATATATATATATATATATATATATAGGGTGTTGTAGGATCATTTGAAGATTTTTAGTACGAATTGTAGAGCTCGTTAAAGCATTTTTTCCTATGTAACATGGTCTCTAAGATGTCTTTTTTCCGAGTGAGAGTGAAATTACTATAATTTGTGACACTGGTGTTGTTGCCCGACATAAGAGGATAAAATGTGCTATGGCGAGATAGCCAGTCCTCCTATACAGAAACTAAGCACACACGTTCGCTGGCACATAGCGCCTAGCCCTGACAGCCGTTTGTCTACCTGAACGTGTCCAGACGCAACAGTCCCCCCCACGTTAGCTATGAAACATGTAGTAATGTATGTAAGTGCTTAAGCTTAGAGTTAGTTATGACGACAGCTCTGTCTGGCTCTCCCTCAAAAATATATTATCGTTCTTGGTCGTAGAACTTTCGGCTCTTGTAGGGGTGTTGACGTTAGCGGACGTCTGCTGGCGTAGCTGGCTCGGTAGAGAATTCCACCTCCACTTTTGTAGGTTATGTCGGTGCTGGAAAAGAATCTGACGTAGCGGTAGAGAACGATGGTCTCGTTACGGCAATGTCTGAATGTTTTGGCTGTTCGTCGCCGTGGTCGCCCGTACCACCCAGGTGCTTGTGCAGCGTATAGCACGCTTCCTTCTCCACGTCCGTCTTTCGAACTCGATCGAAATGTCTCTTCACCATGTCCAGCTCGGTTGACTGTACTGGCACGTGCTTTTGTTTGAGTGGCTTTACAACACGATATACACACTACTTGTGTTTGCTTCGGTAGTCTCACACCGCCAGAGACTCCGCCACGCTGAATCGGGAAACAATCTCAGCCGGCTTTGCTGGTACCTGTAGCTTCCGAAGACTGATTCCTGAGACGTTAAAGCAACGCATTAAACTCCGTGGGATTCTTTTCTGGCAATCCAACTTTCACAAGGTCTTTCTTCTACATTGCCTGTAACCTCTTTTTGATGTTCTCGGCGAGGGCGTAAGGTATTCTCCTTGGCTTGAAGCACACTGGTTTCGTCTGGTCCCTGAACTGGACTGTAAGTGCATGTATTGCCGGTAGTGTTCCTATTCCTTGCGAGATAAGCTTAGGGTATGCAGATAGTATGTCACTAACTTCGCATTCCACTCGGTGAACTTCGAGCTTTCCTCAGCTCCTTCAGCCAATTGCAACCGAACGGCATCGGAAATTAGATGTTGTTAACTAGGTATAGCCGCAATAATCGAGTAATTCTGTGGTATTTTATTTAAACTTCCACGAAAAACTGCAGTTTTACCTCGCTGCTATTCGCCACTTTTAACGTAATGCCTGGCTCATGATGTTTAATTTTCGACAAAACCGCCGAGAAACGAGAGAGTGGCATTAGTGTGGCGCCGCGGCCGCTGTCCACCTCCATTGTAGCATCAAAGTAAAGTAGTTTTCGGGCTGACCCTCAACCAAGATTCAACGTCCACGGAACTGTTTTTCACATTGCTTCATAGACGGACCCCCATAAATAGAAATGTGCAACGGTGGGGCTCGAACCCGCGCACCTATGTGTCTTCTGCGAGGCGCAGACTTAAGCCACCACGCCACCGGGCTCGACCCATTGTAGCATCAGCCCCCTCGAATTTAACCGTCACGAGTAACGGGTCGTTGTCAGGTCTCACAGTTCGCATTGTATGCACTGACTCTGCATTTTTTTTAAACCTGAAGTCTTCTTTGATTCTGGTTGAACTTGTAGGGCAAACGCTCGGCTCTTCTTACTTTTTGAGCTGTTAGGTAGATTACCACTGGGTTGCCATTGCTGGCAGACCACCTTTAGATGTCCGATCTTCTCGCACGAATTGCACGTCATATGCGTCGACTTAAGACGCATCGGCGGTCTTTGCACTTTTTCGCCCGGTGGGACGGTCGCTGAAGCGTTCAAATTGTATAATGAATGAATTGTACTGTAATTATGGACCATCTTGAAATGCAATGTTATTGCGAAATACACAATATATATATATATATATATATATATATATATATATATATATATATATATATTAATATGCGGACACTTGTCAGCTTTGTGGTCAGCCTTCCCACAGCGATAGCAATGACCCGGCAACAGGCCACGGCTAGCGCGAGCCGGAGCTGTACTATTCTTACTGCCTGAACTACCCGTCAGTTGCTTCTTCCAGGGCAGCTTAGCTTCCCGCTGCTGTGTACAAGTAGACTGTGCTTCTTTGACTGCATCGTCAACTGTATTAAAAGTGTCTGCGTTGTGCAAGATTTGATCCTTCACGTGGTCGCCTTGGCACCGCTGATGAACTGTACTAGACGTGCCCTTTCATTTCAGGAATTCCAAAGGCCATTCGCATTATTTCGCGTTTCTTCGTAATCTGCGTGCAAAGTCTTGCAATTGCTCACCGTCTTCTTGTTTAAGAGCTTGGCATTCAATTATTTTTACCCGCTTTAATGTACCTCTGATGTAGATAAAATCCAGCGCAGCCAGAAGTTCTTCGTACACCTTCTTTGATGGCTCATCTCGAATGATCTAGTCCCGCAACTTCTGGTACACTGTGAATAAGAGGTGGTTCAGCAGACCTAGAGCACGTTTGCTTTCGAGTTATTCGTTAAGCTCGATAAATTCACAGAAGCGGCACCGATATGCAGACCACTACATCTCTTCTTCCATGAATCGTTCGAAGTGTGGCAAAGCTCGTCCATTTTCCATGATGCTTCCGTCTCTTTCCATCGTGGGATTCTTCTGAGCGATGTAGCTACCGTGAAAGATGTTCTAGTAGAAGTTGTAGCATTGACAGGTACGTCCTTCTGACGTACCAGGTTCACTTGAAGCCGTGTGAACTATGGCACCCGGCCAATCTCGAACGTAAGGCTTGAAGAAGGGCCGGCCCTGATAGTCGTGTGTCTACCTGGACGTGCCCAGACACAACACCGGGATATCTTTGGCTGGGTACTGGTAGAGCTTTGATTACCTAGCGCTAGTACGACATTTATCTACGAGTATTTGTTCAATACCTAATGCGGTTAAAGTCAAGATCATTATAGACTTAAGTAGAAATATTGGTTCTATGGAATCAGTATGCCATTATCGAAAAAGGTACTTGTTGTCGTGGCGTTGAGTGTTTTCTGGTCAGTGCAGTTCTTGAGCTCCTCTGGCCCACAAGCCTTGATATAAATGATGACGTTAGTATTTGGCTCCAAGCCTTCCACCTGCAACAAAACATTTGTACATTATGAATTGTCTAAAAAGTTCATTGTTTCCTGCGTCTCTCTTTCTCTCTCTCTCTCTCTCTATATATATATATATATATATATATATATATATATATATATATATATATGTGTATACTTTTTTTGATATAAGGGACATTTATAAAAGACTTAAGTGATCGAACACAAGCAAACACCGGAGATATGCGCAATTGCAAGTTTCTGAGGCAGCTGCCTTTATTGGCATTTTGCGGAAGAAATGCCCCATCGTTAGTATATGCAATGGGTTGAGAGTAGCTGAAGGGAAACTATGCAATAAGGAAGATACACGTGCACACCTCACGGTTGTATTGCTCTCTCTCTCTCTCTCTCTATATATATATATATATATATATATATATATATATATATATATAGAGAGAGAGAGAGAGAGAGAGAGAGAGAGTACTCAGTTTTTTTAAGTGATACAGGGAATTGTAGAGCTCGTCACAGCAAAAATGTTTCCAATTGTTGTATTGCTCTAACTTGTGATAAATAAAAAAAAAAAAGAAGAGAAAACTATACATATACAGGGTGCCCAGATTTTTTTTCAAAAGTGATATAGGGCATTGTAGAGTTCGTTAAAGCAAATAATTTTCCAATAAAGCATGGTGTCTAAGAAGTCCTATTTCGGAGTGAGAGTGAAATTACTAAAATCTGTGGTACTGGTGTTCTTGCCCGACATAGGAGCACACAATGTGCAATTGCAAAACAACCGGTTCTTCTAATCAGAAACTAAGCACATCATCGTGTTCGTGAAAATTCTGCTTCTTCTGGAAATGTTTTCCGGTCAACCTTTATAGATATTTTAATAACCTATTAATCATTTATTCAATGTCATCAATCATTCACGGTTGGAACATGACATTTGGGTCCCTGAAAACGTGTGAACCCCGCGAACGTATATATATATATATATATATATATATATATATTTTTTTTTTTTATTTTTTATTTTTTTTTATAACTGAAAATTCAAGCGTCGCAAAAAGCAGTTTCCAAAATAACCCGCGTTTTACTTAACCAAGAGCCTTGTCACTTCTCCCTCACTTTTTGTCTATCAATCAATCATTACATTGACACAGCAAGGGCATAACAAGAAAATACCCTAATCAGCAGTGGTCGTTTTGCTTGAACAAATGCCTCATCATAAGCAATGCACCTCTGCGAGCCAAACAAACATGGTTAAACATTTTCAACCCCGCGAAGGAAACCTCATAGCCTCAACCACTATGTCGATTCTCATTAGAAAGAGGGGCAACCGTCGCCATTACTTTAAGTTTTGTCAGCGGGCAGTTCTAGAAGTACGCCAATTACCTTGTTCTGAGAATTAGCTAATCATAGATTGCTACATGCCGTCTCCTTCTAGTCTAATCAGAACCTAACGTTTTCATACTGGTTTTATGTATGCTGTTTGGCAACAAGGCAATGACAATTCTCTTCCGGCAATGACCAATCAATCTTAAGTCTGAGGAAGTGGGCAATAATCCAGGACTTCAGTGGCTTAGTGAATTCCGCTTTACTCGCAGACAGGTGCCAAAGAGCTATCTGCATCATGCACCCATGAAACCTCCTATGTCAAAAACCAAAGCATGAAAAAACGAATTTAAGCACCGCCAAAATATAATTCACACGGGGTATTGGTCGTTGCTGTCGTGGCAACGCCCAAACTTTTAGAACGATGCATAGGCCACCCAAAAAGAGTTTTTTAAGACCGCGATCACGGGAGACCCCCCCCCGAATCCGAGGCGCCAGAAAGTGTTAGTGAAGAAATCCAACGAGATTCTCCAACAACATATGCACTCTGCCAGCGACGGTATCAAGGAGGCAAGGCTTCGGGCCGTATCACCACGTAGCTCCAGGCTCTACCCTCAGACGTGGCTGGCACGGCAAAGACAACGTGCTAATATCCCGATTATACGCTCAGTCGCATTCAGGCGTATTCGTTAGGGTTTTAATTTAAATTGTCTTGAGCGGTAACAATAGCTGGTATATTCTTCATCTGTCCTTTAACCCATGGCAGGGTATTCTTACAAAAGTAATTGATACATGCTTAAGGTACTAGAGAAATTAGGCTAGGTAAAAATCCGAGCAGGAACTACAAGAAAGAAGTCAAATGGTAAAAGTTACTTGTTGCGCCGAGAAAAACACGACGACGAAAGGAGCTTTTGCGAACTCATTTCTCACCAAATTCTCAACTCTCTGTGACTACGCTTTGCTAAAAGTCTGCTAGTAATGCGTTTAAATCACCATTCCAGTTGCACGATTGAACGAGTTGCATTGGGAGCGTGTTTTATAGTAAACAATATTTTCTTTTATTATGGATTGGCTCTCTTCTTGAGACTGTAGGCTCCAAGACGATATTCTCCGTACGTGGAGTATTTGGTCGGAATTGGAATCCACTTGGGTGTCTCAACGAACACTTTTTGCGTTCACCGAAAATAGTGATTTGGACATTTTAACGAACGATATTTTGAGTGTCCAAGCCACAAGCATTGCAATTTGGCCTGTCTACTAGCTCATTTTAATTTATCCTTGCAATTTTGTCTTTTCTAAAGATGCCGAGGGAGACATATATTTACATAACAATTTAAATTACTAGATTATGTTGAAACTGTTAGCTATTACGGCGAACTCTCTATTATCTAACAGAGCCGTTGCTGCTACATTGTATTTTAAACAGAAAACCATGAAAGAAAAAAATTCCCCGGGCCGTCGGTGTTATGCTATAGCAACTATCTACGCACAACCCTTAGAAACTCATCTGTGTAATTCATCGCAATGCCGAGAACTCTGAAGGTTGCAAGCCTCATTATTTGCACAGTTTCCAAGTCACTTTATGATTCCGTGCTGTACTACGCTCCGCCGCTGGATCGCTGCGGACACACACTTGCCTTGCCTGCTGTTAGGGTGACCTACCGTAGTTGCCGTTTTGGCCACCGAGTGGCGCTGCAGGCATTTTTCCCCTAAGCCTAGAAGATTTACCTTGGCTTTTCCTTTCTGCATGCCTTATTAACGTGAGTTCAAAGTGCTCTTAACATCGGATATAGGTGAACTGCACATCCGCCGTACTGCTGCCTACAAGGGGGAAAGGCCCGCCGCCCAGAAGGGTAACTACTCTCCGTATATATAGGGCTCCCCGGAGAGGGTCTTCCGAATCGGACTGCGATCTCGGTTTTTCTGAAGTTGCGAGGCGTACGGGCGGCGTATCGGTTTGACTTACCGCCACAGCCTGCATTTGTGTATAATTTCCGCTTGAAGTTCTACCCGGCATTTCTGCAATTTTTCGGGGGATTTCGAGCCATGCGGCATGGCTTCATTAACTGAGACTTTGGACTCGGACGAGGACTTGGCCCAGTTTGCAAGCTGCAAGCGCCCGGCAGACGCGTCCCCAAGTAGCAGCGACTCCAAGGGAGCGCGCGGCGCGATTAAGAATGCGACCCAGTGTCAGGCGTTTGACACCTCGCACAATACCCACGTCACGGAGAACACGTCAAAAAGGTGGTTGAGCTTTGTAAAACTCAAAACACTTAGATTGAGTTAAAGGGGTTTTCCGCCACCTAAATTATGATCTTCACCAGATACACGCTGCGGCGTATACTATCAAGCTGGCCTCTCAGGAGGCTCGGCTGGAGACAGGTGAAGCCATCGGGACACTTCGGGCCGCACTAAGGCGCATTAAAAGCAAGACAAGGCACGGGCACAGAAGAGCAATGGAATGTCTTAAGACTGGATTACGTCGGCAAAGAGAGCGCAGGATATCAACAGGCTCGCGAGCTTCTATTGGTGACCCGAGGCACTTCGATTGACTTCTTAATTTCCTGAGGGCACTAGCGCTCCCAGAGAGGTTAGGGCTTTGCTTATGCGCGCAAGAACGCCTCATACGCCGCCGCGAGACCGGGCGGTCTTGCACGCTACTAAGTCTTAGGAGAGCCTTGATGATCCCCCTGAGTCACGGGGCGACCAACGTGATTAGGACTTTCGGGCCTCGTCTAAACACCAGACGGACAAACTTTCCCTCGAATGCCATAGGAAGGTGGTAGAGAAGTCGCTGGAGCTAGCGGATCTTGCTGGCTCCGCTTTAATTCCGCTGTTGTATAGCTCCCCCGAGTGGCAAGAAGAAAGCCCGCAGCGCGCCCTCGCAGTGCTGGGGGCGCACGCCCTTCCGCCTGGCCACCTGGTCCCATCGCCCTATGCGACGGGGTCTCTTCTGCTCCACAGGGCTGACCCCGAACAGCTTTGTAGTACTTCGTCCCGGTAACGGTCAGAATTCGTGCCAGGAAGAGTCGGTCTTTTGTGAGCACCTTTAAGAAAATCAGAAAACACTTAGCGGCCAAAGCCCCCCCCCCAGAGCACGGTCAAAGTGTAATAAAAATACCCAGGGTGTTGCTGCAAAGCTGACATCGGCCATCAAGCTACGCGGCTGATTCTCTTTAGGAAACGGCGCTGTGGGGAATTAACCCCCTTCTGGCCAAGGCCTTTATCGAGGCCTTGCGCTGGAGTTTGTCAACTCCTTCCCGTATTTGGGTCTGAGACTGCACTATACGGGAACGACCTTTACCAAGCACATCGGCGACAGGTGTCTGGTGGCAATTGCCTCTATTCACACAGAGATGAGAGACCCTCGACGACTGTCTCTGAGTGCCGCTTTGCGTCTTTTTGAGATTAAGATTGTGCCAATGTTGAGCTACAGCCTTGGCAGGGTGTGGGGCCATCTTTCCGCGGCAAATTTTGCGCAGCTAAAAAGATGCTTCACAATATATATGAAGCGCGTTCTTTGCTTGCCGCGGACGACAAGGAATCGCTTTGTGTACCTGCTAGCGGGTTGCGGACCGGCAGTGGAAACAATCAGAGTCAGGCTTAAGTCAACTATTACGATGCCACGTCAGCAATTTTTGTTAGAGTGGCAGGGAAAAGTGACCGAGGCCTCGGCTGAGGTAGCGCAGTTAGATGTGTACCTCACCAGGGAGCTTTGGGATGGAATGGCATGCACTAGCCGGCACGTGTACACAAGGTACATTGTACATGGCTATCATCACTTGGTGTGTTCGACTCAAGGATTTCACCAAGTTGGCGATCAATGTCGTTGCCGGTTCTGCTCGCAGGTATGCGCTAAATACCACGCAGCGAGCTGCCAGTCGCATTGGCGGTCTTTGCACTTTCTTGCCCGGTGGGACGGTCGCTAAAGTGTTAAAATTGTATATAATGATGATTGTATTGTAATTATGTACCATCTTGACAAGCAAAAATATTGCGAAATAAACAATATGTATGTTTATCGAGGCCTCGCTCAAGAATCTGTGCGGTGCTCCAGCGCATGTTACAGTTAGGGTCTCCGAGCCGCGGCACAGTCAAATAGTATATAGTGGTGCGAGTACTGGCCACAGTAACGCATCAGCTTCAAGCCCGTCGTAACCTCCGGAGAGGTGGTGAAACGTGCCGTCCGAACACGTAGCTGCGGTTGCCAACGTGCTACCGCTGCCAAAGACTTGGCCATCGAGCAGATAAATGCACGACGGACTAGACAGCGGATCGCGTGTGTTACCGCTGTGGGTTCACAACCCACACGATGCGCGCCCTAACTCTGCGGTACATAACCTGTAACGTGGCTGACCACAGAGCTGACACCATGGGTTACCCAGTCCATTGGGCCCAGGTGTGCAGGCTCAGCGAGAACGTCAGGAAACAATGAATTAGAGGACGATGCAGCCAAGCAGTCTACTAGCAAGCCCGCCGAACCGACAGAACGCGCCGCCCCACCGGGCCCGGCAGCCGACGGCCCCCTGTCGACCTGTCGGGTGGCAGGCGATTCCCCTCGGGGTTCCTCCAGACGTCCCCTGGCAAGACCGGGAGGGACTGCATCAGGGCCTATCCTGGCGGGAGCTCGTGGACCTACCTTACCGGGGGGATAGGTTTTGCTGACCTCCTCTCCCCTTCATTGCATGAGAAGACCCTGGATCAGATTTGACTGCTTTTCCCTAACCAATTTTCGTAACCGTTACAGACATTCCTTGTTTGCCCAGATGACATCCCGCCTATCACAATAGATGAAATTTATCGCGCAGGCGAGGGCCCGGCGCCCGAAAAGCTCAGCAGTCTCTACTTTCTATTTACCGATTTGTCTACTGGGCACAGTAGACAAACTCTTTGAAAATGTAATAACAGGCGTCTAAATACAGATATCGAGGACCCTTGATACCTGTAGAGTGACCAGTACGGCTTTCGGCGGGGCCGGTCAAGGATGGATGCTCTCCGGCCTATGCTGCGCAGGACGGACCAGGAGACTGTGAAATCTCTCAAGACCCGAACATTCGTTCCGTTGATTCTCCTCGATGTGAATAACGCGTTAAATACGCAAACTAAAGGGTATTTATAGTGACGCTAGGGCATAGGAGCATTTCTCTGTTTTTGGCCGCCCGGTTCAATGGAACTTGGCTTACGGCAACCATTATCTACATATTGCCTCAGAGAAGACGGAGGCAGTTTACCCAGGGGGCCGGAATGTGACGCGTGGAGTCTGCCTGGGTTTCATTGGCCACCTTAATCCGACCAAGTAGACTGCTCGGTACTTGGGCATCATTTTAGATGCAATGTTAGGGATACCCCGAATATTAAAAACATTGTCGCCAATGTCAGCAAGGTCGCTCAGACTCTAGTCAGGATTCTCCCTCGGGGGGGAGAAAAGTAGCCGTGAAGACGAAAGTAGTGCCGGTCGCGGAGTCCTTGACAATGTGGGCCGACCTAGCTCTACGCACCGCACAGCGTGGCCCTTCGGGCCCGCCGGGCGTACCGCACGGTGAGTTTACCTGGCGGATAGCGTGAGGCACTTTACGCAAGCCCGCGAAGTAACGCTCGACGCGTGGGCTCACGAATAGGCCACGCCCGGCTCAGCAGTACACCGGGCAAACCGTGCCCGATCGCTCAAACTGGATATTCGACGTTGCTTTAATGCCGGGTCGATTCTAAATTTCTATAGTGCGTATCAGTTACAGGTGGAAACGTGCCCGCTGCGCGTCGGGGCAGCCGGAGGATGTTGACCATACGGTTTCATTCTGCTCCGCCCTTGCCCGGGTCCGCAGAAGCTCGACGTATTGCTAGGCAGGAGAATCGACTCAGGGTATTGTCGGTCATATTATGGAAGATGTCGCCGCATGCGCGGCAGGCGTGTATTTTTTAGACGCTATTATGCGCGAGAAGACGCGTGATATGAAGGCACGCAGGTGCCATCTGGTGGTCGAGACGAAGGTGCCTAGCAAGGGGCTGTGGCAACCCAAGCCTTCGTAGAACGGCTGGACGCATCCCCTAGGGTTCGTGAGATGAGCTCAGAACAAGATCCATGAGAGCCGGTTAAGCACCAGGCTCGCACAGTCTGAAAGTAGCGCCACACATGTTCGAACTGTGGGCGGTGGGGAGGATTGAAGTTTTTACCGGATGAAAGTCCGACACTAGGTACTGTTTTCATCCCGGTAAACCGGCATGTTGTTACCAATACCAGTAGTGCATTGGCGTTTCCTAACCTCCTATATTAAAAGAAGGTTATTGTAATTCGCCGTCTTCCTCTTTTCGCCACGCGGGCTAAAAATCCAGCTGTTCGAGCTCCTCTGCTTCTGTAGGAGGTGTGAACCCTAGAGCGATAAGCTCACTTGGCAAGAGGAAGCCTATTAAACGGTCTAACGTTGGCAAGCGAGAGCACATTGAGCCATTCGTTTTTATCGAGGCTGCTTGTGTGACCTTTTTGTCAAAAAACTTCTAAAATGTCCTTCAAGTCCGCTCTAAGGCACTTGGCGTTACGTCGAGTGGAGGGATTGAGATGCGATGAGGATTCGCATTGCGCATTAAGAGGAAGGATATTTAAATGGAAGCTGATTAGGTCTCGTTTAAGGTATTGAGATGGGTAAGACTATTATGCATTGCATGACTAGAGTAAAACCGAAGAGCATAACATTTGAATTTCGTATATTTGTCTATTATACAAGCATACCGCCTGGTATATTTAGCCAGTCTATCTATCCGATCAGTCGCTATTATTTAATGTCTGCGGAATCGCCGTGATAATTCACTAAGCCAAGATGTAAATAAAACCATGCATACCAGCATAGAGACTCTACAGGGAACATTGTAAAGTAGGATATGAAAATCTATGATCCCAACTGAGACTATGTCACAGATATCTGAAAGAAACAATACATTACCTTTTGGTATTGTTATTGCTGTCCAATTCAAAGATCATAAATAAACGAAAAACTCACCTTGAAATTTGCCTTGGGGAATCTTATAATGGCGGAAAGTGGACCGATGTTTTCATACTGCACAAGATAATCAACTCCATCTCCGACGGGTTTTGTCACCTTCACTTCGACGAACTTCTCCTGAACTTCAAGTAGCTCTGCTTGAAGCTCTGTAAATCGAGCCATGAATCGAGAATTATTCGGTGCAGCAATCGTGAGTGGCCGAGCGTTTGACCAAAAGGGCCTACAGTCGTATCAGGCACATGACTGCATAATCTTAGTTCTGTTTTGTGGCGACGTGTCGAATAATTTTGCATAAATATCAAATTGTACTAAATCGACGTCCTATCACGTGTATCTAGCTAAAGCGCGAAACCAAAGCAGACTGTGACCGGAGTTGCTGTTGGGTGGCAGTTGAGCTTGAGCCCTAAGTGAGAGTCAACTGATGTATAACAGATACCCTAGGCAGCAACAGACCGGTAACCACAGGCAGCCGGTACGCGATATGAGAAGAGTCACATTTTCTATACACGAATTTAAGTCAGGACAGAACGCAGCTGGCTGGTGTGAGTTTTTTACATGAAATGGTCACAGTAGCAAATGTGTAAAGCATCAACGTTACAGCAGTGTGCCACCTGGTCACCCCAACACGTTTGCAGGACCGTGGTCATTTAAAGGATTGTCATAGCTTAACATAGTGCTGGCCGGTAGCAGACCACGACAGGGCACCACAACGTCTCCAACAATTTAGCCAGGCCAGACTGCGCGTATGCTGGACGTATCTAGGTCTTCCCCAGCGGGTGAATAGTATAGCTGACTAAATATATGAACGTAATGCTCAACCAGATTCACAATCAAGGAAGAAGAAAAAGTTCCACTCAAGTGGGCGAGTAAAGTAGGCAAAACATATCCGTTAAATCTAGATTTTAGGTTAATAAAGACACAACTGCAAGGTGTATGGGGTAAAACGTTCGACGCAAAAACCAGCAGCTCCTGGCAGGGGGGCCCAACAATAGCACAGTTCGGGGCTTTTTTCGACGACACCCTCCTTCAAACGGTCGAGCTGTTTCGTTGCTCTGCAGAAACTCTTCTAGATTTAGGCCCGTAAACAGCGTAAATCTTTACCGCCGATGCAATCGTGTATCGTCCTTTGTAGGTGGCGTTGTTCTTTCAATCACAAAAAACAGACGCTCTTGCATTGGGGTACATTCCGTGGGAACAATTCGCCACCCTTTACAAAAAACAAAATATATATATATACGAGGTGTGTTCAATCGTTATCGCGACTTTTGAATTTTCGCGGGTTACGTATATTCGAATTTCGATTTTTGTGGCGTTATGTTGGTACTCATGTCTCTCACTTATGCCGACAAGCTCGGCCATTTTGAATGTTCACTTAATTGTTGACAGCTGCTTTGCTTGCACGTGTTTTGGATCGTCTTCGATTTTTACCTATTCAAAAAAATGGATCAAAGAACCTGTATCAAATTTTGTGTGAAAAACGAAATTAAGTGCGCGGATGCATTCCGAATGTTGACTGTGGCATACGGAGAAGCTACCTTGGACCGAAGCAACGTTTATCGGTGGTACAAAATGTTCTCAGAAGGCCGAGAAGATGTGAACGACGAAGAGCGTGCCGGACGCCCGAGCACTTCAACAACAGACGAAAAAATTAATGAAGTGGAGAAAATGGTATTGGCCAATCGTCGAATCACCGTTAGAGAAGTTGCTGAGGACCTAAACATATCGATTGGCTCGTGCCATTCGATTTTTATCAATGATTTGGGCATGAGACGAGTCGCCGCGAAATTCGTACCAAAATTGCTCAATTGCGACCAAAAACAGCATCGCATGAACATTGCTAATGAGATGTTGGACTCTGTCCGCGACGACCCAAATTTGCTCCAGAGGGTCATAACTGGTGACGAATCGTGGGTTTATGGTTATGACGTGGAAACCAAAGCTCAATCATCTCAATGGAAGCTGCCGCACGAACCAAGACCGAAAAAAGCGCGCAAAGTTCGGTCGAATGTGAAAGTTTTGCTGACAGTTTTCTTCGATTGCAGGGGCGTGGTGCATCATGAGTTCTTGCCACAGGGTAGAACGGTCAATAAGGAATATTACCTGCAAGTTATGCGCAATTTGCGCGAAGCAATCCGCCAGAAACGCCCGGATTTGTGGAAGAACAAAAATTGGCTTTTGCACCACGATAACGCCCCTGCTCACACATCGTTGCTTGTGCGCGAGTTTTTGGCCAAAAACAACACACTAATGATGCCGCAGCCACCGTATTCCCCAGATCTGGCCCCCTGTGACTTTTTCTTGTTCCCTAAACTGAAGAGGCCCATGAAAGGACGACGTTACGCTACGCTTGACGAGATAAAGACGGCATCGAAGGAGGAGCTGAACAAGATAAAAAAAAATGGTTTTTTGAAGTGCTTCGAAGATTGGAAAAACCGTTGGCACAAGTGTATAATATCTCATGGGGATTACTTTGAAGGGGACAAAATAGATATTCATGAATAAATGAATAATTTTTGAAAAAACACAAAAGTCGCGATACGTTTTGAACACCATATGTATATCAGATCAGTTTTAAGCTCTTTGTGGCCTGTCAGAACCTGGTCCTGGTGTACGGAGTGTGCGATGGACTGAACGCTGCGGCTAATTTTTAAGTGACTTAGGCGTCTCGCAAAATGCTGTTTGACAAACTTCTCCGACAAAACAGCGCAAGTCTTCCCGTCGGTATCAGCAACCGCGACACGCGGGAATGTGTGCTGGATTTATGTGAATGAATACCACAACAGCTAGATTTGTGCTTGCGCAGAGATCAACCCAGACTTGAACGGAGTTGCCGTTTAATAGTTTATGTTTTACTGCGGTGGGATTGCACCGTTGTAAGAGCCCCAGCTTGATCGAGGCGCGTCTATATTGCTTTGCCGCTGCTTTTCCATAAAAAAAAGGATTTTGTTAGGCCTTTTGAGATGTCTTCGCTATGGGCTTTTCACGCGATGCACGTATATAAAATTTATCATTTACGTCTGCAATTTTGTATTTTGCGAACGCAAGGGTTAGAAGACGATGTTCCGCACCGGGCACAGAAAAGCATACATGGCATGGTTAGAGTCAATTTGGATTCCACATGTCATATGCCGCTATTTTGCAGGACATGTTTAATTCTAGAATGTGAATTAGGTTATTTTTTAATTAAATGTCGTTATATGCTCATTGTAGGAACATACGCTCTAACACGCTCCCGGATTTGCGATGAAACAAGTTAGAGCGGTACTTGTAGTTTTATGCACTAAAGAGCAGTACAAGGTATTTAGACGTGACCCAGGGAAATGACATCCGGAAAACTGCCATAAAGACAGCGATAGTCAAACAGAAGTCTCGTCGGAAACGTGGTTCACCCAGACCTGCTTCCTGAGAAGTCACGAGTTTTTGAGCTTCTGCGCTCATCAAGGGCCATTCACTCCGGCCTTCAGACAACTGCAAAACGCAGGCACCTCTATGGATAACACAGAGGAACATGCACAAATTCTAGGAGCTAATAAATCAGAATTCGACTTTGCTCCTGTTTGACCTAATTGCCTCCAGTACGAGCCAGCTGTTGAATATCCACTCATACTGGGTCCGTACCTCATGAATTCGCCGGTCGAAGAGGAGGAAATCGCGAACAATCTACGCGGTCTTCGAAAGCGGAAAAGCAGTCGTCCCGATGTGATCTACTATGAACACTGGGTATAACCTTCAGATCTTCTCGCAGGTAAGTTGGTTACGCTGTTCGACTAGATAGTTAACAAGGGGCGAATATCCCAGGCCTGGCACTGCGCCAGATTATCCCTGCTATTTCAGAGAAAGCGAGACGACAATAATGACCCGAATCTCTATTAGGGCATCGCATCGGAATGCACACTCAAAAGGATCTTTGCAAAGTCCACCATCGCAAGAGTGTTTTCAACTGTATCTTGAGAAGGTACTACAGCCGTAACTGTACTACAGCGGACGGCATCGTAGTCGCGGCATCGCGACCTCGGAGCTATCCACAGAAGCGTTGGCACGGTTGAGAACCATCAGTCACGAGGATTTCAGCTATCAGTATTATACCATGAAAATCACACCGAATTTCTCTAACGGCCACAATGCGAACCGACTTGTTCGGTATCGGGCGCTCCTAAGTTCCCTCAAGCACATGGCTGTAGGCCGTGGTCGATTCCTCCCTCTGATGAGAGGCGATTTACTGTAGACACAAAAACCAAGCGGAAAAGTTACCGCTGGATTCCCCATAATCCAAAAAAACTGTCCCTATCGTGGGCCACAGCAAAATGTCCAGTAGTTTGTGTGCACGTTTTAAGTTGGGTGTCTTGTGAAAAAGGCGTGACAATACCATACTTTTTCAAAAATACCAAAAAGTGACACTGAAGTTTAGTTGTATGTTATGCAAATACTAGTGTGATCTTGGAGAAATTTTGTGTCTATTGGCTCGCAGTACGTGTTTCAGCAGGGCGGCATACATGCTCATACGGGTCGTTTAGTGCAAGGGTAGCTGGCGGCGTATGTGAGCATGTTCTGTAACAGGCACTCAGGGCCGCCAAGCAGTCCATAGTTGAATCCTCTGGATTACCACTGTGTGTGAAGCGTAATTGAGCAAGAGAGATCCAACAAAACTCGACGCAACGGAAATCAACGAAAATCGCGGCCTTCATTTAACAGGAATTCGCAAAACCTTCTTAATAATAGATAGGTTTTACACGACGCCTGTAAGCGAGTTACGTCTGGAATCGGTGCGGTGACTTAACCAAACGACGGTTACATTGACTAAATGCGCTCGCTAGGAAAGTCCCTACCTCAGCGTTTCTTAATTCAGCTGTCGTATCATGGTAAACATACTATGCGTTACTACTCAGTGGTTGAGCGCTGACTTGATAAATAAGTAACGCTGACCCCATGACCAAAATCAGCAACTTAGTCGGGCTAAACTAAACCGAACTTCTCAATCTGTATATGTTCGAAAACCCCACAAACGTTCGAGCCAGTCATTCTCAAACTCGTGATTATAGTCACGACTATTGTCTTAATCAAAATGTTGTTGTGCGAAAAAGAACAGTAGTTTTATGAATAAGGATGATGATCATTCTCTGGCAAGAGGTAAAAATGTAGAATCTGACGCATTGCCA
Source organism: Dermanyssus gallinae (assembly GCA_003439945.1). Lineage (NCBI taxonomy): Eukaryota > Metazoa > Arthropoda > Arachnida > Mesostigmata > Dermanyssidae > Dermanyssus > Dermanyssus gallinae. The sequence continues at coordinate 834,594 of QVRM01002297.1, forward strand.
ATGACGAAAGCTTTACACTAGTGAGTCCTACTTTCGGCATCCCTGCTGTTAAAGTACAAAGACACAATTGCTTTGTGGCCAGTAAAGCAATAAAACGGAAAGCTCACCTAAACTAGAAGACCGGAGAACAAGGGACCCTTTGCATGCACTATATTTGTCGGGCTCAGAGCCTAAACTAGCTGCACGATGTGTTGAACACGTATAACGAAGCAGTTATAAAATAAAGTCGGGAATTTAATGAAACGGAAGAGCCATGGTTGTTTTGGAGAGGCCGTGGTTCACAATTAATTTGTAGACTCCAGCTACTGCGAAATGGTGCTGGATAAACTGCAATATCGGCGTGCAAGTTGCTAGCACAAATTCGATAGGGCTAAATGAAACGCATGGTACTAGCTGGCAAAATTGCTGCAACAGACGTCAAAAAAACTCTGTAGTTACAGAATTATGTACATGACAAGATATATTTTAGATGCTTATTATTATTATTATATAACGCACTACTACATCATAGCATACGTGTCTGGGCCGGCAATAGGATCCACCAGTAAAGTGTGATGCTGGCCAAGTAAGTGCACGATGGATACTAGCAAGTGGGTATCATCGATTCGCCTTTCGAATTAGTTCAAGCATGTCTGTAGTAGTAGTAAAATTGAGCGCGTGGCGTTGCGTAGACACGTTGCGTGCACGAAAGCAACTCTCGTTAAAGGCTCTCACATTGATCTCTCAACTGCCTAGACAGATGTGTTCAGCACTCACCTGGCTTCTCGGCAGAGACAACGGCTCCGACCGTTGCCAGCAAAAGAAGGACGGAAGCAAGCATCGTCTTGGTCGATTGTTGGCCTTACCACGCACAGCTACGACTGAACACCGACTCGTCTCGACACCGACTTCGATGGTCAATTGAATCTGTCAGTCGAATGCCGTCGAACTACTGGAACCGGCAGCTGTATTAGAGGACGTCGGTCGACGCTGCTGATAGCTGCCGCTGGTACCGCGTCGCAGTGAGAGAACAACCCAGCGAGGAGTTGGCGTTTATCCGACGACGGCCATTGGCTAATACTGCGTCATGCTAATCCATGCTGCCCAAGAAAGCTGCGCGAGAAAGACGATCACTGACGGATTGTGGAGCGCGCAGCCAGTGAGATGTGACAACAACAATCGATATACACACATCCCTAATCCCACACCGCTTACCTCTCACTGTGCGGTGCATTCTCTAGCACAGACGAGCCTATTTTTGAGCACCATTGAGCCGGACGCGAGCAACACGCCCACTCCAACCACCCACCTTGCAACACTGAGTGATAGCCAGTGTATCAGCTTTAATTCTTTTCACGTGCAAACGTTGGCCACGCACAGATCTCTCTCCCCCCTCTCTATCTATCTATCTATCTCTCTCTCTCTCTTTCTCTATATATATATATATATATATATACATACATATGTATATACAGGGTCTATCATGAAAATATGTATCTATTTTAAAATTTGGTAGAACTCGACACGAGAATAATTTTCCCCAATGAAAGGAGGAGCGTCTTGTTTAGGACTGAGGATGGGGGCATTGATGGATTGGTCGCCTTCGACAGGAACTGGACTACTACGTCACACAAGTGCTCACGGGACATGGGGAGTTTCACTTCTTTAATATCTCTACTGAATTAGCAAGGCAGTGAGCCCAACATATCTCCGCTGCAGCCAATCGGTGGGGGGACAAGACTGGTTTTTAGTGGGTTGGAGCCCCACACTACCGGCCCACACTTGCAGTTGAGGACAACCCTGCGCTGGTGACAATGTGCGCATTCCTATGTTGGCATACCTTTGGAAATACGCACAGTAACAGGGGCGCGTCATTTTTATTTGTTTTGTGTTAGGATGTTGTAACTGCATCCAATCCTGGGTGGGCGTCTGATGCACTTCGCTGTTAACAGCTTCATAGTCCAAGCACTGCAATCAACCCCTGCAGCACGTCGAAGAGAACCGTGTTGGGGTTTAGCGACAAACTTAGCCCTGGGTCTAGGCAGGAAGATGCTATCCCATTTGGCATCGTTTTCTATTGGTCTGGGACACGGTCGTATGAAGCAAGACCATATTTTTCTATCTTTCGGCCATGGACTGACTGAAGAACCACCTTGATGAAGCGTACGTCGGTTCAGGATATGTACGTGAAGCTGACTCAATTTATTCATGACTTACTCATAATCTGTTCACGACTTACGTGGTCCTACGTGGTCCTACCGTCAAGTAGCTTCTTATGTCTGCTGACATCAGTTTCGTGATCGTATTCACGGAACTGATGTCAGCAGAAGACATTGGCCTAATCCACATCGGCACTGACCTATTACGCTTCCCACGAAACCAGACCGAGACGTTCTGTGTTCATTTCGCTTCTGCTATTAGGACGTCCCCTTTTAGTTCTCGTACCCCAGCCATTTAAAGCAAACTGCCATGCCCGAGGAACTGCTCCCTATCACCTCGAAGTGCTTGTATGCTGATTTTGTTGAACCCCTAAGCATGATATTCGAACGTTCAATAGTTGAAGCGGATATCCCAATTGCGTTTCGCCTATCCGTTGTCACACCTGTCACTAAAAGACGGGAGGCGCACACAGATCGCCCAGCACCCGATTCCTTATCTCGTGCTGAAGAAACTCATCGTTGAATATTTGACTAAATTCATTCTTTTTTGCATTCTTACTTTGCAACTTGTCTTTCTTTCTCAACGTGCATATAATAAAGGGCGTTTTATAGGTTCACATCTCTGTTGGAGATGCTTCAGGATTGAATTAGGGCCTTTTTGTCGCTTTCGCCTGGTATATACTATGATTTATCCTAGGCTTGCACAGAGTAGATTATCACGTCCTCCTGTTCAATGTAAGAGCCTTGGAAGGTCGTGACAGTATTGTAGACAGTATAGTAGATCCTCGAAATCGCCAGTTTGTTGTCACAATGGTCAAGCCCTCTTCTTGCTTGAACGGCGTACCTGTTGTGATTAAAGCTACCCTTTAGAGACTCCACGTAATGGGTCTCAAGCTTTGCTTGCCTCCGAGTTTTATGGCGGACGCATGACGTTCAAGTGTATAGACATGTTAATGCAGGCAATGGTTTTCATTTGCTGCAAAATGCCTGGGAAAAGGGCTTTCTTGATTGGCAACTCACAACGAGATGAAGATTTTAATATCAAAATGTGATGTTCTAAAAACGTTGGACAACGTTATTCTGTGGGGATAAATTTGGCAATATTCCTTAATCGGAGGTAAGAAATGAGAGGTCCTAGTGTGCTGGACTCTGTCAACCGGAACGTGTAACGGTGGTGGCCTGGTCAGCTGCCGTCATTCGCAAACTAGCATTCAGATCGTCTGCCACGAACGCCAGGACTATTATGTGCATTTGCTCTATACGCTTATAATACCGAAGACATGGGGAATCATCCAGAGATGGTCGGTCGCTACATTGGACCCTCCGTAAAGGTGCACACGTTCGCAGAGACCCTTGTCATTTTCCCACCGTTGGCGACTGATTACAATGAATAATTTATGAAACCACTAAAAAACGAACAAGAAAAAAAAACAAAAATATGCCGAAGACGTTATAGTGTTTTCTGTAATTTGGCCGCTTCAACTCGCCCGCTACAGTCTGCTATAACTAAATGTATTGTCCCCACAGTAATTGTAAGCAACTGCGACATCCCTGGCTAGACAGATAGACTTGTGCGATCAGTCATCATCGTTTGTGAAATGGAGGCGGCGACTGGAGGTTGTGGATGTTTCCGAACTGGAAACTCCAGTCATGAGCACTTGAGAGACAGTCGAGGAGAGGCCATGAGTGGCGGCCGCCGGGTGGCGCCACCGGTAGCCATTACGGTGGTGCACGTCATGTAAACCACCGTCATGTGAACGAACCGGTCATTCAACCCGGCCATGTCAGTTCATGACTGAATGAATAAGCCGCCTTTTCATATGTCATGCGCTCGCAACGATTTTACAGTAGACTCTTATTGCTGCTTGGTCACATATTAAGCGTTTCAGTTCGACTGGAGCAGGCAGAACAAAGCCAAGCGTCGACTTAGCTTTGGCTAAGAAACTCTGCGCTTAAAGAACGCCTAAATTATCTGCAAATGAACATTCGTAAATTGAGCTCATGTGTTTATTTCGTGTTGAGTGGCAATTTGCGTAGCCGCGTAGTGACTCGACACACTTTAGGTAGCGTTATTTTTCGTAGCGCACACGTTTCGTTTGCCACGAACGGCATTCGTTTGTGGCAAACGCCGCATTGAGTGCAATACCAAGTTCGCGGTGGCGATGCGCAGAATTGTGCCAATCTCCTTCAGTGTACGGTTCGCGCAAACTGAAATCACGAATTGACCCCCCCCCCCGCCCCCCACGTGGAAACGTGAAGGTTGCGTTTACCAGTTGGCCGCGCAACTACTTCGGAGCTATTACCAGGTCGCCTTTCGACGACACCCGAAACTATGGCCGATTATCTATGTTGGGTGCCGCTTGACTCGAGGGTACGCCCTTGCTGTGCCGGCGTAGGCAGCCAAAAACGCAAACCTTACATCACCATCGGGTTGTGACAACGCGTCGAGTATATCGAACGACGTACGCTTAGAAGTACGCAGCTGCGGAGCAATCGAAAAAAACGATCTGCCACGTTAACAGCGCTTTGCATATGCGCAGATGTGGCTTAATCTTGTGAAATGGCTTGATCGCCAACCTGGTGAAATCGTCAGGTCGAACACCCCAAGCCATACACGGTGCACAAGGTACCCATCTAACTGAGCTGCTGCTTCCTTTTCCGAGGCATTGGTCACTTCTCCACGCTCACGCTATACCAGAATATACACAAGTACTTTTCGTAGTTGGAAACAAATGTGTCACATACTAACTTTTCCTATAATTGCCACCACAGTTGGATAAACAACGTCGTCACCAGCGTCGCCGGTGGCGCCAACCGATTTTGAGAGTTACTCATAGCGTCGTAAGCTTACTGCGGAGGCCGACCTAAGCATCAGGGCCATGCTTGAGCAAACCACCCTTGGCGAGCATAGGCGACGACGGGTCGCACTGATGCTGTTAAAAGGGACGTTATTTTCATGTCGGGGCAATCGCCTCAGCACTCGTCAAATATTTTGACGACTGACTTTGGGCAAAATTAAAAGGTGCGGCAAGAGCCACTTAAGAGTTTTAGACATTTTCACATACAAATTGAAATAGGCTAGGTACGACCAAAATCCGAGTCTAGTTAGCGAGTACCTTGCATGCCGTTCTGTCTAAAATATGACACTGTACGGTATACAAGATACACCGTTTTGCAGGCTTTTTAACGTAACTTAAGCGTTACTTTCGTAATATATTGTCAAATATTTTTTTTCTGCTTTGAAGAGCCCCACAGAAAGAAAAAGTCCAAAAGCGTCATGTTTTTTGTTTTTTGGAAAGAACAATCTTTAATAGCTTACAGCTTAATGAGCTCCTCTCTCTCTGAGAGATATCCGTGGTGAAATGTTAAGGAACGACGGTGTTTACGAACGCCTTGCCGCCAGCGCCGCCATAGTGGAAAATTTCGGTATATTGCTATTTGCAGAGACGAGTTGACACTCTGTGTCCATTCCGAGCAGTGCATATAGAGCTTATTACCAGCAGCGTTGTCCATGATTCAGCTAGTAGGTGCTTTGCAACAAAGTGTCTATGGCTTTCGCCACTCTACCCTGTTAATCCGGCAAAAACAGCTGCAGGATGAATTATAGACTAAAATAATTTGTAAATGCAAATCAATGCAGCACTGTGTAAGCTCTCTTCCTGCAAATTTATTTTCGGATTGCAATGGATAACTATTGAGTCTCAGTCAGGAAGATTCTTAAGGTAAATTCAGAAATGTAATTTAAACATACGATGTCACATTAATCAGTCATATAGTACATATACCACCCCCTTCTATAGTAGTAGTTTTATATTTATTTTATTAACACCCAGGCTGCGCAAACGTGGTTATGTTACATCAAAGTGTTTCGATGAAACCATCAATCTAGCGTTTTGCTTATTCTGCTATGGACCGAACTGCTGGGCATGCCGCGCCGGATATAAATCACATTTGCTCCAGGTAGGCCTTTTCTGACTCTATCTTTAACATGATTAAAGAAATTTGTGCCACGTGCTAAAAACACGACCCTAGGTAGGGAAAGTAGGGAACGAATTCGACTGTTCCTGAACCCAACTGGAACGTAAAGATTTTGGTCAGTGTTCCTGCTCGTCAAAGTTTCATCGCTTTAGTCTTGCTCGCATTCATCTCTAGTTCAAGCTTCAGCCACAAATACAGGTGGGCGTTTTCATGGTGGACTACGACTCTTGTACGATTGCATTTCTTAGGACGCTTTTTGAGGACAACTTGCTTAAAGGGTCGAGCATCTGACAGTACTTTTTACTGCTAATCGTTTCGTTGCTTTACAGGAGCTCATGGGACGCATATACCGATGTGTTCGATCTCATCGAGTGCCAATTTCGTATTGCAATCTAAGATATATATATATATATATATATATATATCCGTTTGAACCGTGGGAAGCCGATCGATCCGTCGCTGATCTGTCGTCAACATACCAGAACAGTCGCACACCTTTGCCGCCGCGCACGACGCCACCTGGGTCTCGTGCCCCCATAAATCGTACCGCATGGATATGCTCAATAGAGTAGGTGTGGATCATATATATATATATATATATATATATATATATAAAAAGTGCGTTGCAAAAAATAGCAACTTATGTTTTTGGTGATAATTTCGGCTTGATTTAGTTGAATGGCTTGAGGAAATTTTTAGGGCATGATGTACATGACGAACCACGAGTATGGTATTCATTTCGTTGCAATCTCACAATCGGTAAGAAAAAAAAGTGAGAAAACAGTGCTGCAAAATTAATTAGCAACAATAACGCCTTACGGAGTATTCGATCAAATCGTAAACTCAGTCTTTCTTAGAGTTAACGAGCTGTTGTAAGTACGACAGTGGATTATCAGTACATGCTTGCTGGACAGCTTCTTTGAGGTCCGACAAATTATCATATTGTCGACCATTTGGTCGACAATATGATAATTTGTCGGATCTGCTTCACCAAATGTCTCCAAAGATTTTCGATAAGATTCATGTCTGGGCTCAATGACGGCCATTCAAAAAGTGGCACTTTTTGTTCTTGAAAAAAGGCAAAAGTGCTAGCCGAGGTATGAAACGTGGCGTTGTCTCGTCGAAAAACTGCGTCACGTCCTCCAATTCTTCTGAAATGGGCTTCTAACTAGAAACCGACGATACGCTGGCACTTGTCGGAATTGTTTCGGCCTACGATCGCGACTAAGTCAGACTTCTCATCATATCCAAATGCGCCCCAAAATTTCACAGAACCACCATCGGGCACACGTTTCGAGAACCATTTAGGTTCATGCCAATAGTATGACAGCCGTCAGGGCCATCGAGATGAAATTTCTTCCGATCTCGAATGGTATGGTTTGATTAACACCAAACTCGTGGTTCGTCATGTATATTATGCCCTTGTCAAGCCAATTTCAAGCCATTTAAATAAATCAAGCCAAAATTATTACCAAAAACATGAGTTGCTATTTTTTTTGCAGCGCACTCTATATACATATATATCCTATTATATATTATATTAGAACTATCCTATTACCGATAGGCAGACAACTGACTATTTACTAATAAGGAGAGAATTACTGAATATAATAGGTGTGAAATTATATGAATTATGTTACTACCAATTAGGATAGTAACAATACTAGAATGTTGTCACGGAGAATATTTGAAAAGTAGACGGATGCCGCAAGTATGCCACCCTGGCCTCCGGTAGCCTATGTACACGCGTTCAACAACTCGAAACGGAGTTGGTCGTCTGTAGTAAATAACCGGATTAAAATACCACGCGCCCTGGCAGGGAGTAAGATGCTTGAAAATCAAACAGCGCCAGCGTGCAAAAAGGCCATCTATGACAAACAATAGCGATGAACTTATCCAATCGATGATGGATAAGATTACCCGTTGTATCGTGAAAGCTGTAATCACCAGTGCCATTGGTAAAAGAATGCTATCTCTATTCTTGCAGGTGTTGAGATCAACAGACTCCTTCAAGACTAAAAAGCATTCTAGAAGTAGTAAGATTGGATATCTGCTTTGACATTCAATCGAACCATTCTCATAGCGGCAAGCTTTTTTTCTTTCTATGAATAATATATTTTACGGCGATTATAGATGCCAGCGGATAAAGTAAGGCTCGAGGGCACTCGTGGCCGAACCGTTTCGAGTTCATGTGGTGTTGTGGCGGAAAATGCTGTACTATATAATAACAAGCTGAGTGAAATTTATCTCTTATATAGAACGAAAAACTGCGTTGTACTTGCATGAAACCTCATAAAGATAATTGTAACGTATTCCAGCCCCTCAGTAGCTATTGTCGATCTGTCGCAAAGGCTAGCGCATTGCTTGAATAAAGCTGACCTTAACCGGAAAACTGTTCTTTGCGGAGTTGCTTTAACTGTCCCATCGACCAACCGGACAACGCTAAAACAGGCGCACTTATCAGCACGTTAGCGCAGTCTGGTGGTCTCCGTAACCGATAAACCCACCTAGGCAGCTCCGCAAGGAAGGTCTATCATTCATATATATATATATATATATATATATATATATACAGGGTGTTCCTATTTGTGTGGCCAAAACGCTAGGTTGTGGTAAAACTCGGTGAGAAAATCATTTTTGCCAATGGGTGGAAGCCGGGAAAACGTTTTGTTTAGGAGTGAGGATGAAATTTATAAAAGCAGTTATTCAGCTTTTTTTCTTCTACATAGTTGTGCAAAATCTACGTTTGCGGGAGAACCAGTCAACGCACAAAGGAACCGATCACACCGGTGTGTTTGGCGGAAAATTCTGCACAATAAAGTATACATTACTAGCTTGCGTAGCAAAAAGCGAATAGCCAGATTAAGGAAAGTCATAAAAACTCAAAATGTTACGTTAACGCTTTTTTGTGCAACATCGTAATTTTTCCATTACGACCGAAAATGTACGTTCAAAAGACTACTCTCAGGCAATAGCAAATTTATTGCCCATCATTTTCGTATCAAGGTGATGGTGCTGCGTTACGTAGTTGTCAAGTCACTAAGCTTTTTCGACAGTCATAGTTGTTATGTTTTACGTGCAAGTTTTCACGTTCAGAACCGTAAAAATTTGCCAAGACGTTTCCGCCCCCTCCTTCCACTAGGAACATTTATTCTCTTGTTGAGTTCTACCAAACCTCAAAATATGTACCTAACTTTCTCATACGCCCTATGGAAATATGCATGCCTTCGCTTTCGATATGGCTATCGAAAAAGCTTAGTTACTTGGCAACTACGTAACGCAGCACCATCACTTTGGTGCGAATGCAGTGGGCATTAAATTCGCTATTGCCTGAGAGTAGTCTTTTGAACGTACATTTTCGGTCGTAATGGAAAAAATTACGATGTTGCACAAAAAAGCGTTAACGTAACATTTTGACTTTTTATGACTTTCCTTAATCTGGCTATTCGGTTTTTGCTACGCAAGCTAGTAATGTGTACTTTATTGTGCAGAATTTTCCGCCAAACACACCGGTATGATCGGTTCCTTTGTGCGTTGACTAGTTCTCCCGCAAACGTAGATTTTGCACAACTATGTAGAAGAAAAAAGGCTGAATAACTGCTTTTATAAATTTCATCCTCACTCCTAAACAAAACGTTTTCCCGGCTTCCACCCATTGGCAAAAATGATTTTCTCACCGAGTTTGACCATATTCTAGCGTTTTGGTCACACAAGTAGGAACACCCTGTATATATATATATATATATATATATATATATGCCACAAGCGTCAAGCATGATCGCATGAAATCACTTGTTTTAAAAATCTTAAATTTCTAGCAAATAAACGCCCGTCGGAAAATATCCGAATTGCACATTCAGGCGAGAGAAGAAAACCCTGGATTGCTTCAAAGAGTGATCACATGAGACAAATCATGGGTATCTTCCTATTCGCCAGACCTGGCTCCTGGCGGCGTTTTCGTATGTTTCCATGGATAAAAACAATTTAGCGGGACACTTTGGAAAATTAAATAAATATGTTGTTTTTATAAATATGTATCAGAGCTATCGATACGCCATGTAAAAGGCCGATCTGTCCGTCGCTGACCTTTTACATAAAATTATACACTATGAGAGCGATTAAGTCACCGCACATATGAAGGCCCGTAGACAGCAACACAAACCTTTGCCGCCGAGGCAGTCGCATTCAGCCCTTTCTGGCAGGAAAGAAAATACTTTAAATTTCACGGAAATATGCCTTCCTAAATTCTGTTGTTCTGTCACTCAAAAAAACAACGCACGCTATCACATCAAGATGCGTTTAGCAGAAACTGATTAATCAACAGAACTTGCTGACTGACTCATTATATACAGGGTGTTCCTATTTGTGTGTCCAAAACGCTAGGGTATGGTCAAACTCGGTGAGAAAATCCTTTTTGCTAATGGGTGGAAGCCGGGAAAACTTTTTGTTTAGGAGTGAGGATGAAATTTTTAAAAGCAGTTATTCTGTCTTTTTTCTCCTACATAGTTGTGCAAAATCTGCGTTTGCGGGAGAACCAGTCAACGCACAAAGAAACCGATCATACCGGCGTGTTTGGCGTAATTCTGCACAATAAAGTATACATTACTAGCTTGCGTAGCAAAAAGCGAATAGCCAAATTAGGGAAAGTCATAAAAAGTCGAAATGCACGTCCAAAAGACTACTCTCAGGCAATAGCAGATTTAATGCCCACTACATTCGTACCAAAGTGATAGTGCTGCGTTACGTAGTTGCCAAGTAACTAAGCTTTTTCGACAGTCATATCGAAAGCGAAGGCATGCATACTTGCATAGGGTGTATGAGAAAGTTAGGTACGTATTTTGAGGTTTGGTAGAACTCAGCAAGAGAATAATTTTTTCTAATGGAAAGAGGGGGCGGAAACGTCTTGGCAAAGTGCTACGGTTCTGAACGTGAAAGCTTCAACGTGAAATATAACAACTATGACTGTCGAAAAAGCTTAGCACTCACTTGGCAAATACGTAACGCAGCACCATCACTTTGGTACGAATGTAGTGGGCGTTAAATCTGCTATTGCCTGAGAGTAGTCTTTTGGACGTGCATTTTTGGTCGTAATGGAAAAAATTACGATGTTGCACAAAAAAGCGTTAACGTAACATTTCGACTTTTTATGACTTGCCTTAATCTGGCTATTCGCTCTTTGCTACGCAAGCTAGTAATGTATACTTTATTGTACTTTATTGTGCTTTATTTTCCGCCAAACACGCCGGTATGATCGGTTCCTTTGTGCGTTGACTGGTTCTCCCGCAAACGTAGATTTTGCACAACTATGTAGGAGAAAAAAGACAGAATAACTGCTTTTATAAATTTCATCCTCACTCCTAAACAAAACGTTTTCCCGGCTTCCACCCATTGGCAAAAATGATTTTCTCACCGAGTTTGACCATACCCTAGCGTTTTGGACACACAAATAGGAACACCCTGTATATATATATATATATATATATATATATATATTGATTGATTGCTTGATTTATTGTTCGCTTGGCATGTACACCTAAATACACATGTCACCCTTTTATATCAGGGGCGCTTAGAGCGGCAGCATATATATATATATATATATATATATATATATATATATATATATATAGTGTTGTCTATAATTAAAAAAACCTTTTCTAAGGAGGTTGTTTTTAATTCTAGACTATCCTCCGTCCCCTATGGTCTTGGAACTTAACCTGCGGTATATCTTCAATGCACCGAGAGCCGGACATGTTAAGATATCTAGGGTTTTCCTAACAGTCCTTGTGGCAGCCTGGCCGCTGACACTCAGCCGTATGGTTAATCATCTATTCTTAATGGGCATCTTTCAAAGAAAATTTGATCAACAACAGGGATCGATTCGGGGTCCCGTAGATGACAACATGACTAGCGCACTAGTCCCCTAGACCACGCCGCCACAATATACGAGTATATAGTGCTGCGACACTTGTTTCTGAGTGATTCAAATTCGTTCCATACACTAAGAGATTTTAGAACGTTTGGGTGAAATCAGGATTGGAAAACCAATTGTGTCAGTTCCGTAAGACAAAACCCGTAGTACACTCTGCGGTCAGCCGAACCGCTGAGTGGGTACGTCTTTCTCCTACTATAAGCTATGTTCTAAATATTAATCTTATGTAAGAACAAACGCCTTATATAGCTAAAGATTCATGATGCAGTCTGTTGATGCAGTTGGCTGACTACCGATAGCTAGCCATGATCTTGGAGTGTATATGATTGCGAACCTTGAAGTTCGTTTCTATATGTTCACGCTAGTCGAGACTTTACGTTTACCGGTAAACATGATTTCGCGTTGTTTTGTCTTTTATATAAGTGGCGATTGTCGCAGAGGCGACGACCTGATCAATGAATGTCTCAACGTTGTTAAATACGTTCACAGATAGTGAAAAATGTAGAAGGCCTAAACACGGGAACGTATTCACGAACTCTACATTTACGAACGAGTAATAATCAAAATCACACTTTTTCCCTATTAGCCTTTCGGCTCAATAGCACCTTCAGTGGGCAGTGCTCCTGCTCTCACTGAGGCAGGCTGAACAAACAACAGTGAGAACATCGTATACCCTAGCAAGTTTCACCCACTTGCCTTCGAGACTCTTGGCCAGCTGTACCAGTCCAGGCCAGTGTCTGTATTTGCTGTGAAACTTCGGAAAGTGACTGGCTCTAGCCAGTAAGAACGAAAGCCGAACCCGATGGCATGGTACATTGGCGTGCGCCTAGCGACGGCGGTAGACACATATTTAGGTGCACGGGCTCGAATCCGACCGTTGCACGTTTGTATTTATGGGGTACGTCTCAAGGAGCAATGCGAAAGCAGTCCTACGGACGTTAAATACTGGCTGACGGTCAGCCCTTTCAGAGGTGGCTGAACGAGCCGCATTTTATTATTATTTTTCTCATCATCTGACCATCGCCTCAACGTGTGATGCGGCCACCTTTGCTAAGACTTGGGCTACTGAACCGCTCGTGGTCTCTGGTCGGTACTCTGAGGAGTTTTTTCATCATCTTATTTATTTCACTCATATTGAGTATGCATATAACATAGATAATTATATAGATTATACAATTATATAGTCAGCTGCTCGCGGCATGTTATTCGAGAGAGGCAGTGCAGCGATCTCTTCGCAAGGGCCAGGCAGGCAGACGCATGAAACTTCGTACACGCCTGAGAGCACAGTCGACAGAAGCACTCCGTGTACTCCTCGTGGAAGCTCGTATTCGAACAGACCAGGTGATGATAGCCATGAACTATATATCTGGTATAGACATGGCGATTGTCACATGCAAGACCAGACCAGAGGTGAGAGGCACTGAAAATATCCAGGTCTCCAACCTCTCGTCGGGCTTGTTCAACTTTATTTTCCCATTCTGAGATAAAGCTCTCGAATGGTACTGTACGCGGCGTCTTCAATCTCAATCGAATTATCCCAACAACCGGTGCACAGCCAGACATAAGGTATACAAAGCGGCTCCTTGCCCGCATTGACAGGCAAAGTACCCGCTTCATGTACATTGTGAAACACCTTTCAAGCAAACCAAAGTTTGCCCGGGTGAGGTGTTCCCATATTCTGTCAAGACCATACATCAGTGTTGGAACAATCTTGAGGTAGAAAAGTGCCACTGCCGTCGGGACCGACAGTCGCCGGACGTCGCCTACCTCTCCATAAAGAGAGATTAGAGCTGTGCGCACTGTTTCGACGATGTGAGCAGTGAAGGTCGTCCCAGTATAATGAAGCCGAAGCCCCAGATACCGGAAAGAGTTGACGAATTCTAAGGATTGGCCGCCGCAACGTCTGAGGAGTTTTTTGGATCACAGTCAGAAGAATCTTAACTTTTTCAGGCTGACCTTCAGTCAACATTTAACGTCTACGGGTTGGCTTTCGCATTGCTTTATAGGGCGGACCCCACGAACACCAATATGCAACGGTGGGGATCAAACCCGTGCACCTATGTGTCTCTTTCGGTCGCGAGGAGCACGCGAATGCACCACACTACCGGGCTCGACAAGTCGATAAGAAATATCTGGTAGAACAAGCGAAAAGGTGACCGCGGTATATAATGCTAATCTTCACTGTATTAAAACATTACCTAATAAAATATCTGCGGGGATCTCGCTTAGCAATTGGGCAAGCAGGATAGTGCAAAAGCAACACGTTTACTAAAACATAGGCATTTCTTGCAAGATGTAGGTAGTATCTAACGCTGAAGAGCTCACGTATATTATGTCACAGGGTAAATTTATACTATATGTCTTCTGTACGAATACAAAGGACTGCGGCGCCACATTTAGGAGATGATTGTAGAAGGACGCCTTCCCTTCGCGAATATAAAACACTTATATTTGGGGTAAAATTTGCACATTAAGGGCGGTGTTAATTAGGGACAATAGTCGACTCAACCAGGTTGATGGAATTGTCAAAAGAGCTAGTTCCAATTTATATTCGTTAAGAGCGTTAAGAGCTGAGATGTGATAGCCACGAGCGAAAATAAAACGAACCCGTACGAGTCCTCTAAGCAATGCAGGGACAAAGACGCTACATCCTACCAAGAGACCGCGCTTAAGATAACAAACACTAAACCGAAGCAATCCTGATTAACAGGAGAACAGTAAAGCTAGCCAAAGCAGAGTTTAATAGTAAGAAGAACTTTTCTGACCATCCCCGAAGGCAAAAGCAACATCTCTTGAGGGAGTCTCCCTAGACCTTTTCCCTGCTCGGTATTCGCATAGGACGGATAGGAGAGCCGTCAACGTCACTATCAGCATCATCATCGCTAGGAATGCGTGGACACACAAACGTTCTATAGCGACTTCTACAGATACTAATAGTCCCGCTATTCTTGATGACCGGACGGCTGCGAAACAAGGCCCTACCCTGAAAACTACAGGCGTCGGCCAGGGTCACAATTAAAGTGCGTCAGCTTTTATTCTCGATGTTGTGCTCGATCCGGTTTTCCGAGCTCGGTCCACACGCGGCACCTGCACCTGTGGACAGGCTCATGTACGCAGACGACGAAGAGCTCTACTTTTCTGCTCGAATCGTTTCCACCTGCAACAATCGATTGCTATTGGCCGCACTGCCACTGCACGTCGACCGTAATTCCCTTGAGATCTAATGAGTTTAGAAAACAAAGGCAATTAAATTTTGCGGCAGGGCGTGGACGTGCTGACGTACGATGATGCTAGCTGTCTCAAATCAGAGCCGATAGAATAGCAAACAGTGTCCATATCGAATGGCAGTATTATTTCGAACAGAGGGAACGACGTTTACCAGACACGTGGAGAAGACTCCGTAGAGAACTGCCGTTCTCTTTTATAGCCCGGCAGAGCCTCACAAGCTGTCGGTGGTGTAGATAGATAGCTGTTGGTATAATCGATTTAGCCAATATAGCATCAACAGTGCCGTACGAAACGCAGGTCGTCTGTCCTTATTTTACCAAGCGGAACCACCGAGCCGTTAACGTTGATACAGGTATTAGTACCGTAGTTGCGTTGCACCAGCCATCTATCAGCTGGTGTTTATTTATTATTGCGGTTAGCATAATATGAGACTTCTGACAATTTAAATTATGTGTCACAATTTTGGCTTCCTTAGGTAAATTTAGGAATATTTAGGTAGAAACATGCAGAGTACGTGTGTGCACACACGATACTTTCTTCCTTTGACGATGATGCTTGGATGTTTCAGTGCAAAACCGTACACGGGCATTAGCCTTACGGAAAAACAAATGAAGTTATGGTCATCGCACATGTTATTAATAAAACGCACTTATATAAAAAACAAAACAAAAGTATTTTGTTAGCCTTTACTTCTCTCCTTGTGGAAGATCTTTGGAGAACACACACGCACAGTCTCCCGAGGTGTACTTAACGACTTTAATTTTTGAGTGGGATCAAAGGCTGGCTGGAATAGACGTGCTGTTCTACACGATATAGGCAATATAACCGAACGTCTGGCAAGAATGATACTGTGATTGCCATAATTCCTGCGAAGTATTTGTAATTCACGAACTCGGCAAAGAGCGACTTCTGCATGCACCGAAAGCATGCGCGGGCATGTAATTGCCGCAGCTGCCATAGTAGCCATTTTGACCCTCTCGTTTACAAATTGTAGTTTAGTTCCTCTGATTTGAGGCACGTCATTGCTGGTCAGGCAGGCGCTCCGTCGAAATTAATTGGCTACTGTAAAATCTGTACCTATACAAAATGGTAACCAAGTAATAAGTAAATAACAAAAACAATATAAATACAACCGTACAATATATACCGATACAATCTGTAAAGAGAGCGCTGGGCGTCCGTTAATTCTGGACTCGCAAGACTCAAGCAACGGTACACCGGTAGATGAGAGCTCTCAATTAAAACTAAGCGACGGAAAGTCTAGTAAAGTCACTAGAGTTTTAGCAGTAAAAATGATATATGCGCGTAGAGAAGATTAATAATAATAATAATAATAATCGTGTAACAGAGGAACTGCAATACTGGTGCGCAAATCGGTAGCGCAAATTTACTAAGCTTCTAAGAGAACGCATAATCGAGCTGGACAAAATCGCTGAAACATTCTTTCAAAAACTCAGTGGAAGTGCAAGCTAGATCCTACCTATCTACAAGCAACTGCATTGGACTACCATTGTTTACAGAAAATGCTACAGTCATATGCACAAAGTTTTAAGTACAGCTTTTTGTGTACGTACCATAATAAAGACGCAGTTGTTATGAGTGTTTTTGATCAGTTTTATTCCATTTATTTGTTATTTTAGAACTTTGGAGTGAACAATTGTCTCCGCGCAAACGTTTACTTGCAGATGCACTACTTCCAAGTTAGACGTCAAGCGACTGCCTCTAACAATAATTCAGATGCTCTCGAATCTTCCACCAAAAGAATATGGCTTCTAGCCACGAACTGTTATACTTAATTTCATGCCTATAACGCGTATAAGATAGAGATATGGTATCCATATCAAGTCGTCACATAGAGATATGGTATCAATATCAAGTCGTAACTTTTTTTTTTTGAGGGACTAACTGGGAAATGCGGTACGCACACACGGACACCACGGCAGGAAAGCTCACTGCAAATGTGGGCCGGTAGTGTGGGGCTCCAACCCACTAAAAACCAGTCATGTCCCCATCCCCACACTCAACTGGGAACTGCGCAAGCAATACTTCAAACAATTGAGGGGGGGTAAATAGTAGTGTCCTTATCTTAGCTGCCCTGGAGTGCCTCACGGGGCCTTGTCAAGTAAGAACGATTCTTCTCTTCTTTGGCGTGCATAATACGTTCGATTGTTCGAGCCATAAGATTCCAGTCATCACGTGAGTACATAAGAAGGTGTGCCAGCTTCTTAAGACTGCCGTCACTTGCTGTGGTTATGTCCTTGCGTAATGGAGCCCACGCCGGGCACAGCAATATTGTGTGTTCCGGCGTGTCCTCCGTTGTTCCTTCACAGTGCTTGCAGAGTGGCGTATCTGCTTTTCCTATTCTAAAGAGGTAACTCTCGAAGTTGCCATGCCCTGTGAGCACTTGAGTCACGTGGTGTGTCAACTCGCCGCCGGGCCGGTTAATCCACGCCTTAACGTCAGGGATCAGAGCCTTTACACGGGCCCCAGGTGCCCCGTCCTGTATGGCGTCCCATTCATTTTGCCAAGAAATCAACGTTTTTTCCCTTTCTTCTTCCTTATTGCTTGTCGGTTCCGCCCACAAGCGACGACGTTCGTCGGCCTTCAGGTCCCAAGGGATCGTACTAGCCAGTACAAGGACAGCCGCCGTGCTGACCGTCTTGTAAGCCATCGTAATCCGTAAAGCCGCGATTCGTTGGGTCTTGCGCATTAGCGCCCTGTTGCGGGTTAGAGTCAGTATGGTTAGTGGCCACACAGGGGCCGCGAATAACATAATCGACTCGGCAACCGACATAAGAAGGCGTCGCGTTGATTCTCGCGGTCCGAATGTATTCGGCATCAGCCGGGCGATGTCGTGTGAAACTTTAGTGGCTTTCTCTGCAGCCAAGCGGAGATGAGGTGTTCCTCGCAGGCCTCTGTCCAGGTACATTCCCAGATAGCGGGCTGATTGAACCACTCGAATATCCTGGCCGTTCAAGATTAGCTTTGGGAGAGCACACCCTCTTGGGCCAAGGAGGATGGCTCCCTCGCTTTTGGTAGGAGCCAGCGTCAAACCCGCTCCCCTCATCCAGACGGAAATCTCGGCCAGGGCGTCATTGGCTCTAAGTTCCAGTTGCTGGGGGGTGCCGCCCTGTACTACGACTGCAAGGTCGTCCGCATACGCAAGTAGCTCTGTCCCTTCTGGTAGGTTACTTAAGCGTAGGACATCGTCGTACGCCAAGTTCCATAAAAGAGGGCCCAAGATGGAACCCTGGGGAACTCCAGCTGTCATTTCAAATTCGGATCCCTCATTGTCTACCCGCCGTTCGTTCAGGTAGTCCGAGACAATTCGACAAAGGTAGTTCGAAACTCTTTTTCTCTTGAGCGTCCCCAATATCACCCCCTAGGGTAAGCTGTTGAAAGCATTCTTAACATCCAGCAGTACGACAATGAGAAGATTCCTGGACCTTGCCGGGGATTGTCGTAGATCTTCCGCCTTAGCAACGACCCGCTGTATTGCGGTCAGACACGAGCGGCCTTTGCGAAATCCGAACTGATTCGGTGAAAGAAGGCCGCGTTCTTCTGCGAATAATCGCAAACGGTTTTCTATAATCGCCTCAATACCCTTGGCCAGTGTACTGACTAGGCAGATTGGTCAGTAGGTGCCGTTTATTTTGGGAATAAGCACAAGGTTGGCCTTCTTCCAAATCAGATGCAAGCGTCCGGATCTGAGTATCCGCGTGGCAACGTGGGAAACTATTTCAGGAAACTCGTTAAAGAGAACTTTTACAGCGGAAGCCGGTATACCATCAGGCCCTGGTGCTTTTCCGGCCTTCAGTCTCTCTCCCGCTGTACGGACCTCCTCTAGAGTCACCCCTTGGACTGGTCTCTCGTCCGCACCCGCTTCGAAAGGCGTCCTGTTGAGGTATGGATGTCGAGAGAAAAGCGTTTCTATTACCCGTCGGCGTTCGTCCGGGGAAAGGTTAGCGCTCTTTCTTGTTTTTGTCTTGCCACGGATCAGCTTGTACGGTCGTCCCCACGGGTCGTTTTCTATGCCCGACAAGAATTCCTTATGGCATCGTTCTTTGCTTTCATCTATAGTTTTGCGTAGAATGGCCCTAAATCTTCTAAATTCGTTTTGCAATTGCGCAATGATTTTGTTATTCCTTCTACTGCGCCTTGCCCTGGTGAATCTTCGCCTGGCGTAGATGCAGCGCCTGCGGGCTTCCGCGATCTCTCCGTTCTACCAATACTTCGGTGAAATTGGACGTAGTCGCTTTGGATGCGTTCGCCTCTTGCTTGGCGTCTTGCGCGCTTCCTCCAGAACGTTCTGAAGCTCTTGAGCGGTTTCAGGTTCACCCTTTACTTTAAGTATTTTTGCCAGCCTCCTTTGCAGCTCCCTGTTGTCAGGTGGCTTTAGCCGGGTTGGCCTAACCGGGGCAGAAAGGGCTGCTAATAGGGTGGTTCCTTCGACGTCAAATTCTATACAATAGTGATCGCTAAGGTTCTCTTCGTCAAGTAGTGTGGTCCAATTTGAAATCTTAAAAACGTGGCTTCTCTTACAGATCGTCAAATCGATGTGCGACTCAGTTCCCCCGCGGTGGAAGGTAGGGTCGTTTCCTTTATTGAGAACAACAAGGTCATGCATTGCTAACCACTCAAGAACAACTCTGCCTCTTCTATTAGTGTTGGTTGCCCCCCATGTTGTCGAGGCTGCGTTAAAGTCTCCAGTAAAGACCACTAGTGGTAGAGGGCAATCTTTCGCTGACGTTGTCATCTCCTCGAGCAGGCCCTCCAAGTCGTCCAGCGTGCCGTTTGGACTGCTGTAACATGAATAGAAACGACCGACGCCGTCCACGTCTATCCATGTGAAATTTGATCCTCTTCCACAACCCGTAACTCGGAGACATGATGGCAGATTATGCACAATGCAGGTACTGGTCTGAGCATCCACAACCCAGGTCGTCTGGTTCTTCTTTGCCAGTTTCACATTAGGCTTGCAAAGCAGAGAGAGTGCAGTGCTCCTCCTAGACACTATTTCGTTTAGCATTAGATGACCTCCGCGGCTCCTGTTACAGTTTAGTTGAATAACCTTAATTCGCATAATTTGAGTGCTGAGATTTGGCTAACCGTTGATCATCAGTCGGGGATTGCTGTGCTCTTTTGCGGTTCTTTCGCGAGATAACCGGCCTAAAACCGTCTGCGTCGACAGTAGGCGTATCCGCAGGAGGGCTTTGCCCGCTCAGCGCCACATCTTCCGTGGGTTCAAGGGTAGGTGGCGACTCCGCTTGTGGAAGAGGACGGGTTTCCTTGGTTGTTGTTAAAGGACAGTTTTGCATTTTCCGTCGAGGGCCTGCTTGGTCCAAATGGCGCCTGGCCTCGGCGATCTTCATTCTATATCCCGGGCAGGCTGCAGAGTTGGCTGCATGCCCGGGTACCCCGCAGTTATAACATGAGAGGGACCCCTCGCAATCTTTTGCGACGTGACCCAGGGTGCCGCACTTATGACATCGTTTGACCGTGACTTCTTCGAATGTACAAGATTGAGCCTGGTGCCCAACTCTCTGGCATTTCTGGCATGTCGGCACGCTGACCCATTCTGAGATGGGACAGGACGACCAGCCAATCTGGATCCGTCCAACCCTCATCAGCTTTGCGAAGTCGGATGAGTTCATTCGGGCCAGAGCCGACCACCGGCCATTGGCTCCTTTCTGTGGTTCTTCTACAAGCAAGAGGCCAGCAACGCTGGCGGCATGTCTAATTGCTTGGTCGACATCTTCCCGGTTTGTACATTCGAGCAGATTCCTTACTATAATTTTTTTTTAGTGCAGAGTGGTCAGTCGATACATTGGCGTCTTCTTTTGATTTTAGTGCATCAAAGAAATGTGCCGATGCGCCCTCTGTTGTTTCTGCGACCCTTAGCCGCATGTCCCCGCTGGCAAGCCGTTGCACCCCAGTGACCTTCACGTTGTATTGTGCGGGATCAATGTTGTTACACAATCGCTTCAAGGTGTCTGCGTAGGAGACACCGTCCTCCTTATGGACAAGTATGGACGTGCCACTCGGTGCCTTTCTAGCACGTCTTTCTCGTTTGGCAGAATTCCCTTTTCTGTTTCTCCCAGATGTCACTGCTACGCAAGCGTTGTGTTTCCGGGCCACACATTCAAGAAGCTTTTTAACGCCCCTTAACTCGCCTTGACTAGTCATGTAGCACGGGATTGCCCCTGCTACGCGTAGCTCCTCTGTATTCCCCAAGAGCTCGTTGGCTCGTTCAATTACCTTCTCTATAAGCTCGAGGTCTTTCCATTGCCCCGAGTCCTTTGGCAACCGGACCGCCACCAGAGCTCGTGCAATGGTTCGTCCGTCGTTCTGCGTCTCCTTAATAAGGCTCGACAGCACGGTACTAACTTTCTTCCCAGCTTCCCCTGCTATTCCTTGAAACTGCGAGGCCACATTTTTCCAGACAACGGAGTCAGCCGGGTCCTCACTTCGTGCTATGAGGAGTCGAAGAGAACTATCCTTTAATATGCTTGGTTTGAGCTGAGACACGTTAAACACGCCGCAGGGCCACTCCTTCATCAGAAGATCCTTTAGATCATCTGCTGTTTTGCAGTTCTTGATAATATCATCTATGACCTTTATCTTGCCGTGCGTACTTAGCATATCCGGCGTGCACTGGCAGGCAACATCTCTTGACTCGTTAGGGAGCAAATCGGTTTCTTGCCGTTCGTCAGCGTCCTTTATCTTCTCTGCCCTCACCATATCTCTGATTACGAATCTTAGTTTCTCCAATGAGCTTTTGACAACGAGATGCATATTCTTCAGAGTAGCAGTGACCTTATATATGTCTTCTATTAGGCGCAGTGCTTGCGCTAGTCGAGGACACCTCGGTTCATCCACCTCGTCTGAGTTTCCTTCCGGTGCGTAGTTATCACTGCCGGTTTGACTCGCCTGTTGCATTGCTTGGCTATCTTGGCCTGGCTCGTCGGCCGGCACCTTGTCCGGTTCTTTGCATACAGGCGAGTCGCCCACAAGCATTGCTAGCCCAGAAGGGTAATTGCTAAATGAGGATTTTTTTATATATAGACGTGTTTCTATGCCCACTCGGCACGAATCTTGCAAAAAAAAAAATAATAATAATAATAATAATAATTAAATAAAAAATAACTGATCGCCTCTGGTCAGACCTTTCGGCTCGAGTGTGGATGGATTGCAAAATGAAGGACTCCGGGTTTAATCGGTTTGTGAGTCCCACACCAGTCACGTATGTAGATCATGCACCACGATGTCCGCGGGACCACTCAGGACTGCATCATCCAGATACCAGACGTTAAAGGGGCTCTGATCAGGTCGGAAATACCACGACAAAACAACGCCGGCCCTAGTGGATCTCCCTGTTGGACACCAGTTTTGGACTCTGTGGTTCAAGCGAGTACTAACGGATCCCGTTTGTGGCCCTGCCACACTAGGAGTCTTGGAGTCTTTCTTGTACTTTGTCGAACATTTTGTCTCTTCTTGTCGTACTAAACGCATTTCAGAAGTTTAACTAGCATTCATGTCGGGCCCTCTGTTTGCAAAAGAAAACGCGTGACATGTACGGTGACATCTGTTCCTCCTCTTATGACAACCCTAACTTGATAAGGAGAGATTGCTGTTACAATGGTCTTTTATTCAGGCTCATGGCAATTATGGAAGCCACTTTTTGTAAGGCCAGTTCGCAAGCAATGGATTTACTTGAGTTATCCTTTTTTTCTAAGTGGAACCTGTCTGGATTCATGGACCTCAAGTTATTTGGTCATATCAAAGTTTAAGACGGCCGGTTGTTGAAGAAATTCTAAACGCTCTTGGCAGCCGGGTGGGGAACACGGGTGTTTGGTCCGCAGTTCGGACTACCTGTGCGCTTTGCGTGACGCAATTAAGTCTGAAAACAGCGTGACTTGAGCAGCATAAAAAAACCCTCTGCAAATTTTATCTCTGCTCGGCGTACACTGTTTTTTTTTCTCTATTTACGTGACGTACGTTGACGATTGTACTGAGTGCAGTCGAGTTGACGACCCCCTGATGAGTTCTGAGATCTATTCAGCTATATTATTCTTAGTTGTTTTAGGTCGGCTTGAACTGGTTTCTCGGGGGAGTGGTCGGGACGAGGAACCGAGGGGGAGAGCAGCCGCACCGTCATGGTCTTGATGTCACAGAACGGTTTACGAAATGACGGAATCCTGGTTTAGTGGGTTTGTGAGTCCTACACTGGTCACGCAGGCTGCTAGTGACGCATGTGCGTTATGAATTGCCGAAATCTTCCTTTGGTCTCAGCGTCACTTCTAGGTCTTTTTGAAGAAGTAATGCAGACTTTGCAACGGGAGCATCATGACACGGTTTCCAGCTCTTGGAGTAAAGCTCGAGTCAAACTTGCTCAATGCTGGTTGTGTGCTGTGGAGCAGGACTCTCCTGCTTGATATAAGTATGATTCTGGCAAGTTTAAAGTTCCTGCGGGCAAATATGAGAACCTATACTAATTTATTCGAATCAGATTGAAGGCCGGAGTCTGAGATAAAAGGTATATCATTATCCAGTTTCGGACTATTCGGGAAAGGGGAGTGGTGGACTATTCGGGGAGGAATCGAAGAGTGGTGACGAGTGATGTGGGCTTTCAGTCCTTTAGAGGCTCTCACACGGCGACCACATTGAACGCGAACAGAGGGGCCTGAGAAAAAGGAGAAACCGTTGTTGGGTTGCCATCGCTAGATTAACTGGTGTTGTATGATTGTTGGATTAGTATTTTAAACTTTTATCCAGGTAAAGCTGCGATCAGCAGCCCCGGGAAGTGTTCTGGATCTTTAGCACCGTCACAACAGCCTTTAAAAATGCGATACCGATCTCCGACTCGGAATAGGATAAGACGCCTTCAATATAAGTACTTGTCCAGCCATGTTGATTGCTGGGTTTCATCATCTTCCATATTCTTAGACAATATGCGGAGAGTTATTTGACGGATTGTTCTTACTATCTGCCCGTCACTTTGCAGGACCCTTTGCGATCTCTGTTTTTGTTGTAACAGCCGGTCTTTTTGGTGCAATAAGCGGCGAGAGATTGCAGAGTACCGTCTCTTTCTGCAATACCACTTTTTGGGCAGCTGGCCAAGCGACCTGCGCCTTATTTATTATTAAGTGTACTGCAAATATTTCATATTTCGCACTACTACGTCATAGCACACTTGTATCAGCCGGCAATCGGCCGATCGAGAAACGCACAACGGATATAACGGGTATCATGGATAGTCTCGTTTGCCTGCAAGCAGTTCTGTAGTACTAGGTTCGTGGCACTGCCTAGACGTTGCGTGCACGAACGCACATCTCGTTACCAAAAGCTTTTACGTAGGTACACCTAAAAGTGCCTAAAATGTCTAAGGATGCCCAACACTCATTTAGCTGCTGGGCGGAGACGACGACCCCAACCGTCGCCAACAGAAAACGGACCAGAACAAGCATCGTTAATCAACTGCTGACCACACCACGCAAACCCACATCTGGAGTCTGACATCATGTAGCTTTGATGGTCACTTAAAGCGAATGGTCCCGTCGAACAGAATGGCAGTTGCACTAACGGTAACGTACGCTGGTACGTCAGTTATGGCTCTGCTGCTGCTGATTACTGCTGATAGCGCGTCGCAAGGAAAGACTATCCAGGAATGCGGTAATCCGATGGCGGTCAGTGGCGTTCTCAAAAATACGTCGCGTATTGCTGCGCGAGAAAGACGATCACCGACTCACGGACTGTGATGCGAGCATCCCGTTGTGACGAGCGCCATAAACATCCCTTATCCTAGTGCTTGTCTCATTTGTATTAAGGTGCACTTCAGCAAAGGCAAGCGCAACACTCACTTCGACCACCAGCAACCAGCACCCATCGGCTCCTATTCCTTTTGGGTGCAACCGCATATATATACATATATACATCTATAAAACTATTTCTTTTTTTGCGAAACATTGCCTTAATACTATATTTATTTTTTGTGTATTACAATATGTATGTGGGCCACATATACGGAAGCTTAGCTATGCCAATAGGCCTAGCGGGTGTGTATTGTGACTATAACGTGTCCGCTTCGTCTAGGCTGGGCCGAGACCACTTTAGAAGAGTACCACGAACGGAAGCTGCGTTTCCACGTTGTATGTCAATATCCAGACGTTGTTTAAAAAAGGACAACGATCTGCTATCACCGGTTGACATATTTAACATGGTGCTGACTTTGCGGATCAGCTGTCTGGTCCGAACACCAGGAGCTCCCAACGTCTCAAACGCGAGAGGCCAGAATTCGTGGGGATACCCAATTGATGAGTATTTTCTTAGCTTGTTAGTCTCCGCAAGGTGGGCTACATAACCAGCTTCAGATGCGCCGCCACCGACCATAGAAGGTGCTAGGGAGTCGGTAACGGTTGCATCCCAAACCAGCATTCTGCCTCGCTCGAATGGTGTAAGTGTCATCCCGTCTGAACGCCTGTCGTCCTCCACGCAGAGGCCCGGGGGTTCGAGGATGCACGGACGACCGCATGACCTGAGGGCTCTGCTGAAGGTCTCATTGATAGCGGCATGTCGAGGGCGTCGGCCTGCGCTGATGGTACACGATAGGCCGTGATGTCCCAGTTTGTCGACGGGGTGACCACATTGACACCGATGGGGGCTAACCAGGTCTGTGCCCAGTCGTAGGCCTACTGCTATGCAAATCGTCTCGTCATCAAGAAGGGTTCCTATGGGTGCACTAGGAAGCGCGTGTAACCAGGCGCCTGAATCCTTGGCGGAAACGGCGTTTAGGCGAGCTCTGGTCGTGTCGTCGGCAGCTTCATTAAAGAGCCGTCGTTGCACTTCAGCGTGCAAAGGGGCACTCCAGTCACGTTGGGATAGTATGTTGTCAGGCCTGCCTCCGTACCGGGACTCAAGGTTCTCCTGAAGCTGGGCTAAGCGGCTTCTAAACTGGCCAACTCCTGCTGTATCTAAAAGGGGGGTTGCCCTGCTTTCTGCGCTTAGCATGGATGAGACTATGGCAGGGCCGGCCAAGGTCTTCAAGTTCGGAACCCCGAGGCCTCCTTGAGAGACGGGCAGTAATGCCTGTTGCCGTGCGCTAGGCGGTAGAGATGTGTTAAGCAGAGCCTCGAGGGTAGAGAGTGTCAACTCGTTGAGCGCTTGCAAGTCGTCGGCCCGATTAGATAGGTCAGCTCCTCGGAGAAGGTGGATGAGTCTCAAGGAAAAGAAGGAAGACCTGAGTAAGAAGAGTCCCCGATGGGCTCCTAGAAGAGGAAGGCGAGCAGCGGCTTTTTCCAGCTTTAATCTCCAGCGCTCAATTGCTGCTGTTAGCCCTTCGGGACAAAGTGGTACACCTAGTAGCTCCAGATCGTCCTAAGCGGTCACCTCAGAAGTTCTCGGAGTAATTGTATATCTGGGGAAGCCTCGTCGGTAGAGCCTAGGATGCATACTTCACATTTGGCAGGGTTTAGCTCCAGCCCAGATATTACACCGAAGTCAAGGACCCGTCGAATGTCCTCCGCTACTGTATGAACGTTTCTTCCTAGTAGGCCATCGTCAAGGTACCAGAGATTCAGCGGGCTTTTAAAGGAATCTACCAGATTCTTGATACCCAGACAAAACAGAGGTGGTGCTAGGAAGTCTCCCTGCTGCAGTCCGGTGGCGGACGAAATAACATGCTCAGGCAGGACCAGGTGGGAAGGATGCCGATATGCCAGCCCGACGTGGTGCAATAGATTAGGGGCGTGGGATGCAACGACCTTCATCAGATGATCGCGTCTTATCCTGTTAAAAGCGTTTTTAAATTCGAGCTTCACAAGAACACCTGGGGGTTCGCGCGATTCGAGGAAAGCACGGGTTGCATGAATGGCTACCTCGGTCCCACCCGGCGTCGCAAATCCCAACTGATGTGCACCAGTTGCGTTAGAAATAACGGCTTTGTTGTGGTTACATCCGATTTTCGCGGCGAGCCTGCGTAGCGTAGACGAACAAGCAATCGGACGTACGGATCCGTCCTTTTTCTTAAGGGCAAATAGTCTTGCGCCGAATATCAACGGTTGAAGGCAAGAAGGGGGTTGCCACAGAGAAGAATGTCTACAACCTTTGCCAATGCGGAGAGCAAGCTAGCGGCGACGTCGCTGAGGAACGGGGAAAGAAGATCTATTAATAACCGCGGTCTCATAAAGTCTAGCCCTGCGGCGGAGCTCTTAGAGAAGCTCTTAATAGCCGCCTGAATATCTTCCTTTGATGTGACATAGGGCATAGGGGTTCTGGTCAGTGTCGGCCATTCTAGGTTTTCGGGAGCTAATGGGTGTTGCTCTCGCAAATCCTCTATACGGTCAATACCGGGCGTTATCATATCTGTGGAAACGATAAGTCTGGCGGCGCCAGAAACATCTCCTTCGGAGAGTTTAATAATGGCCTGGCGCACCGTATCATTCCTGAATGGTTTGGGAGTCGAAACGCGAGCACGAGAGGTGGCAATCACGTCTGACAGACGCATATCTCGGGAGAAATCGCGGAGATTGTTGCGTATTATGACTGAGAGGGATAAAGCGTCGTTGCGGGCGCGAAGGAGACGAAGGACTACGGGTGCAAAAGAGAAAAGGCCATACCATGCTTCGACGTCGTTATCAGATGAAACTGCTAAAAGTACACGGGTAAGAGCTTTAGCCACCTGTCTCCTAACTGACGTTGGTACAATTCGAATCAGCCCGATTTGCCCCATAACAGCTTGAATATCCTCCAAAATTTGCGCGGTTGCAAACGGAGGAGCTCAGAGGTCGTCGGTATTGAAGAGGAAGCGACAGTGGCGGTCGGTCCACTCAGTCCGCTAGTCGGA
The DNA here is from genome assembly GCA_003439945.1 of Dermanyssus gallinae. Lineage (NCBI taxonomy): Eukaryota > Metazoa > Arthropoda > Arachnida > Mesostigmata > Dermanyssidae > Dermanyssus > Dermanyssus gallinae. Next base: position 862,711 of record QVRM01002297.1, read on the forward strand.
AAAACTATTTCTTGCAATTAAAGCGGGACGACACCGTTAAGACGAACTAAACAACTACGTTAGCATATATTTTAATAAATACGCGCAGTAGGAGGGGGAACACCTCAATTAAGCTGCGCTACTTAAACTGCCTAAAAAGCCTGGATAGGCATCCGAGGCAATTCGTTGTTGTTAACGACGTCATAGTCCAAACAATGCAAACAACCCGCGTAGCATGTCGAAGAGAAGATAACCGTGCAGAGGCTGCGCGACCGACGTAGCGATGAGATCAGGCCGAAGGATGCTATCCCCTTAAACTTCGAGTTTCTTCCGTTGGTCTGTGACGCCGATCGTATGGAGCACTTCCACGTCATCATTTCGAAAGCTGGGAAACAAATACTGTAAACAAGGAGCAACTCATCGCCGATCTGCGTCTGGTTCCTCTACCGTTCAAAGGCACGATCACAACACAGTCGATTTTGCCATCGGCGCTAGCGTTTCTGATCCTACCCTGTCTGTTCGTCCCGAGTATAATCATGTTGACTACGACATCATGTCTACCAACAATCGTTGCGCGATGCACTGCAGGACGTTCTTCATACGTCGGTTCATCGGTCCATAATATTTACGTGCAGCTTTCTGAACGTATTTATTTCAAAGATAAAATCACTTTTTTATAACGTAAAAAAGGGATGTGTAATTTGCTAGGGTGGAGCCATGACCTATGTGCCCCCGATCCCACTGTCGATGCGTCTATTCTCGCCCCTGGAACAAAAGACATGCGGGATCTCGGGAGTGAGAGGAAATGAAGAGAGTCGACGTGCGCCGAAATCTGCATCAATACACATCGTTCAAATGCCTTGAAGAGAAATGGAGTCAAGCTGATTGGCTGCCGGCGTTTTGGCGAGATAGCTTCCCCTTGTAAAGAGAAATTACACAGGTCCTCTTAACACTGCGTGTACAGATTCCAGTATCGATAAATAAATTAAATATATGAGCAATGACAAAAGCGAGGGAGAAAATATTATTTTTGATTACTTTGGAAGGTACGCTAGTGGCTGCGCCTTTCAGGTCGGTTTTGCACTTGCTGACTACTTTAATTACGGCAGTTGGCGAAATATGTCAAAGTTGGAAAGAGACATCTGGAAGGGGAGGTATATAGGGAGAGGTAGAGTGGGAGGAAGACCTGCAACTGTCTGATTACCGATAGTCGCAAAAATTGTGCCAGGGCGGAACAGACATCAGCGGAACCGTATACGGTACTGCCGTCGGGTGCGATGATAGACTCCGGAACATTTGTTATTCAAGAACGGCCAGTCTCCTTATTGACGTACCATATATATATATATATATATATATATCAAGGACCCAATCATACAGAAAATCGTGTCGCCCAGGGAGACTCTGTAACTCTGTTTCTATTCATTCTATACGTGGCAGGTCTGACGGAAGTTCTACGAAAAGTAAAAGCACCACATGCGCTCTATACTGATGCCCTGGTCGTTCTGGCAATATTCCGAAACCACTTACAGTTTTATCTTAGCAAATCGGTAAAGTGGTGCAATGAAAATCGCCTGTAATAAATATAAACAAGACTAACGTCATACGTTTCGAGTCGCGGAGGAGCATATGCCACCGCAGATCGCCGTAGAAAAATAAACGGCACCCCTGCTGAGCCAGTAGGTTATTTCCCATATTTGGGAGTGACTCTAACTTCAAGATTCTCGTTTGGGAGGCACATAGAAGAAAACGGGCCAAAGCAACGGCAGCTATAATGTTTTTTGGAGAACTTCGTGTCACCGACCTAAAGATTGCCATCAACCTTTTTAGGGTAAAGGTTGCACCAATCGTCCGATATAGCTTACAAGTGATTGCGCCTAATCTTAAACTTACAGACCTCAAAAACATCGACCGGGTTACAACCCGGTCCTTGTACGGGCTTTATACAACGTGTACTTGAACTACCTAGGAGCGCATCGCCGACACTAGCGTTAGCGCTCTGTCGAGAGACAACCTTTACGGATGATGTCATATCTGACGGAATACCATTTAGTGCAGATGTGTACCTAGAGTTTAGAGAAGCAAGAAATATTAATTTTGTAATGCAGAACTACACAGAGGAACCAGCGTTCTCCACAGATAAGTGGAAAAAGGCTCTATAAACAAATCCCGCAGGGCTCTGTTGTGTCGGTTAACCTGGCATGGTTATCATCATTATATATGTCTGAAAGAAGCGTGTTATGAAATTGGCGAATGAGTGCAAAATTTGTGGAGAATGTAACATCAATCGCTACCACTTAACACGATGCGCGTCAATCGCCGCACAATCACTGCAGGAATGTTAGAATTACCTGATTAGTTGTAACAGTGAATTATAAAATATGCAGCTTACATGTAACTACCAATGTTATGGTAGATAAACTGAATAATATATATATATATATATATATATATATATATATATATATATATATATATATATATATATATATATATATATATATATATATATATATATATATATATATATATATATATATATATATATATATATATATATATAAATAAATATATATATATTTTTTTTTTTTTGGAGGAGGGTGAATGCTTTTACGCACGCTACGGGTACGAGGTATTACCCCCTCTCGAGCAGTGTGGGACTCGACCCTAGCGGTTGGATGTTGGTCCGCCAAGACTTCTACCCACTAAACACTACTCCCCCCTTAAGCTTTACTCTCTAATGGCCCAGATATCCATAGAACAGTACTATGGGCCATTAGGAGAAGTGGCGAGCGCCTACCGGATCATTTGGCCGAGGTCACTCACGGGTTCCCCCACCGGTCCAACGTGCTTGTCCCAACACCTGCGAACCCGTCTGAATACAAGCCACGTCATCTGTTGATGTCGTAAGCGCTATCCGTTCTCTTCTGTACTTGCCGAGCTCGGTTTTCTTTTTCATCACTGCAGTTGCCATTTCCTCGCCCAGCTTCCATGCTGATGCTGTGCTGCATATGTACTCCACAAACATTTTCATGTTACTTCTCGGCGGGTCCGGTGTTCTGGCTCCTCGTTTTTCTTCTTCTCTGGACCGTTTCAATCTTAGCAGCGCTATGGCAGTTGTCCTTGCCTGCTCTAGTCCATTGCATTTCAGTAGAGTGTGCTCTGGATCATCGTTGACGCCATCCGCACAGTGCACGCAGGTTACCGAGGGAGCTTTGCCTATACGAAAGAGATAACTTTGAAAGTCACCATGGCCAGTGAGGCACTGCGTAAGAAAAAAGTTTAGTTCCCCTGCGGGGCGGTTTATCCACTTTTTGATGTCCGGGATGAGCAAGTGAAGTGAATGGCCCGGTGATCCTATGGGTATGGCGTCCCATTCTTCTTGCCACGCTCTTATCGTTTTTTCCCTCTCAACTTCTTTGCTAGACTCACCCGTGCTTCCCAAATCCTTTTTCTTTCGTTTACTATTAAGTCCCAAGGTGGGGAACCAGCCAGTACCAGGGCTGCGTTTGTGCTAACCGTACGGTAGGCCTGCAGGATTCTAAGCGCCCCTATTCTCTGCGTATTTCTTAGCGCCTTTCTTGCCGTCGTCGTTTTTATGGTATTCTGCAGCCAGACTGGCGCCGCGAAAAGTGCAATTGATTCGGTAACCGACATTAATAGTCGTCGCCGACACTCCCGCGGCCCGTATGCATTTGGTAGGATCTTGCCTATAGCGTTAGCCGCTTTAGCCGCCTTGGCCGTGCATTTCCTGATATGACTTGCGCCCCTGAGGCCCTTGTCTAGTAGGACACCAAGGTATCTGGCTTCTGTTACTTGCTTGATCTCCTGGCCCGCCACCATCAGTTTTATGCTGCCCACTTTTTTTCTTCCTGTCAAGAGAATGGCTTCACTCTTTTCCGGGGCCAGCTGTAGCCCAGCTTTATCCATCCATCTCTTTGTCGACCGGAGAGCCATGTTTGTCTTTAACTCTAGCTCTTCCTCTGTTCTTGCTTGAATAATAACGGCCAAGTCATCCGCGTACGCAATCATCTCTACTTCCTGTGGGAGATCTTTCTGTCTCAAGACGTCGTCATATGTTATGTTCCAGAGCAGTGGCCCCAGGATTGATCCTTGCGGAACTCCTGCTGTCATGTCTATCTCCACAGTGCCGTTAAAAACTCTTCTGTCTTCCAAGTATCCCGAGACGGCTCTCACAAGAAATGGAGGAACCGCTTTTCTCACCAGGGTTTCTAAAATCTCTTTCCACGGCAGACTGTTGAAAGCGTTTTTGACATCCAGAAGGACAGCCATAAGAAGTTTTCGTTTGTATATAGGCAAACTGTGCAGCAAGTCAGCTTTGGTTGTTATTCGCTGAATTGCTGTGAGAACTGATCTGTTCTTGCGAAATCCGTATTGGTTGGCCGATAGAAGATCATTCTGTTCCGCAAACGCCCTAAGTCTGTGTTCTAAAATTGCTTCATATCCTTTTGCCAGGGTGTTCAAGAGACATATGGGTCTGTATCCTCCGCTACTTTTGGGAATCAAAACCACCTCCGCCCTCTTTCAGTCTTTAGGCATTTTGCCACTTGCCATCGCCTTAGTAAGTACTGTCGCTACCAAATCCGGGTGTTCGTTAAAAAGCATTTTCACCGCCAAAGGCGGAATGCCGTCGGGCCCTGGAGATTTCCCTGGCTTTAGCCTCTCAGCTGCCATTTTTACCTCTGCACGCGTGATAGGCGGGAACTCTTCTGGGGTTGTCCTTTTTCTTACGAAAGTCTCTCTGTTAAAATGTGCGTCTTGTGGAAAGAGTTTGTTTAAAATCTGTACGACCTCTGTGTCTGGCATTAAAGCTTTTGGGGCCTGCGCGCCTATCCCCCTGATCATTTTGTAGGGTTTTCCCCATGGTTCGTCATTTATGTCATTTATCTTTTGACGCCACCATAGCTTTTTGCTTTCTGCTATTTCGTTTTTTAAAAGCACCCTACATCTTCTATAATTGTCTAAGGCAAGGATCTCGGCCTCCCGGGTCCTATGGCGTGTTTTGAGCTTCCTTTTGGCTTTGTTACAGTCTGCCCGTTTCTGCGCTATGACTTTGTTCCACAAATATTTCGGTTGGCAGGTAGCCCTTTTTGGGTGAGATGGCTTAGTAGCCCTGGCGCAGGCCCTGATGAGAGTGTCGTGCAGTTTTTCTGGGGTGTGCGGGGGAGCTTTGAGGATTGCCTTCTTGAGTTCTCTCTTGAAGACCCCTTCGTCCTTGATCCTGAAGTGCGTTTTGGTTCTTATAGGCATCGTTTTTTTGCTGCAGTTCCACCGTGAACTCAATACAATAGTGATCACTGAGGTTTTCTTCCTCAGTGAGCACAATCCATTCTTTCATTTTGTTAACCATTGTATCGTTGCATAGTGTTAGATCGACCGTTGACTGATGTCCGGCTCTGTGGAAGGTCGGGTCTTTGCCATCGTTTTGTATATACATTTCCAGGCTGGCTGCCCATTCAATCAAAATTCTCCCTCTCTTGTTCGCTCGCCGCGACCCCCATATTTCCGATGCCGCATTGAAATCTCCTGTCACTACTACGCCTTTTCCGTTTGTGGCTTCTTTTATTGATGCACCGATTTCAGTCAGTAGGTCTTCAAGTTCGCCCAGGCTGCCGTTGGGGCTGCTGTAACAGGAGTACAGCCTCCATCCTTCTAGCAGTTCCACCCATACAAAGCCTTGCCCGCTTCCATGACTTATAATTTGCATGGAGCCGGTGTTTATGATTACTGCACTTTTAGTTTGATCTGAAAACCACTCTGTTTTGTTTGTTGCCATTGCTTGATTTGGTTCGCTCACCGCTACTAGCTTGGCTCCTCTTCTTGAGACTATCTCTTCGACCATGTAATGCGCGTATTTACTCCTGTTGCAGTTTACTTGTATTATTTTGGTCCTGTTCATTGTTGTTCTGAAGAGTTTAGAACTTCGTTTTCCAAATGTTGAAAACGGGCCGCCCCTCTAGAGCCTTTTTGTAGCCAGCCATCTGATGTATGCTTGTCTCTTTGAGCTTCCTTCTTCTGTTCCCTGGCCGCTTTTTTCTCTTCCTTTTCTTTTTGCTCCGCCCTTGATTCCCGGGCCTTGGCTTCCCTTTTTTCTGCCTCCAATCTTGCGTCTTGTTTCCGTTCTCTAAGTATTTTGGCGTACTGCAGGCAAGCCATAGTGCGCGGTTTGTGATCATTCTCCTTGCACACGTAGCACGAGAAGTCAGTTTCCTTACATTCCCTTGCTATGTGCCCCTCCTTCCCGCATCTGTAACACCTCCTAGCAGTTGCCTCTTCACTTTGGCAGTCTCTTGCTACATGCCCTATCAAGTTGCACCTATAGCATGTTGGGATTTGAAACCACTCTTCAGCCCTGCATAGGCGCCCTGAGATGGTGATACTTTTTTTGGCAACGAGTCTTTTAGCATCTCGACTAGGCAAAGTTACTAAACATTGCCATGTTCCTCTCTTGTTGCTCCTTGGTGTCTCTACTCGTACCTTCGTTGTTTCATGCAGGTCCAACGAGTTGCGCAATCCCTTCGCTATCTCGTCTAGTGGGATGAAAGGGTTAACGTCCCTCAGCACCACAGTTTGAGTGGGACCCGTCGCTTCCCTAATGTCTATTTCCATTCCTGTTCCCTGTCTCAGAGCATTAGCAAAAGACATGCCGCCTCCGACTCCTTTTTCCGTGATTTTAAGAATTAAGTCGCCATCTTTATTTTTCTTTACTGGTCCGATCTTTACTCCGGCGTCCTTTTGATTAATGTGAGGAGCAATGTCTCTAATCATGTCTTCCATGGACATGCCTTCTTTTGCTTTTATCCTAATGGAACTCTGGCACTCAGTCGTCCGTTCTTTGCTTTTTATTGGCGCCGTCGGGCTCCTTCCGTCTGCCACAAGTTCTGCCATTCCTCCTGTTTTCCTGCAGCAGACTTCCGCTGCTCTCCTGATTGATTGTCCCTCCCAGTCTGGGGAGATGTAAAGTCCCACGGTGGTGTTGTTGCTTGCCGAATGACTTTTTTGCAGGACCTTGTTGAGGTTTGACAGGAACTGTTCTGGAGTACCCTCTGTACTTCCAACACCGATCACAAGTAGTCTTGTGTTGCTGCTGGCTGAAGCAGCAGTGGGTTCCACTGCATCTTCTGTGCCCGCGTCAACTAGTTCCAATTGCTCGCTGCTGCGCAAAACCGCCACCCCACCAATCGGAAGCCGAGTCACGGAGCCGGCGAGTGGGAATTGGTTACTCATCTGCTTGAGTACGTTTAAGTCCTTCTCTGAACCTTTATTGATGAGCATAGCCCGTGTTTCCCTGTCGGTTGTTATGCTGTCTTTTGTGAGATTAGTGGCCTTAAAGATTTCCTCCGGCCATTCTTCCGCCACCAATCTGGCTGTCTCTTCTAGAGAGGACAATGCTGCAATTTTCGCCTCTATATCTCTTTCCTTCTCTAGGTCCCTATGTTTGTTTTCTTTTTCTTGTTGGCATCTTGAGCACGTTTGTGTCGGTCTTGTCTTCTCGATTTCGGCCTGTAGTTCTTCTGCTTTTGCTTTCCATTTTACTATCTCTTCATGTGCCTGTGTCGTCTTTTTCTGCCATTCCTCGGCCTCTTTGAATCGGCTGTCTTGGACCGCATTTAGTTCGTTCCTACATTTCTGCAGCCGCCTCAAGGTATCGGCTTGCGCCGCCAGCTTATCCTCGACATCGGCCTGCAGCTGCAGCGCTCTACTTTCAAGCCTGGTTATGGCAACTTTAATGTCCCCTTTAGTGGTAACGTGTTTTTCCTTCAATGTTTTGAGCTGCCTCACGACTTCCAGGAGGCTCTTCATAGCTTCATATTCTGTGTCCGGTTCCTCCAGTTGAGTCTTACCTTCAGCTCGTGCTTTCTTAGCCGAGTTACCAGTCCGTTGATGTTTTTCATCTTTTTTCATCTCTCTCTCTTTCTGCGGTAGGTCTTCTGGAGATCCGGCCATCGTCCGCTTTCGCCTGGTGTTCTCGGAGAAGCTGGGGTCGCCTCCTCCCTCTTTATCAGTTTCTAATCCCATGCCCGTGTTTTTGTGGGCTTTACCGCTAGAGTGTTCATGTGAAGTTGCTTCGTTCTCCTTTAATTCATCGCTCTCCTTTGTCTGTTTCTTTATTTTATCTTCTAAAATTTCTTTCTTGTCGTCATTTTGACTCTTTTCAGTTGGCCGAATATAAATATATATATATATATATATATATATATATATATATTACCACCATTTTTAGTAAGGCGAGCACTGCCGAGTGTGCAAATGTATTGTAAGTGATTAATAAATCATCGCAATATTTTCTATTAAGTAAGCGGCACACCAACCGTAACGGAATTACGATGAATTACCTGCCTAGTTGTAAGAGTGAATTATTAAACATGCAGATTTTTTTGTAACTACCAATGTTATAGTGAATAAACTGAATAATATATATAGATATATATATATATATATATATATATATATATATATATATATATATATATATATATAGAAAAGCGGCCCACCAACCGTAACGGTAAACAATACACGAATTTATTGTACATAAGGTAATACATAACAAAAAAGATGAAAGGCTATGCTGATATTGTGTATGTATACTCTGGTTGATTAGCTCGTGGGCAGCTGCGGCTACGAGCGGCTAATTGAGTATGAGACTGTGGGAAGGTTCGTATCGATGAGGCCGCGACGTTTGGCTACGGCAATTCCTACGCCAATGCACACGACCAGCAGCGACACAACGATAAGCGCAGTTGCCCAGCCCGGAAAAGACGTCCCTGAAACTAGCGGAAACGTTATTTAGAATCCAATCATCGTATTGTAGAGTTTATCCAGTTCGACCGTTTAAGAAGGGGACTTCACCAAGCTATCGAGAAACCATACGACCCTGCACACAAGTGTTTAGACTTCGAAAGTATGTACAAAAAAAAGTGCTTTATCTTTTTCACCATGTTCTCGTTTCCTTAACACATATATATATATATATATATATATATATATATATATATATATATATATATATATATATATATTGTGTTGTCAGCAGCGCTGAAGTCCTTTCTGCAGGTGTGAATTTTGTATATATATATATACATTTATATAGAGCAAATTCTCCTTAAAGTCTCGACCCGACCGCCGTAGCGTACGGACGTGTTTTGTGAGTGCTCCGTGATAAAGGGTGATACTGGGAGCCTGTCGCATTTGCGGCAAACACAACCACTACTCCCGACACCTCAGGTCAGTACCAAGTTCCGGACTACTCATCTACGACAGCAATTCGAACGGCAATTCGAACGGCACCACGTGCGGCAATTCGAAAGCCGTTACGTGCAGACTCGAAGCGCCGCCACGTACAATTTCGAAACACCGTCGCGTGCAGCAACTCGAACGGCGCCACGTACGCAATAACTCGAGAGCGGAAGCGCGCCAAAAACTTAAACGTTGCGAAACGACTCCAAGTCGACAGATTAGCAAGTGCGGGTAATACACGCACATTTGCTAACTAAAGGACGGGAGTAGCTGAGCACAGACTCGGCGACTCAAGACTTAAGCCCGGCAGGTCTCAGTCTTGCCACCCCCATCCGTGATGGCCGCCTCTGGCGGCAGCCCGACAGGGCCCTCAGCTATTCAAGAGTTACATGACGAGGAACTCTCTAGCATGCTTGAGGAAGCACGGAGACCTGCGTCACAATTCAGTAGACGCAACTCTCGCGCTCTGAATCGACAAGCGAGCCTCCAGACAAAACAGGCTCAGGAACAGCCGCCTCTACCAGTAGCAACACCTGAGGAAGCAACACTCCCAGACGAAGCTATGGACACTCAGAGCGAGCCTAGATCTGCCTCCCTTAAGAGAAAAGCTAGCTACACTCCTGAATCAGAGAAGAAAACCCGCGCGCCTACTAGTCCTGAGCAAGAAGAGCCTTCTTTGCCTAGCTATGTAAACGAAAAAGACCTACAGTTCCTACTGACGTCAGTGGCCGACATAGAACAACTAGTCAGCAAACACCGAACTACGCACCTGCAAATCTCTAAAGCAGTGCGAACTATGGGCCTAAATATACGTGAAATCTGCCGTAGAGCGCTTGACGTAGGTTTCACTCCCGCCAGAACAAAGGGACAGTCCGTCGAAACAAATACCGACACACTCCCAGAGCTTGCACCTCTCCCGCCGCCAGAAGAATTTATAGCTGCAGAGATACAAGGCCTTCTCGTTAAAGAGGAACTAACCGACGAACAATATGCAGACCTCATGCAAAGGGAGTGGCCGGCGCGCACTTATACTACCACCGGCCTCAGTAAAGCAAGTATTTTAGCTGACAAGGCCCCAGCAAGAGCCTTACTGCTTTCACAAAAGTCCGACAAAGACGAACGCCTTATAAACCGACTATCGCCACAGTTCCCTGGACTGCAGGATGCATTGCCGCACCTTAAGGAAGGGAAGACTATTTTCCTGCAAAAACGGGACATCCTAACAATCTAGGGAGTTGAAAACACTCCAGCTCCAACACGAGCACTCTACGCACGGATGATCCCGCATGCTGAAGAAAACGAAAACGATTTTTCTTTGCAAGTACTAAGAGAGGCGGCAACCAGTCTCTGCGGCTTCCTTAGGACTAGAGACATCCAGGCAGCGGCAGTGGCCATCCCGGCAACAGCCGATATTACTCTGTTGAGAAAAGTATTAGAGCAAGCCCTCGCGAAACATCCAGGAATGACCGTGGAAATCCGAGTTAAAGTCCGGAAAATAGAAGAGGCTCACGACAAAAAGAAGAGAAAGAAGCCTGACTCTACATTTGCAGTTGTCATGAAGTCAGGCAATGCATCCTATGCTGAAGCCCTACGTGCACTGAGGAACAACATTGACCCAGCGACAGCTGGAGTGGACGTTAAAAGAGCCTTAAGAACAGCTACAGGCGAAATCCGACTGATCGTGCAAAGGACTACTCCCGATGCCACCGGCAGATTTCTTTAGCACATAAAGGAGAAGGCGTCTTTGGAAGCGACAGCCCAAGCGGTCTCACAGACCAAGGCTATGATAATCCGGGACCTAGATGAGTACATCGAGCCGAAAGACATCCTCAAAGCGCTTACCAAGAACGGAGCACCGGAAATGGCTTTTACCTTAAGTCCGCTAAAGAAAACCCGGGCGGGCGACCCGTGCATTATTAAAATGCCACCAGAGGAAGCCCAAAGATTGCTACGTCAAAGACATATACACCTTGGTTGGACTCGGTGCCGCATAGACGAAATGGTCTCGGTACCGCAGTGCTCACTGTGCCTGAGCTTTAACCATACGGCCAGGGACTGTACCGCAGCCGGACCAACCCAACCTCGCTGCTTCAAATGCGGAGGACGAGGACACGTCGCAAAGAGCTGCACGGCCAATAGTAGGTGCTACGTATGCAACGTAGATGGACACTACGCCACTACAACGCAATGCCCAGCATATAGACAACGGGTTACAAACCTCCGAGTAAGCCACAATCAGAATGACCAGCAAAATTAAAATACTGCAAATAAACCTCCGTAGAGCCCCCAGAGCATACGATCTGGCGTCCCAATTCGCAACCGAAAACTTCATAGAAATCCTGCTTCTCTCCGAGACCCTTACTACACAGCTTTCTCAACCCGGGCCCCACGCTGGTAACAAATCCGCTTCGATCAAGGTATTTCCTACAAGATACTCGCCCACGTCAGTGGGACAGGGGACCCACTTCTCATTTATTACTACTTACGACTTCGCGATCTACTCAGTCTATATCTCTCCGAACTCCACCCTACAGGAATACGAGGACTTCCTGAAAGAATTGGACCTCAGCATGAGCGCTCGCGGTCACCGAAAGGCGATTGTGGGAGGGGACTTCAATGCGGCCCACAGTCTGTGGGGAAGCAGGTGCTCATCAAGGACCTGCTTCCTGCTAGAATGGGCAACCCGGACGGATCTACAACTCATGAACACCCAGGGATACACTTTTGATAATGGCAGGCACAAATCAACATTAGACCTGACATTTGCATCAGAGGGACTATCGCACCGAGTAACCGACTGGAGGATTCACGAGGAAGCAGAAACTCTATCCGACCATCACTACGTAACCTTCTCTGACAATCTAACTTCTTCCCAGCTTAATCGTCCTACAAAACCGCAACGCTTCCCAGGCTAAATTATACCCGCCTGCAGAAAGCATTAAGACGAAAAGTACATAACCTCACTGAATGCTCGGCAGCAGAAATCTCTACACTACTAGATGAAGCCTGCCGAGAGTCCAGCTCCCGCCCACACCCTAAGATAGCCAATCGTCCACCGTGCTACTGGTGGAATAATCGGATTGCCGAAAAGCGAAGGGCCTGCCACCGCATACGGCGAGTATGCACGCGCCGCAGAGCAAGGCACCGACGAGAACTCTTCTACCTATGGGAGGAGTACAAAGAAGCACGAAGAGCCTTACATAAAGCCATTAAGGTTAGTAAAAAAGACCACTGGATCTCTCTGGGTGAGGAGGTCGAGGGAAACCCTTGGGGCAAAGGATACATGATTGTGCGAAAAAAATTGCGCCACGCACAGCCGCCTTTGCCTGTAGAAGTGGCGCGACCGATTGTAAATGCGCTCTTTCCACAAAAACCATTGCCGGAGTCGGTACTCTTTGAAGAAACCTCAGATCTTTCCTTCGAGCCAATCTCAATTCAAGAGATCAGAATAGTGGCTGAACGCATACGACCAGGGAAAGCGCCGGGCCCAGATGCTGTCCCCCCTCAAGCAGTACGCGTACTCCTAAAGAACCATCCAAAGGTATTTAAACGCATGATGGACACAATTCTCACCAGCGGAGAATACCCAAAGCCTTTGAAAACGGCACGCCTAACCCTTGTCCCGAAACCCGGGAAGCCACAAGGAGACCCCTCAGCATACCGCCCTATAAGCATGCTCTCCTGCCTATCCAAGGCAGCTGAGCATATTATCAACGCGCGACTAGTTACAGAATTAGAAGACAAGAAGGCGCTGTCAGAAAACCAGCAAGTTCTAAACATAGCTGAAACACAAAGAAATTCATCTATCGCAAACCGGGCGCACTGCCTGGCCGTCCTTATTGATGTCAAAAACGTGTTTAATACGCTCTCGTGGGACGCCATAAACCAAGCACTTGGAAATAAGGGCGTGTCTCCCTACCTACGACGTATCCTAGCGTCGTATCTAAAGGACCGAGCATCTACATACGATGGAGTGGACTACGCCGTCACTGCCGGGGTTCCCCAAGGATCTGTACTGGGACCAACCCTGTGGAACATAACCTATGATGGAGTACTAAGACTGCCGCATCCCCCGGGAGTTTTTTCTATCGCCTACGCAGACGATCTGGCACTGATCGTTACCGCCAGTGACGAGGATTTGCTCGAAGGTACAACCAACGGAGCCTTGGCGGATATCCGACAACACCTCCGCACGCTTGGCCTCGAACTGGCTTCACAAAAAACGGAAGCAATCCTTCTAAACGGTCTGAAGCGTCCTCCACGCAACCTAAATTTACACCTGGAAGGCCATCCAATAACACCCACGCCAGTGGTCAAGTACCTGGGCGTGATCCTGGATAGAGCTCTCACAGGAACACCTCATGTGCGCTATGCAGCTAAAAAAGCAGCCAAAGCCTCAGCAGAGTTACGGAAAATCCTCCCACGGACCAGAGGAGCAAGCGACTCTCGGCGCCGACTCTTAGCATCAGTAATAGACAGCATCATGTTATACGCCGCACCCTTATGGGAACGCACTACTACAAGGACTACAACACGTCGCCTCCTCAACAAGACCCAAAGACCTATGGCGCTTAACCTAACACGAGCAAGTCGCACGGCCTCCACAACAGCCGTACAGGTACTCTCCAGACAAATTCCCTGGGACTTGAGAGTAAAAAAATTGGCATCAAGAAACCCTGTAACCGACGTTCTGACGGAGGGTCAGAAACAGCAGAAACACGGTCACACTAGTCAGCAGAACTGACACACTAAGCGAATGGAGCCAGCAATGGGAAGCAATCCAGCCGGGCCATCCTAGATATTGGACAAGATCAATACTTCCTGATCTTAAAAAATGGTACAGCCTCAAACAAGGCTCGCTTACCTACCCACTCGCGCAACTGCTAACAGGTCATGGTGCCTGTTTTCAGCAGTACCTACACCGCATCGGTAAAACTGACTCCCCTTTATATGCATGTGCAACTCGGGGGAGCCGGATGGTGTTAGACACTGCTATGAGCGGTGCTCCTTCTTCGACACTGAGCGAGAGCTATTGTCCCGGAACCTAGGACTGCAGAACCCCCTGACATGCCAGGCCCTTGTAGAGGCGCTCCTTAAAGATCACAAATCCTGGATTCTAGTACGAAGATTCGCACAAGGTATCTCGGAGGCGAAAATAACCGCCGCACAAAGCCGAGCACCCTAAATGGCAAGAAGAATGGCCAGGCGAAGTAATCTCGAGAAGACAGTACTGCGGCCACCCCCCGTCAAGGGGCAAAGAGGACGACTGGATTTTAGTGGGTGCGAGTCCCACACTACCGAGGCTTTAACAACGTCGCCCGGTGTGCAAAACGCATTTTACCAGTTACCTCTATAAAAAAATTCTCCTCAAATTCAAGTAATGTTCTTTTTGAGACTTAAGGATGCAAAACGCCGTAGAGTTAAACTCTTACAGTTGACTAATGACGTAAGATTAAATGGTAGCATCGACGGGTTTATAGATAGATAGATGGGTTCTATTTTTCTCACGAATGGTTCACATTTGTACAAAGGTTTACAGCTCCTCAAAGCCATCAAAAACTAGTAGAATTTGAACGAGTCAATTGTTTCGGAATCGCTACATCTGACCATCAATCACGTCGTATCTTAGACTTTGCGTCTCGTAATAATAATAATAATAATAATAATAAATAATTAAGCACATCGCGGTGTCTGCATCCGCCTCGAACTGCCAGTCGCTCTTTTGCCTGTTGATTAGCTTTATTCGGCAGGAGTGCTTCCTACTACAGCAGGCAGAGAGATCAATGACCCGCTCGTGTGCAGCCGCAGCATTTCGGTACATCCACCCGCCACTAAAAATTCGCCAAATCTCGAACAGACCTTCCTTGCAGCCTCGGTCTCCTCTGACGCAGAGTAAGCCTTTGTGAGCTGGTTTCCGGCATCTAAATCGAGTTGGGGGCTTCGGTTTGTACGCTTCAATCGCTTCAATGCTAATGTCGGCTATTTCACGGTTATCTTACGAACAATACGCACCTCCACTGCAACCGAAATCCACCGCAATGGCGTTAGGTGGTCCGCGAATCCTCACTTCCTTGTCAAAGATGTCCAGGTTAAACGCGCTCACTCCGATATTGTACCTACAAACGGTATTCGAAAGTAGACAGTTTGGTAGTTTGGTGTTTAGCTGTGTGTGTAAACATGCAAACAAGACAATGTTGCATCGGCAGGTTTGTAGGTATATAGTTGAACAAACAGCCGCAGTGAACGCAATTGCATCGTGTCGTAGCCAAGCGGATGGACTGATCTATCTATTTATCAACCGTGTTGTGTTATTCGCAGCTCTCTATCGTACTATAAGTACGGTGCGCTTCCTACCTTTCACATTTAATAGCATCCTCGTAAGTGTAGCTGGTAGAGTTCGCGTCGAGTGAAACAGTGACCGTGCGATTATTAGAGCTGACCACAGTCACCTCGTAACCATCAAGCGGGCCGTTGAGTTCTTTCGGAGCGTTCCAAGACAATGCTGGCTTGTCGTCGAT
Organism: Dermanyssus gallinae; assembly: GCA_003439945.1. Lineage (NCBI taxonomy): Eukaryota > Metazoa > Arthropoda > Arachnida > Mesostigmata > Dermanyssidae > Dermanyssus > Dermanyssus gallinae. The sequence continues at coordinate 878,466 of QVRM01002297.1, forward strand.
GATCTTAACGGCCAACGACTCCACAGGAGCTGGCTCTGCAGCGAGCCAAATAAATGAGAAGCACATATTATGAAGATTAATCTGTTTTTGCTTTCGGCTGCTTTTACTTACTTGCTTAATGATGTTAGTTATGGCAATATATATATATATATATATATATATATATATATATATATATATATATATGTCGGCCACCGCAGTCGAATTACGGGAACTGGAGAGGCAAAATACAGCTGACAATCAAGCACTGCATAGTATATCTGTCGCAGACACTGCATAGGTCACGGATCTTCTTCCTCTCTCAGACATGCCCACTAGCTGGTGATACCGTCGCATACTATTGATATGGAGTTCCTCCAGTTAAAGGTTTCCTTTCGTATGGAAGATATCGCCCACCAGTTCAAACTATATATATATATATATATATATATTTGCTTCGAAAAAGCATACGCACGAAGAGTTTCTCATTGGCGCGCACATCACTTGGTCGCGTTGGACCGCAGTTACGTTGTGGCACTCGGAAGCACAGAAGCAGCAACGCGGCCCTTGGCCAAGATCGTACTTCACAGGATTATTTCTGTAGTCGATCTAACGTATCCGCTTGCCGGATTCGTACACCCAGGTCCTTGGCCGCCTGTTCGTACGACAGGACATCCACCCAATGTCGGGACATCGAATCCCTTCCGGTCAGACGAAAGCTCGTTCAAATAAATTGCGTAGTCGCCGTGCAACGTAGGCACAACGCCTCGCAACGGGAGGGCCATTTTTCACTGGAAGCGAGTGAGGACCATTTTTCAACGGGAGCGAGTGAGGACAATTTTTCAACGGGAGCGAGTGAGGACCATAATTGCTCTCTCTCTCTCTCTGTCACCTTAGCGTGAATGGTGAGGTTAAATACTAATAGCGTTTAATGCCGATGCGGCAAAGCAGCGAGCCAATGTGTAACCGCTCAAGCTCACAACACGTGAAGTTGTTGTCTTGTTCAGCTTCTGTCAGACTGCCTCTCTTTGGTACGGCACGCCTTGCAGCTGCGCCGCTACGTCACCTTCAGTGGGGTCCTGTGGGCAGCACCGCGACGTAGTCTTGAGTGGGGTCCTGTGGTCCTGCAGCTCCGCTGTTATGTGCGGGTTACTTTCTTTTTGGGGGGCGAAACTTTTGGCTTCTTCAATCGGTCGTTGACCGTGATCCGTAGGCTGTCGCCGACCTGCTACTACTCTCGTTTTCACACCTTGGCTTTCAGCCTGTCTGCCTGCACCAATCGGAGTTGTCGAAACTGAGCAACCAAACTAACTGCGCATGATTCCGCGTGTGTACCTTCTCTAGCTCGGCAAACGACCCGTTGAGCTCTGTGCATGCAGACCGCGGGGCGACTAGGTGCATTAATTAACACGCAATGGCGTCCTCAGCAAGCCGTGGAGACCACTCGTCGTCTGCTCACTTCGGACTGGACACCGGAATGAGGCGTCCTCGTTCATACGTTAGTAGGTTTTGTCCGCATTTTAGCCGGAGCGCACACATCGCAAGTACAAACAAGTTTCCAGCGAGCAACTGGGACAGCTGCAAATACGATAGGAAGGATCGATGAGGTAGAATGCACTCTTTGATATAATGAGTAATATTGCCACTCACAAATGGGTCAAACAGTCATGGGACCTTATCATTTCATATTTCCGAGCCGTTTTTTTTTTATGATGAGCTGCAAACTAGACAGCCCAGATTGACGCGCAAGAAAAACATGTTTCACCTCGATCGACAACGCTTCGGCTCATGTCTTCACGAACGCCGTGGCGAAATTGCACAAATTGGGTTTCGAGTAACTGTTCCAATTACCCTTTTGCCTCGTTTAGCCCCTTGTGGCTTCTTCCTCTTTTCAAACCCTAAAATCTGGTCCGAAGAAAAGAAATTTTCGTCTATTGAAGATGTCATCGCTGCTATGAACGCGCCTTCTCAATGCCTCGAGATGTCCTACTTTTCCCAAATAATCATAAAGTTGGACCACTGGTGGGCAAAGTGTGTTAAGAAATTAAAGAAATGCAGAAACTGGTAGGTAAAAGCATAGTGTTGGTTAATTAATAAGCAGTCACGTATATATATATATATCCATTTTCCCTTTATTGTAAATAAAGCGCGTATTATGATATATATATATATATATATATATATATATATAGAAAATATTGCGATGATTTATTAATCATTTACAATACATTTGCACACTTGGCAGTGCTTGTCTTATATATATATATATATATATATATATATATATATATATATATATAGAAAATATTGCGATGATTTATTAATCATCTACAATACATTTGCACACTTGGCAGTGCTTGTCTTATATATATATATATATATATATATAAGCAAAAAATTAAAAAAAATGCACAATCGAGAGTGGTATGAGTGTACCATCTGACTGTCATGCAAGATAATATCTAGATCGGCAGGACAGACTCGTTCCTCGCTATTTTCTTTCTAAATTCTTAAAAAAAGTAATCTTATGCCGTTTTGATCTTCTATCTATATTCCCAATAGGAATCTGCAGACCTGCATCTCACTCACGGACAGTGACCGTGGCTTCCTCACGAGCATCTATTCGTTAGTACTTCTTGTAGATAAAAAGGCTAAAAGGCTTGTAGGCTAATCGGGTCTAACGACCAGCCAGCACTTTTGCCGCTGTAGTCTTCGCTCAAGAGGTCACCCCGGCCATCATAAAATAAATCGAAAACGTACCGCCAACGTTTGTAGTCGCGTTCAGGCTGCCCAATTCGCTACAGATGGGATTCGCAGAGGAACCGAAACAGGCGGCCACAAAAATGGTGATGTTTGTGTAGGGCTTGTACCCGCTGACCTGCAGTACAAGTTTAAATCGATTAGAGGGTTTTATTCAGACTGCAACAAACAATCGTTGCTGTCTGTGTTTTTGTTTTTGAATTAGAACATCGTCATTCGTCGTACTTTGTAACGTCTAACTGCAAGATAACGTAGACATATGATTTATAGAACACAATAAATAAGAACACACTACTACTATTACCACTACTACTACTAAAAAGAGTAAAGTTTTCGGGCTAACCTTCAGCCAAAACACTACTACTACTACTACTGAAATACATTCTGGACTGACTCTCAGCCAAGATTTAACGTCCGCGGGGGTGCGTTTTGCATCGCTTCATAGACGGACCCCCATAAATACAAATGTGCAGCGGTGGGGCTCGAGCCCGCGCACTTATGTGTCTTCTCCGGTCGCGAGGCGCAAGCGAATGCACTACGCCACCGGGCTCGACACTACAACTATTACTTCTTCTACTATTACAAGTCCGTTCCCATTATGTAGCGCACTCAGCGACGTTTGTGATTTAAGTTGGATTTGATTCTGGTTAGCACGCCAAATTGAATGAGTATGACCCACGTAAACGAAAAGTAACGATTGTTTTTAGTGTCGAAAGCTGCTATCTCTCGCGCCGGGGGAATGTCGAGATTTGGAGACGATCGCGATCATATATACGCCCAGTCCTCTATCTGTTCTGCCATTTGTTCGTAATGGTATGCGTACGCAATGAACTACAAACGTGTTACGTCCCCTGAAGTGCATCGCCTAGACATCTACGGGAAGTTTGACAAGTATATATAACTAACACTCAACCGAGATGTAGTCCCACATAAAAACTTTACATACTTCAAAAATTTTACATATCAGAAGTTACGCAAAACCTAAACGCGCTAGAGTTTCAAATTGGCACACAAAGCCGTTGGGAAAGCGATGGACTGGAGCGATTCAAAACGAATGGCTGCCTCTAAAAACCTAAAAAGTGATTGTGTTTAAAATGTTAGTGAAAAAAAAGAACAGATGATGAAAAATGAAAAAAAAAACACACTTGTGTTTATTGACAGTATCTGATGCCGTACCTGAAATGTCGCGTTTTTCTCGGGATGGTTCGCCTGTACATAATATCTAAGCTTATCATCGATAGGTCTCTGAACTTGCACCGCAACGGAATCCGCGCTAGCCCCAATCTGTAGCATTTCCGGCTTTTCTGGAATTGAAATTGTTGGCCATGTATAAATTACCGTAAGGTAAGTTATTGTCCAGGTATCATAATGATAAAATAGCTAATGGACATATCAATTTGATTGATTGACAACGTGGCTTATTATCGAAACTACATATTAGAATGCTTGAGTTCTCATAAAAAAAAGAATGTAATATATAAAAGATAAAAAACCTCAACGTAGTATATATATATATATATATATATATTGAGGCATAGGTCCTAACAAAGTTAAAGTCATAGACTTCCTTAAGCGCTTGATAACTCGATACACTGTTGAATGCAGGCACGCTTCATAAAGTTCATTCCATGTCTACTGAGTGGCTTGCTTGAGTTAGTTCAGATGTCGGTGGTGTGTGCGTCTAATCTTGGCCTTTGAGATGCCCACATCAACACACATATTCCATTCATGTTTTACTAAAACGGCACCTTCAACGAATACTTGTATAAATGGGAAAATAAGATGGCAGACAGTGACCAGCCATGAAACCATGAAAAAATCTATGACGGCAATTCTCGAGCTAATGGCTCCCATGCAACTAGGGTGCGGGATAAAAGGAGGAGCAGAAGCGGCTGTGTATGCGGCCGCCGCTTTCATCAAATCGAGCAAAGGGCAAGGAAAAGCTTTAGTCAAGCTCGATTTTCAAAACGCCTTTAACATGCTTCGCCGAGATCATTTACTCAATGCTGTAAAAAGATCGATACCCGCTATTTACCCAGCTGTATACCAGATGTATAGACTGCCCGCTAATCTTCTGTGGCAAGGTGAGACGCTCAAGTCGATGTGTGGGGTACAACAAGACGACCCGTGTGGGCCAGCCCTCTTCTGTATCGCTATCGCTGAACTACAGGCGAAGCTTCGATCGGAGTTTCGACCGTGGTATCTTGATGACGCAACGCTGGCAGGCGACCTGGCAACGATCCAGGCAGACATCAAGACTGTTCAGGAATTTCAAGCGTGCTCCGGCTTAACACACAACGCAAATAAATGCGAGCTCTTTCTACTGTCAGAGGATTACCGCGACAAGCCTATTTCAAGCTTGCGGGGAATACTACCCGACATTCGATTAGCAGCCGAGGACAATATCGAGCTTCTGGGAGCCCCCTTACCGATGCGTCGTTGGAGGGTGTCCTGCGCAGAAAACTTGTTGAAGTCAGCCGATGGTGCAGCAGACTTCAAACCCTAGATGCCCACCCGGCGTTATACCTCTTGCGACAAAGTCTCTCCACTCCTCGCCTGACGTATCTTTTGCGTTGTTCACCTTCTTTTAAAAGGACCGACCTTCTCGACAGGTTCGACGACATTCTGCGTACAGGACTAGAACGGCTACTCAACGTTCACTTGAGATCTGCATCCTGGGCCCAGGCATCACTTCCTGTGAGCGCGGGGGCTTAGGGATTCGCCGTGCTAGGGATTTATCATTATCGTGCTACTTGGGATCCTTGGCAACCTTGAAGGATTTAATACTTTCGATTGGAGTTGAAGATACCCCAGTTTAGCTGGCCAAGGCCTCCGAGGAGGCCCTAGAGGAGTTTCGAGTTTGCTGGGGAGAGCCCCGCGAGCGAAAAACTCAGGGAGCACTGGACAACTTGGTGGTAAAAAAGAGGCAAGACGCGCTTCTAGCACAAACCCTAGACTTAAAAGGAAAAGCTCGCCTGAAGGCCTGTTTTGATCCAATGAGCGGAAAGTGGCTGCAGGCCCTCCCTTCGCCGCAACTGGGGACGATGCTGGACAATAACACACTCCGCATCGTCTCGGGTCTGCGGCTTGGGGAGGCTGTCTGCGCAGAGCACGTCTGCAACCTGTGTCGGTCCAAAGTTAGCGCTACAGCGGAACATGCGCTGTCCTGCCGGTTCAGTGCCGGTCGCCATTCAAGACATTTCGCCATCAACGATGTCGTACACCGTGCTCTGCAGAGCGACGGTTTCATGTACACTCGCCAACAGTTACATTGCGCGCACAAGTCGGGAAGCTGGCGCGAGCGCACGTCTTGCTAAAAGTCGCAAACTGTCGAAGTACAGGGAGCTCTCGCCGCAATACATAATTCAGCCGATCGCCGTGGAAACGCTAGGGCCAATGGGCGAGGCGACCGTCAAGTTCCTCAAGGAGCTTGGAAAGAGAGTAACCGCTGTGACAAAAGATGCGCGAGCCGGGGAGTACCTGGTGCAGCGTATCTCCATAGAAGTTCAACGTGGTAACGCAGTGGCGATAGTGGGGTCGCTTCCATCGACGGGGGAAGGACTGCCAGAAATGCCGTAGCAGTAACAACTATTATTTGACTAATAACATATGAAACATGAAATGTACTTATCGTTGCGTTAAAAAGTGACCAGCTCTTTTATAAAACCCAGGCAATGACGTGTAGTTCCTGGAAGCGCTACAATTATTCCAAGGTAAATCTTCGAATCTCTTTTAAGGCACTGCTAAGAACGCTGCGCCTTTTTCGACACTGAACGAGAGGAGTCTACGGCAGGGAAACCCCCAGACGTGTCAAGTCCTTGTGAGGCGCTCCTCAAGTATCATAAATCTCGGATTATGGTAAGACGATTTGCAGAAACCGTCTCCGGGGCGTAATAAGTCGAGCAGCCTATATAGCAAGAAGAGTGGCCAGGTGAAGTAATCTCGAGCAGACAGTGCTGCGCCTCTCCCCCCCCCCCCCCCCCCGACAAGGATCATGGAGCACGACTGGATGGGTTTGTGGGTTAATAAGTCCCACACTACCGTGGTTTTAACAACGACGCCCGGAGTGCATCACGCATATTGGTCGCATACTGAGGTTCAGCGCGGCAGCGCTACGCGGCTCTAGGAAGGCCTCTTCCGTTAGGCGTAGTACTCTGGAGGTTCCGCACAAAGCTGTATTAACTCCTACAAATGTTTGATAAGTGCAAGAAAAATCATTCTCTCACTTGAGTGTTCGACCTAGTCAAAGCCCTGAGATAATTCTGGCTCATCGAAATCCGGTCGGGACCGAGCCATGCAAGTGAAACCATCTTCTTCCGGCAACGTTATTAATCTGCCGGTCCACCAATTTCAGGCAATTCGCGGTCGGTAAGCGACTACAAACTAATTCTTGAAGTAAACACAGCAATATTAATTCCAGATTTTTAGAAGCACGAGTTTAGCACCTAGCTAGTTTCAATAGTGCGGCGCTAATCTCATCAAAGAGCTCTAACGGGTTGGGAGCTTGGTCCGGTACGTCCCCGGTCATTGAGATTTGCGCCCAGAATTAGTTAGAAAGTTCTTTTGTTCTCACACGGAAGGGTTTAGTCTCCATACAACATGTGAACTCAGATTTATCAATTGAATTTTTCCGTCTCTTCCTTCCCTGTGAGAGCAAGCCTTCCATTCGCATTACTTCCTTCAGTGCTGAGATTGCATTGTTAGAACGAGATAAAAGTATTGCCGTCTGGATAATCTAAAAATTCTATACTGATAATACTCTTCGAACACTAGTAGAGTGTCCGACGTAGTGAGCAGCAAGTGCAGTTATCGAGTTGAACAATGGAAACCTGAATGGAGGAGCTTTTCGCCTTAACCACACCCGAAAGAAGTCGACTTGTAACTCGTACGATGTGTGCTACGAACGGCGGTAAGGTGTGTCCAGTGTTTCAGATATTCTTCCGCTATGAGTCCATGAATGGTGGCAATGTATATCGCCATAAATGCAAAACGTTTAGTAAGGAAAGCATTGCGCTAACGAAGGCGTTTTGGAGTTCGTTACCGCCTTGAATAGTAATAATTGAATGTAAAAGGTTATAGATAGATAGATAAACTATGGCTAGTTACTCACCGGGTCCTTCAAAAGTTAATATGCACAAGGCCGGTGTTCCGTCTACGTATTTGTTACCATAGAGATGGTTAGCGGCAATGACCTCGACCGTGTAGTTCGTGTCAGACGCGGCCTTGTGAATCGTTGCATTTGTGCTGAGATCGCCATTGGTATACCTGCCAAAGTGAAACATACAAAACTCAGATAGTGCCGGTCTGTTTTCACCGCCTCTTTAACCAGTCGTAATGAATTTTGCCTTCAGTAAACTTACGACCTTCGCCCCGTAAGACAACCTTTATACCTGTGAACATGCTGTTCCACTGCTTTATCGTCAAGGACCCAAATGTGTATCTTCGTCTGTGGAAAGCAATTGTGCTGCTATCCAAACTTTTATTGTTCACCCGTCTTGAGTCCATACTTGTGCAAGTACATAGGCATGAGTGAAAGTGTCCAGAGAAGATTTCTAAAAAAAACTCTGTAGAAGATGTGACATCGACTCGAATGCTGTAAACCTTCTGTCGCTCTCGATTTTACTGAAGAACAGCGACGCGCGAGCACTATCACAACTTGTAAGTGCTGATTTTATCAACTATTTCTTCGATGTGACAATGAACAATCGCAGAAGCCAAATAATGTTTTTACCAAAATGTACTGCAAGACTTAAAACAATCAATAATGTGTATTCGCCTGGCGTGTAGTCAGAGAATCGCACAACAAGGCGGCTTCCTGGGCGTCATCGTCAACCTAGCCTCCTTTCCACCCTTTATTTGGTAAATAAAGGCGCTTTCTATTCTAGTCTATTCAATGCACCACAACCTTCAAGTGTGACTGAGTAAGTAACTTTTGTGGAAGCATAGACATTTTGGGAGCGAGTGATCACTACACCAACATGGGCAAAACAGTTGATCGTGCGATGACGATTTAAAATGACGCGGGCTTAAGCCGATTCGGTGTCAGTAAAACGTCGGCACGTTAGCTGACAGATGGACGTGGAAGCGTAGTTTTGGCTATCACTAAGGCTAATTAATGTTGTAGGCGTGCACACTATCCTAAATTCGGTGATTCGGTACGTTAATTAAGATGTTTATCGCGTGTGTGTTCGGTGGACGATCCAGGTGCCGACAAAACAGAGTTTACGGCTAAAAACGCCGATGGATCTCCCATTGAGCAGAAATTGGGTTTAACGCTCATATGAGATCGATAAGGCTTTTTACAGAGTTTGTACGTGTGAAAGTATGGCAAATGACCTGATCTGTTTGTTGCCTGCAGAGCTCGTTCGTTCTCGTGACGATTCCAAATGTTTTGCTACAGTTGCACTAGTAAACCATGCGATGGTTTTGTGCTTCTGTGTGCTAAGGTATTGGCTTCACTAAGTTGTCTGTTGGAGATATTAGGTCTACGTATCTAGACTTCATCGATCGTGAATCTTGACTCGTACTCGATGGTAAATTTGGTATCCTGCAAGCAGGTGCGCAAAATGAGGCAAACTAGGGCAGGCTGACTGAGAAGAGAACCCAGACTCTGTCGCAATTACACAAAAGAATAGAGCGTGCGCTTCATGAGCTTCATTCGTAACGCACCATCATATGTCTGCACTTAGGCAAACTAGCGTCTCAAAGCAAAGAAGTCGCATAGATCTTTTGCCATAGGCGCCCGTATTATGAGGCCATTAGAGCAAGCCATGTATCGAAATCGCGTCTAATCCGTACGCCGTAATACGCGTCTCACAACCTTAAAACTTGTTATAAATTGCACCATAAAACTCGAGAGCGGTCCCCTAATATTAACGCTCTCGCAATTGTGAAAAGAAAAAGCATTTGCTACTTCAGATGATTCGGCGTTTCGGACAGTTACGGATACCATGCGCTCCATTTCGAACGAGACACGCTGCCTCCAAGCAGACTCGATCCAACCAACCTCGACAGTCTTTTGCCTCGGTAAGAGAGAGAGGATAGTAATAGAACCGAACTCACTTCGAATCTTGCTAGATAAAAAGTCCAAGCATCTGAGAAAGGAGTGATAAAAACAATGAACTGCTGCAGATTCATCCAAGAAAACACCCAAACAGAAAAGACAGATTTTGTTTTTCTCAACTGAATCGATCCCAACTTACCGCAAAGAAGCCAGTGCGACCTCGGTTGGTCTACCTTTACAAAATCCGAACTGATCATGAGAATCATAGTGTCTCCGCGAGAGTCCTAAAGGTGCTAGAAAGCCCATCCGTAAATGCACAATATTTTCAAAGACTCGAAATGTCATCAACAACCGAAGGGATAGGGTAGATAGTCAGAGTTCAATTCACAATCAGCCAGCTCGGAGTGCACTGACGTAGCGAGTACAACTGCAAAAATAGACAGCCTTGCGTTCTGTTGAGGCTTGATGTATTTGGTTAACATGTTTTTAAACTACCCAGTCCTGAGGACAAAAAGAGTTGTTTTAGAGAAACGTCAGAATTAGGCGCATCAATCAATTACATGGCTATTATGAAGTCTGATGGTGGAATTTTCCGTGCCCTAAGATGCTATTTAGCATGTATACGTACAATCTGGACGTTTCCGTCAGAACTACCTATGGAACGTGTGAAAATGTCGCTGCAAGCATTACGCACGTAGATACTACCCACAGTACTATTCACGGAAGATCTAAGTAAAGTTTTCGGGCTGTTGTCCCTCAGCCAAGATTTAACGTCCACGGAACTGTTTTTCACATTGCTTCATAGACGGACCCCCATAAATATAAATGTCCAACGGTGGGGCTCGAACCCGCGCACCTATGTGTCTCCTCCGGTTGCGAGGCGCAGACTTAATCCACCACGCCACCGGGCTCGACCACTGAAGATCTAGGAGGTCTAAAGCGAATCTTAAGAGAGGCTGCGGTTTTCAGAGCATCGAAAACCCGGAGTTTTAGTCAATAACGCCGGTAGTCTTACGGTGAGTCCGACACTGCTCGGCCCACATACAGTCCGTTGGTGCGTAATGCATTTCTCCCCTCTTTATATATATATATATATATATATATATATATACGTAGATACTAACGCCGCCCTCGAGCTTACTCGAGTACCGGTTTGCTGCAACGAATCAAAGCTGTGGATAGCGTGTGATGCATTGTCCCTTAGTTATGCATAAGATACAACCACATCAGACCGGAATCCTCATGCGTTTGGAGGTTTGTCAAGATTTCAAGCTGACCCAAATTCTAGCTAGCCAGTACTCACACTTAAATGGAATACTGCCAAAACGCAACTAACCCCGGTATGTTAATCATGCTTGCGTTGGCAGCCACTGAAGTTAAGAGAATTTAAGGGTTTCATACAATTCAGTCCACACACATTTGGAAAATGCAAAATAACTAAAAACGGCCTAGAAAAGGTTTAGAAGAATAGAGCAGCAAAAGAGACAACAATTTTTTTTTACAGGGACCTGAAACAAAAATGCATAACGCACACCCTTTGGTCTGGGTAGTGTGGGACTCTCAAACCCACTAAAAACCTGGTGACCCCCTAACCTACATAACCGGGATACTTGTGGTATTACTTCAGTGCAGCAAAAGAGACGAGTCCTATTACTAGTCATTTTAGGCATTCTGCTGCTTTCGGAAAGATAGCACCTAAAACTTCTAGAATTCGTTTCAAAGGTGAGATCTTTGACTGCTTCCGCCCTCGGTATTTAAAAGTGAAGCAAGGCTTGACAGCACAGTTTTCATGCACGTCTTAGCACGTTGCCGTTATAGGAATGTCCAAGGGCTTCCACAGTTTCCCCGAATTTTTGGCTGCGTCCACAGCGTTGAACCAGACATAACTGGCAACCCAAATAGGAAAATTGATTGCATGTTCTGCAAGCTGTAGTGGAACCGTGGATAAAACTCTGTGTCTAATGGTTTGCAATACGTACTTCACCAAGACGGCACACCCGCTCATACCAACTGTTCAGTACGAGACTGGCTGGCACAGCATACAAACCTGTTCTGCACGCGTGCCAACCTTGCAGTTCATATTTTTTTTATAACTATGCGTGAAGTGTTTTTGAGCGTGAGTCCAACAAAACTCGACACCAGAATGCAGACGGCTTGCTCACGGCCTCCATTTAGCAAGCCTTTGCTATTCCTGACAGGCCGGTTTTGCAAGATGCCTAAAAGCGAGTTAGATCTCAAATTGAAACGGTGATTCGAGCTTATGGTGGTTACATCGAAAACATTTGCCCGTTATTAGCTTTCCTACCGGCATGTGCAAATATTTGTTTTCATTTAGATACATCACTTGGAGGAAGCGGCATCAAGTGCTCGTGATTTAGCTATATATATATATTTATATATATATATATATATATACGTAATAAAATAGTTGCTGTTTTGCACACCATTCTGAAGGTGGATATTCGCTATACACTACTATAGACACATATGGCTTTTATCGGCTTAAATACATTCAACGACTGGTGAAACGAGACCTCTATTCTTCGTTATCAAGACACACTGATCGAGTGTGAAGTATGAGGTTGTCGAAAGCATACTTACAATTTAGCCTTCCGTTGCTTTTCTTCATCCCGTACTTCTACTGTGTAGCGAGCCGGCGTACCCTTGGGATATTCCGGCAGCTCCCAGCTCACATAGACTTCATTAGTGTATTTCCATTGCACAGCTGTTAAGTTTCGAACAGGACCCGGTTTGCCCACGATTGTTTTGAAGGATAATGGTTCAGATTCCCTAAAAACCGAGCTTGAAGAAACATCAGGTAAGTACTCTGCGGTAACCGTAATGTCGTACGACGTGCCGTACTTCAACGGCAGAAGTGTACCACCTCCCAAAGCTTCGATAGTTTCCGTCCGAGACGCATTACGATCTGTTATGCTAACGGTCGTGTTGATCAATGCACCATTTAGCGGCAGTTTCCAAATGAGAGAGTATGTGGTTTCGGCATCGTTGTCAGGCCCTTGATGGTGTATGCTCAAATTGATAGGTGCCGGCCAGTCTACGCATAAACACGGATGAGAACGTAAACATGAAACGCACCTTTATTAGAAAGCGGAGTAGTGTATGCACACATGTACACATTACTCGACAACATTTGTTCTAAATTTGTTCGGATTGATTATTATGGTTTATTAACATAATGTATGTATATGTTTATAATTTTACCCAACCTGGGCCATAATAATAATAGTAATAGTAATAATAATAGTAATAATAATAATAATAATAATAATAATAATAATAATCGTGAGACCCAAGCGTCTCACGAGAGAGCAACAACGTTGTCGATGCTAGGTTGGGGTTGTGATTGTTCACCTGGTCACGCGTCCGTCGTGCATACAGACAAAACGAGGCCCCGACTAATATACAGCTTCGAGATTCACGGCATGTTGAATCCGAGGTTATTCGATTTGATATAATGTTTTTTGTTGTTGTTAAAAATGCGCTTTTACAGGCCCGCTTGCCCAAGCTGCCATAGAGCAATCATCAGTCGAATCACAACAGTTTGGCAGTTTTGTCGCAGAAAGAGGAACATTTCCAGCAAAACCATGTTGAAATCTCGACCCCTTGGCAACTGTTGTTGTACTTCGGCTGTTGTTCTCAGACATAACGAACAACAACACGTGCGTAAGGCGGCCCAAGGGGCCAATATGAACGCACGCACAGATACCTCGGAATCGTTGTCGTGAGTGTCGTGAGAAATGCAATTTATTGTGTATTCGATTGACCGGCAGAGTTGACACACGAAAGCAGCGTGCCGTTCTCTGCATGCTAGCAGCCAATGCGACCGACTCATTAAAAACATTTCTTATTCTTCTCATTCTAGCATTAGCGTTGATATAGTAAACGACCTTTTAAAGGCTATTTGTAGTCATCAGTTTTAAGCTCGTTTCTCAAGTTGTTATAGTTGGGTAGAGGTTGAGCCATGTAGTGTAAAACCACGCTTTGTTGGATCTAAGACATGATTCAACTGCCTTCGAGTCCAATAAGGCCTGCATATTTGGTCGGCTATGCGGTATGTTAGGCAGATCTTGTACGAAAATGATTCGCATTGTCTTTAGCGCTCTTCTTTTGAACAGGTAATGCTGTCTCAAAACATCAGAGACATTTTGATCGTTAGTTGGCTTCCCCAAATGTAAAGCTGAGGGCTTCAGCAACAATAGAAAAAACAGCGACAAAGCTTGATGAAGATTGGGATGGTTTCGGGTGAGTATCTAATCTTGGTTTCGGGCAGGATAGTATGTCTAAAATGTCAGATGTACAGAATTTCTAAACAGCCTATTATGTTGGCTAATAAGAGATGCATTCCTTATGAAACACTGCTGGCCAGTTGACCTCGTTTTAACGATAATTAGCGTTTACTTGCGATGTCTTTATAGCATAGCACTGACTGCCTTAAAATGTGAATAACGTCTTTTTCTCTAACTTGCTTCCATTTCACTCGTTTAGTAAGTATTGAACACGTACCCGTTGTCGTGGCGTTAAGTTTCAATGGCTCAGAGCATTTATGCGGTGCTTCTGACATACAAGCCTTGATATAAACGTCGACGTAAGTAAGTGGCTTTAGGCCTCCCACCTGCAACAAAACATTTGCATATTACACGTTTGTACGAAAACTTAATTAGTAAGGCGATAGAAATCGAATCGAGTCAGAATAAAAAATTTCAGCTGGACTAACACAAATGTTTGATGACTTCAGAAATATAGTCAACAACCGGTATAAAGCAATAGTGGGTTGCGAGGGTTTTATTACCGTTCTTTTTATAGAGGTAGATCATTACTAAATTACTGAGACGTGGATAAATGACAATTGTTCGCCCACCCCATCACCATCCTCATTACCCAACTGGTCCTAAAACTAAACAAAGCTGTCGAAACTTCAGAAGAATGTACTTGAGTGAAAAATAATTCTTAATACTCTTCATGAAGTACCAACCCAATGTCACTATCTAGCTATAGTCACGCTACTGTGGTATTTCCTACTGTAGCTAGTAAATACCTCGTTACTTAACACATTGCGAATCTCACCGGAATAGCAAGGTTTTAGATGCCGAGGTTTGCGGCCCGAACAGGAATTTCGCAAAAGCGCGGCAGAACAAGATCACCAAATATGACGTCGAGTTCCTAAAAGCGGCGCTCCCCGACCCGCAAAAACCTCACAGATTCGGATCCATTACTATCTCTCTGAGTGGTGTATGGGACTCCGAATCTGCCCGCTCGCACCGAATCCATAAGAGCGGGGGCTACCATCAAGCAAGGACACGGACAACTGACTCTTAACCTCACGTGACACCTTTTTACCACAATTTTTATTAAGGCGAGCACTGCCGAGTGTGGCGTATTGTAAATGATTAATAAATCATCACAATATTTTCTATATATATATATATATATATATATATATATATATATATATATATATATATATATATATATATATATATATATAATATATATATATATATATATATATATATATATATATACAAATGTATATATATATATATATATATACAAATGTATATATATATATAATTACTTCAATGCACGGTAATACCCTTTGCTTTACATCACAGGAATATGTGGCATCTCATGTTTGCAACACAGTTACCCCAATTTGTATAACAATCGTGTTGATCAACAGAAGAAGTAGGTGAGCCCACAATAAGCGCACAAACTTAGTGAGCTATTTTTCAGCTTGCGCGCGAAAAGCCTTTCGAAGGTAAGGCATCGAATCATGTTTGGTATAACTCCCACATGGAGTGTTGGTAGTGCGCTGTTGTACCCGAGAGTATACCGACTTTTAAAGAAGGCACAATAAATGTGGTGGCACGTCGGGATGAGGCTACTCGAAGCCGTAGTTAGCGGAGATAACAACGTAGCATTTGGGGCATTGTTATAGCAATATCTGGCTGTAAGTCATTTTATGTTTTCATGGAAGACATACTCAAGACGTTCTAGTGTTTTGTGCGGGAAAAAACGACCATCCGTTCCTGCAGCAGAATGTTCTCGTCTGTCGAGAAGCACACGTTGTGGTCAAGGAAGCAACGTAAAGCCAATGTGCCATTCTGCGCGTTCCGTGGTGTATGTATGTGTTTCAGTAGAACAAAATAAAGAAACATCGGGAACATGAACGGCCCAACGAATGGACGGACCCCTGCGGAATTCCGATGTCGACCGATGTATGTAGACTCGATGCCACCAACATTAACCGCCTGTCTCAAACCCACCAAACCCGGGGAGGAATCCGAGTTTAGTGGGTTTGTGAGTTTCACACTATGTGCTTATTGCATTCCCGAATCCTCTCAGACACAATTAATTTTTTACAGGCATGATAATTTACTAAGCCAATCGATAAGTATAACCGGAAAAACTAGCATAAAAAAAACTATATTGAACATTTAAGGGTCACAATATGAAAACTATATGATTGCACAATTCTCAGCTGAAATTGCTTCACGGATACCCGAAAAACAATGAAAGACTCACCCTAAACATCGAACTTCTGAATTCCACCTCCGTTTGATTTTTGGAAGTATGCACTAAATACGAAAATCCATGTTGGGGGTCGGTTACTTTCACTAAGACGAAGTCTGCCCCAATTTGAGTGAATGATGCGATTACTCCTGTAAATCAAACCATGAATGTTAGTGGCGCAGCGTGTGATCAAAATGGCCTACAGTGACGTCAAGAACATGTTCTGCTTAGTACTGTATTGCATTGTGATATGATATGACGTTTATTAATACTGATTTGTAGTTTCTCATTTGTGTTACAACTTCATATAGCCACAGGCTAGTGCGAAGCATATGTACAAGTTACAGTTAGATTTTATACATTATCACCGTAGTATCTCGTATTATTGCAATTATTTATCTATGAATTGTGTACATGTTTACATACCTATGGTTTAATCAGACGCAAGTAAGGTTAGATAGTGCGTTCTCACAGTGTTTTTGAATTGACTAAGCGATATGAGTGTCCTAATATCACCAGGCAACTTGTTCCACAAGGTAGCACCTAAATTACAGAGTGCAAACCTTGATTGTGTACTTGTGGCCGAGAAGACAGTGAGCAAGGACCCATCTTTGCGGATTCAATAAGGCCAATCAAGTTGGGAGGGTGACCAAAAATAATACGTTTTATTTCGACAACTATGGTAAACTCAACTAGATATGGTAACGGGAGCACTGAGAGTTCTTTATATTGTTCTATTGTTATTGAGACGCCTTGGTCCGCTGGTGCGTGACTGCCACGCGCTGCGGGGACCTTCACTGGCCCACTTGTAAGTTAGTCAGACGGTACAAACTCCCGAAACCGACACTCCCGTGTTTTAACAACTAACCGGGGGGCAAGGCATACGATAGATTTGGGTGTCAACGAATTTATATTGTCATCCTGTCGTGGCCCATTCGAGGGCTGTTAAGGCTACTGCCAATACGGGGGACTTGTGCTGCATAGAAGTCCCCCGGGCTGGACGGTTAACGCCCCAAGTGACACTCGGTGGTACCGTCCGGGACGCCTGCTGCCTTGGCTTAATAGGCAAAATGAGTGAGAAGTGGCCACACGAACGCAGACCACCGGTCGAGAGGGCCTTCTGGCCCCGTATTTTACGGGGAACCCCTGCTCTGGAGTGGTCGGACCTCCTTCGGGGGGAATGTATATTCTGGGGTGTAACGCGGAATCGCGAGGTGAATGCGTCTAATCGGTACGGTGGAGTAGTGTGGTACCCCCATTCCGAACCTCGATAGGGGGGAGGGTGGGGGATCTGCCGGCCTGTCAATTCGGGCTGGTGGGCACTCCCGTTCGGGTCCGCGCGTATTAAATCGCGGTTAAAGGGCGGGAGTGTAAGTATTTCTCTCTTTTGCTAGTTTAACTGTGTGACAGCTGTGGGTTGTGTTTTTCGATTGTAGCTGCTGTATCTGCGAACTGGTTTATTCCTTTTTGCGGTGAGTATGTTGCAAAACGCAAGCAGCCCGCCATCAATGGTTAACATTAGTTATTTTACCCGTCTTGGAACACGGACCAAGGAGTTCAAATGACACGCGAGTCATTGGGTTTAATTACCCGAAGGCGAAGTGAAATGCAAACGTATCGTTATTGTGGTTGTTCCATGACTAAGCGATAAGCAACTTATGCGTTCTGGCATTTGAGACTACAAGCGTGATGTTTGAGACCCGAAAGATGGTGACCTATGTCTAGTCAAGATGAAGCCAGAGATAACTCTGGTGGACGACTGAAGTTGATCTGACGTGCCAATCGATAATCTGATCTGGGTATAGGGGCGAAAGACTAATCGAACCATCTAGTAGTTAACCGAACAGGTCGGCTTAGTGGCAAAAGTCTTTGCCTTGTATTCGGGAGGCCTGGGTTCGAGACCCAGACCGGCCACTCCTAAATTGGTTTTCATAGTCCCCAATTTAAACAAAGTGAATGCCGGAGTGGACTAAAAACTGACCATGATTGAAAAAAAACGGGGAGCACAGCCGTCTCAATAAAAAGAGATAGTGTATTACCATCCAACCCCCATTAAGTTAAAAAAAGAAAAAGTTATTAATTCTGTCTATAACAATCTTACAGTTCGCTTCCTTTCTACATTTGCGTGAGAGCCCTGTCATCCTGTTCCTGACCATACGATAGGTTTTGCATTTGTTATCGTGTGTGGGGTCAGCTCTGTGTATTGTGTACGCCTGTTCCATCTCTTTTATAGGAGCATATAATTCCGATGTCACCCAATTTTTCCGAACTGCGTTCCTCAAGCTAGTATTCTTGATCTTAGTACCATTACGCTTCATAGCCGACACAACTCTTTCTCTAAACAATGTAAATGCTTCGTTGACGTCATGTAGCCCGTGTAGGTCGTACCACATAGAAGACGACAGTTCGGCTGTTATTTGATCATAGTTACGTTTAAATTTTGGGCACTCGTTGGCTGCCGACGGTTTAGATTTTAGATTAATTAATGTGGTGAAATGGTCAGAGAGAGAGAGTGGTCGTATGAATGCCGGAGGTGATAGTTGACTTGGGATGGAACATTGCAGTAAACATGATCTATGCATGTTTCGGTGATACGTTGGCCATGGGCCGTGTCCGTACAAGCGACCCTGGTCGGCAGACCAATCATCTCTCGAAAGTTATACGAGTGTAATAAGTCGTTTAGGTCAGTCACATATGAACCGCCCCTATCTAATAAGTCAATGCTTGCGTCACCAAGGCAGATTGTGTTTAGCCTGTCTATTTTTGAGAGTAATTCTTCTAGTGCATAGAAGAAATTCAAGGGCTTTCCCGACGGTTGCCTGTAGAATGACCCCACAACCGTGCTCTAAACATTGGCAAACACCTCAACAAAAATACTTTCGCATCGGGAGTCTGCCGGGAGGAGTAGTTTGAGATCGTTTCGCTCGCACACCGCATAATCATCTCTGATAAACAGCGCCACATCTCCACCCGGCACATTACGGCAATCAACAAATTGGTTTTAATTATTAGTCTAGAAAGCGGCTGTCTCCTGTTGCGAGATACGAATTTCCACCTGCGAGATACGAGACTTGGCACCATTCATATTGCAGTGTATTCCGAAAAAGAGTCCAGCTCTATTCTAAGCTCTGTGACATTAATTGTGTGACATTAATGGAACAATTTTGCAGCAAATAACGGATTGTACTGAATTAAGGTTATAGCATGTGTTTAGACACCAAAGTGCGAAACCAAAGCAGCTAGTGACGGGCAGGGAGCTGCTTTTGGGGAAACAGCCTTCTTGGAGTGCCTAGCTTGCGTAAGTTGTCAAATGACAGTCCAGCCATATAACTGCCGTAGAACTGACCAAATTCCAACCTTCCAGAATCGCTTTTATCGTGTAAAACGTGATCAAGGTGGCTCTGATACCATCAAAACATTCATCGTTTTTCTCCCTCAGAGAATTCTACATCAATAGTGGAAAATGGGGTAAAACATCTCCCCATTCAAAATCCAACCACTTGTTACAGAGCAGGTTGTCTCGGGTGGGCCCGCAGGCGAGCGTTGTCATAGCAGAACACGACGCCTCAACGCCGGCACGGGAGATCGGGGGTTCTTCGACAACGCTTTCCTTCAAACGGCCGAGCCACTAGCGCTACTGGCGCCACCAGCTGGAGCGCCAGCAGCATCATAACGTTACGACATCTGCTCGCTTGAGCCAAACCAGAACTTTTTTTTTAATATTAGGGTTTTATTCATATAACCATATTCCAGCGGTACACTTTCGTTTTACATCACTGAAAAATGGAGATTTCACTTGCTATCCTCCTTTATGCTTTTCCTCGTTCGGCGCTACCCGCTGGCTGTGGACGTCTTTTGCCGTCGGCTCGCGGCCACCCGTGCTCGCCCCAGTTCGTTCTTCAACCTCATTACGCCTTCTACCAGGTTCACCCCTTGCTTCCATTTCTCCTCGTTTTCAAGCATGGCGTTAACCAGGTCGGTTACCGTCATGCACGGGGCCGCCACTGCGCTCCTATCTGCTCGTGCCGCCTCAAGTGCTGGGCATAGGAAGACATTGTGAGTAACATCGTCAACCTCGCCCGTGCCGCAAGTAACGCACGTAGGCTCCGCGACCTTACCCACTCTGTGCAAGTACTTTTGGAAGCATCCATGCCCCGTTAGCACCTGCGTCAGATAATAGGTGACGTGGCCATGCTTTCTCTTAAACCATTTAATGAGGTCGGGGATAACCTGGCGGGTCCAGGCTCCTGGGGCCTCCGTTGGCAGTTGGCTCCATTCCCGTTGCCAGTTCTCGAGCGTTTGCTGTCGAGCTACCGCTTTCTTCTGGCGTTCTCGTCTTCGCCGCACTCGCTCCTCGATTAGCCTAGGCCACGGAATGAGCCTGGCGATCGCACTCACCGCTGTTGTTTGGGCCGTGCGATACGCTCTAGCGACTCTTATCGCGAGCTTGCGCTGCGTCTTCAGAAGCTTGTTTCTATTCCTCTTTAGTTTCATCGCGCTGGGACCCCACTTAGGTGCGGCGTAAAGCACGGTGGACTCTGCCACAGAGGCAAGAAGTCTTCTCCTGCTCTCAGTCGCGCCACGTGTTCTTGGCAGAATTTTAGCCAGGCTGTTGACGATCTTTTCTGCCTTGGCGGTCACCTTATCTATATGTATGTTGCCATTGAGGGCTTTGTCAATGGTCACTCCCAGGTATCGGGCTGACTGCTTGACTTCGATAGCCACTCCCTCCAGTGCTAGCCGGACATCTCCGTGCCTCTTCCGTTCTGTAAGAAGCACAGCCTCACTCTTCTCAGGGGCCAGCCGAAGCTCGTGCCCCACCATCCAGTCGTACATTACTTCGATGGCACGCTGAGCCCGCCCCCGAAGTGCGTCCGCATTGCGCGCCGTGACAAGGACAGCCAAGTCATCGGCATACGCAATGGTCTGGACGCCCTCCATGGCCAAACCAGAACTACGGCCGCACGAAGCTAGAAGCGTACTCAACGAACTAAATATGAGTGTAGAACAGTGCCACAAAAGCGTATCGTTGCGGTGCGTCGTGTTTAGCATACAGATGTGTCATTGCAGAGTGTTTAGTGTAGCATACAGCAGATATATGTATAGCACTTCGCTGAGCCAGTGGACGTTGAAGTGTTGCAGACTAAATAGTAATGGTAACTGCGCGGTTTATAAACTGGGACAAGGTACGCCAACTCTCTGGGTAGGGCAGGGCAATGGCCAACGAGAGAGAGACCGTAAACCGAAAAGTGTAGGATAGAAAAGGGGATGGACAGGGACGCCGTGACTGAGGACGGACACATCTCTTACGCGATGACTGACGAGCAGTCGGATGTTAGAAATAAAGCTGCTTTTCAATTATCGGGAAGACAGAAGACAGGCGGAACAACAGAGGTTTTAGAGAAGCTTATGAAAAAACAACTTCGGAAACGCCATCCAGGCGTTGAAGCAATGAATCACGAGCTTGGTAAAATTGAGCGAAGCACACGTTCTCACGAGAAACGATATTTAGCAAGAGACCCACCATCTCCCTAAATAAACTAGTCGCGTTCGTAGAGAATAGAGGCATTTGCCTTAATTTCGCCGATTGTTTGCCTTCGCACTGGGTCGTCATTGCCGTATCAAAAATGGTGCGACACCTGGGCTGACCCCATAAATCATTGATGTGCCACTGTTTACATAAAAAGAGCACATGAAGCTACATTAGCCGACTTCTGCGGGTAGTACTTTCGGGATATGCCCAGGTTTACTTCGCTGGTCCTACTTCTTCAAACGAAACTGCTTGCTGGTGGTAATGAGGTAAATTAGTTCATTTCACCTTGTTTTGACGATAACCGGTCTGTACGGCGTACCTCTACAATATAACGGTCTGTCTTAAAATGTGAATAATGCCGATTCCTCTAACTTGATTCTATTATGTTCTTATTGTAAGCATTATTTTTAATGGTGTTACGATTATCGGTGCTGTCCGTCTCCCGTGGAACATGCCGTATGCCGGGATATTTTTTGCTGCGTACTGGCAGGGATTTTAACTACATTACAGGGCGCTACTACATCACGTTGTTCATGAAGTTTTGTTCATCTAAAGATCATGTATTGTTCCATCAAGCATTTGTTCAACTAAAGATCATGATATAGTTTAATAGCAATATAGGTTTACGGAATCAGAATTAATAAAAACGTACCCGTTGTCGTGGCGTTGAGTCGCAAATGGTCAGTGCAGTTCTGTTTTATTGTTGGCCCACAAGCTTTGATAAAAATGTCGACGTCAGTACCCGGCGTCAGCCCTTCCACCTGCAACAAATTAAGATGTTTATTATGAATCGTCTCAAGGAATTGTTTTTCTACCCTCCCTCATATATATATATATATATATATATATATATATATATATATATATATATATGACACTTATAAGAAGCTTAAGTGATCAAATACAAGCAAACTTCGGGGATATGCGCAAATGCAAAATTCTTACGCAGTTGCTTTCACTGGCAGGTCGCGGAGGAAATTCCGCGTCGTTAGTAGGTGCAATAGGCTGAAAGTAGCTAAAGGAAAGCCATGGAATAAAGAGGATACACATTCACACTTCACATTTGTATTGCTTTAACTGAAACACGTATTTACAATATATATAGATATATATATATATATATATATATATATATATATATATATATATATATATAATTTTTTTTTTTTTACTATAATCAGTCCAGACTGATTTATCCTAGTCTCCATGAATCGTCGTCCAGAAGACAAGGCTTAAATTTAAAGACGATTTTAAAGAACTCCTTAGAGAAACCTAAATTTATGTATTTCATTTTGTGACAAAAGAATGAACATCAAATCGGGATTACCCTAAACGTACACGTTGTATAAAGTTAAATAAATAGTTTGGAAAATCTAATTTTAGTCGGAGCTTTCCCGAGACTCAGCTGGCACATAGAAATTCCCTAGTGGAGTGGACGAGCCACTCTCTAGTCTTAAGACCTATATTAAAGCCAACTAGAGGTACATTGTATCAGTAAATTTGCAAGAAAAACCTAGGCGGTCTGTCTTGAGTCGTAAAAGGTAAGGAAGGCAAGAAATAAACAAGTCTTATCTTATACTACCTCCCTTTGGAGGGGAGCAGCAAAAGCTAAGATTGATGCTGATGTCCTGCATCCACTTAGCTGCCTAGGAACATTTAGTGGATTTTTTAAACACACAAACCTAGAAAGTTGACTGTTAGATAAAAACACTACTGGCAAGAGTAAAGCCCGGAAGCCTTGGATTGAATAACAATAAATCCCTTATGGCATTACTATTTCTTTGTGGTCGCATGGCAAGCAGTTTGTATGCAACAAAGTCCTGCGATGTGGCACATTTGTATCTAGTGCTAGGTGTGTAAATGCAAGACTGGTAGCAACGCATGCTCGCACCTCAGTTTTAGCCTAATTGGTATGGCGACTCTGGGGCCTGTGCCCAGTGGAACGGAAGGGCTTGCCCTAGAACCTGGTAAGCCTGATGGAGGCAGCGACGAAGAGGTAATTGTTATTTCTTGCCGCGTGTAAAGACATTGGCGCTTTTATAATTAGTGTCGTGGAAGCAGAAGGTCGTTGAAACTGACATAATGTGTTATTAATCCACAAATGTGGTGTCCTGCATTTTGGATATGGATATGCAAGACACCCTTATAAGACTGGGGGTCAGGAATTGTGCAAACTTCAAAAGTTGTAACAGATCTCGGAGTCCTTACGAGCAACAAATTAAGGTACTTCGGAAATGTAACTAATTTTGTCACAAGGGTTTCTCAACGTGCAAATTGGACTTTCCGATTTTCATTTCGCTGCCATGTTGACCGGTGCGAGGTCGAAGTTCCCCACACAATTGGCGTGATCAAGAAGCTTGATCAAAGAATGCTGCTGATTCAGACAGAACCCACGTCTATTCAACAAGATGTTTGTTGAAAAGCAAACGACAACGCGTCAGGCTAGCAACATGGTTTCTGTGTTCACCGCACGGAAGCGGGCGCTACATCAGCGATCTATACCCATGGAGGATCTTTAGGCATATTCATGAGTGTTAGGGGCCGCCAACACCCAGCATTACGTGTAGATTACAACTACATATTGATCACATGACATACATGCATGTTATATGCAAATGTATATTTTTCTTTCTACCTTGAATAAAGCGTTTCAATCTTAATCTTCAATAGAACTGAACAGGAATTAAAAGGGAACGCAACATGCTAGTCATGCGTCTATGTTGGCGGAGTGTGCCGGTAGTGTTTAACCCCACGACTTTCGTCCGGTAGTAACGCCGCCTTTGTGCGTGGAACTCATGGTTTATTTGCGGAACTATATAATATTACAAGCTTCTTCTGTAAGGTGCTAACACCACAAAGTTTTATAAATAAATATTGCACGCTCTAGTTTTCGGTAAAAAATAACATCCAATAATGTCGCGAACATACCCCAATACATTTTGTATATACACTTAAATAACACATAATAAGACAGCGGAAATGCAGCGTCTCATGTTTGCAACACAGTTACCACAACTTTTATGAGAATCGTGTCGAGCAACCAAAAAGTAAGGGAGTGTGCGTAAATGACTGCATGATTCACTCATCATAGTATGGAGAGGGCTGCGTCACAACTATACATTCACTGCGCAGCATAAATTCAACGAGCTATTTTAAATTGATTGTTCGTTGTGGTATGTGGAGTAGGTGGCATGGGCAAGCGATTGATAACTGCTAGCTTTTAAACCAAAATATACAATAAATCTCGTAGCGCATTGAAATAACCTACTAGGAGCTGTAGTGCCACTAAATTAGTTGGGCGATAGAAATCTTATGGAGTCAATTTATTGATTCAGTCGCATGATAATATTCTACAGGCATACGCTTTTATTAAGCCAAGCAGTAAAAATAACCAGAAATACTAGCATAGAAATACTATATTGAACATTTTGAAGTAACGATATAAATAGTACAATATAGCACGATTCTCAACTGGTACTGCATCACACATATCTAAAAAAAAAATAGAAGACTCACTTTATACGACGGATATTTGAATTCCTTCTCGGTTTTATCGTGTGAAGTATACAGTAGGTACGAGAGTTCACCTCGGGGTTTGAGCACAAACACGCTGACGAAGGTTGTCCCAACTTCAGCGATCTTTGCGAAAATGCCTGTAAATCCAGCCATGAATGTGCAGCGGTCGTAAGTGACGCAGCGTGTGATCAAAAAGGTCTACAGTAATCTGAGGCACATAACTGCTTCATGTTCGTAGCATAGCGACGTATTGTACCGACAATACAATACGTCGATACTGTATTGTATCGACGTGATGTTATTCATGCAGCAAATAGCAAAAAGTACTGAATCAAAGTTAGAGCATGTGTCTAACCAACGTGCAAAGCCAAAGCAGACAGTGACGGTCTGCTAGCAGAGGAAAACAGCCTGAGTCTTGAGCTGGCTGATATGATCTTTTCGCATGAACTGGTCACAGTAGCGTCAGCGTTACACAATTTCGCCACCTGTTCATGTTTTTCGTGTTTGTGTTTGTTAGTTTCCAACATGTTTTCCGGACCGTGGCCAGTTTAAGGTTTGTCACCGTTCGAACCTAGTTGTTCCTAGTGCTGGCTGGCGGCAGACCACGATACGGCATCAATCACGCCGTCTCTACAAATTTAGCCAGCGTGGTGTCTTATATTGGCTTATGTTCGACGTACATAGACCTTTCACAACCGCTGTGAGAGGCCGACCCATCAAGGAGGTGGTCGCCTATATGATGACTTCAGCGGAGGCATGGAGGGAGGCGACGAACTTGTTCGACGCCGTTTTGACACTCAAGGCAGCCAAGGAAACGGCCAGGCGGGAGAGGTTTGAGCGGGTCTCTCGGGAGATTGGTCGAGACGAGGAGCCGAGGGAAGGGGGAGGGGGTGAGTAGCAGCCAGGCCCTCGCGGTCTCGACGCACCCTCACAGGACGGATTACAAAATAGCATCCCCCTATCCAACCGCAGATAGACATGCGGGATGATAGTCAGGGATAGAGCTGATTGAAGGAGAACGGCAGAGGCGCTTCTCCCACGGCTTCGAAGTAGTGCCAAAGTAATACCGAGCCTAGTGGGGTGGGGAGGAATCCGGGTTTAGTGGGTTTGCGAGTCTCACACTAATCACGCAGGCTGCTAGTGGCGCATGTGCATCAGGCATTCCCGAAACCTCCCAAAAAAAAGCCCTTTCCTAGCGGATGAATAATATACTCAAAGGCCATATTATTTACTAACTAACGTCTTGAATTGAAGTCCCAGATACGACGTGACACCACGTTCGTGAGCAACGTGCGGGAAACATGCGCAGACATTGATCCCCTATCGTTTAGCCGTTCGTGGCAGAACATTTACGTTCAGTCGGTTATTGTTATTATGTCGAAGCAACAATATACGAAGCTTTTTCAGAAGGGCTAAAATATTGAGCATAACCGATTTCAGCAAACTAACAGGAATTATTCGCCTTCGCACTGGGGCGCCATTGCCTTATCACAGTGCTTTTTAGCATCAAGCACACTAAGCGGCGTTGAGAGATTTCGGCACACTTCTAACATGCCTTCTAACTTCTAAGCCTGTCTTGATATATGAATAACGCCGTTTTACCTTACTTGATTCTATTCTGTTTTTAAATCGTGAGCATTCGTATTGGTGGTGTGACGATTGTCACTGCTGTCCGTCTCCTAAGGCACAGTACAAAAGTACTGTACACGCCGTATGCCAGATAATATGTTCCTGAACTGTACACACTAAATGATTACCGTAGCCTATTGAACCTAGGCTAGTCGAGTACGTAGGAAAAAACACAACCGCCTACGATCACCTGTTCTGCGGCATTACACTCTCTGTGGTGCTTCGCTTCACTGCACTCCCCCGTGGTACTCTATTTATTGTCGCTCACAGGTTGTTCTCGAACGCGGAAGCGGTAGATGCGTCTTGGTCCAAGTAGAAATATTTATCGCATTTTCGGAACGTTTCTCCTTCCTACTCGTATCTACCCTCTTTACTGTACGTTCGCTAGCAGATGGCGTCTAGCCCCGACAGTCGTGTATCTACCTGAGCGTGTCGACACACAACAGTCCCCTACACTAACTATGAAATATGCAGCAATGTTTGGATGTGCTTAAGCGTAGAGTTAGTTACGACGACAGCTTTGTCTAGCCATCCCTCGATAATCTGTTCTTGTTCTTGGTCGTAGAACTTTCGGCTCTTGTAGGGGTGTTGACGTGATCTGATCTGCTGGCGTAGCGGGCTCGGTAGAGAAATCCGCCTTTTTTGTAGGTAATGTCGGTGCTGGAGAAGAATTTGGCATAGCGGTAGAGAACGATGGCCTTGTTACGGCAACGTCTGAGTGTTTTGGCTGTTCGTTGCCGTGGTTGCCCGTACCACCCAGGTGCTTGTACAGCGTATAGCACGCTTTCTTCTCCACGTCCGTCTGTCAAACTTGGTCGAAATGTCTCTTTACCGTGTCCAGCTCGATTGACTGTACTAGCATGTGCTTTCTTCCGAGTAACTTTACGACACGGGATACACACCACTTGTCTCTTCTTCGGTAGTCTCACACCGCCACAGACTCCCCCAGGCTGAATCGGGAAGCCATCTTAGCCGGCTTCGCTAGTACCTGTCGCTTCTCTTTTAGCTGAGATATGCGAATCTGTCCGCCGAGGAATAAAGATGTGGGGCCAATGTAGCTTTCGAAGGCTGATTTTTGAGACGTTGAAGAAACTTATTAAACTCCGTGGGATTCTTTTCTGGCAATCGAACTTTTACAAGCTCGTTCTTCTCCATTGCCTGTAACTCCTTCTCGACGTTCTTGGCGAGAGCGTAAGGTATTATCCCTGGCCTGAAGCACACTGGTTTTGCCTGGGCCCTTAACTGGACTATAAGTGCATGTATTTCCGGTAGCGTTCCTATTTCTGGCGCAGTGAGCTTAGGGTATGCAGATAGTATGTCACTAACTTCTCGTTCCACTCGGTGAACTTCAAGCTTCACCCAGCGCCTTCACCCAATTGCGACCGAACGACATCGGAAATTGGGGGTTGTTAACTAGGTGGATCCGCAATAATCGAGTAATTCTGCGGTATTTTACTTGAACTTACAGGA
This sequence comes from Dermanyssus gallinae, assembly GCA_003439945.1. NCBI lineage: Eukaryota > Metazoa > Arthropoda > Arachnida > Mesostigmata > Dermanyssidae > Dermanyssus > Dermanyssus gallinae. The sequence goes on from QVRM01002297.1 coordinate 906,890, forward strand.
AAAGTGAGGTTTCACCTCGCTGCTATTCGCCACTTTTAACGTAATGCCTGGCTCATGATGTTTAATTTTCGACAAAACCGCCGAGAAACGAGAGAGTGGCATTAGTGTGGCTCCGCAGCCGCTGTTCACCTCCATTGTAGCATCAAAGTAAAGTGACCCTCAACCAAAATTTAACGTCCACGGAACTGTTTTTCACATTTCTTCATAGACGAATTCCCATAAATAGAAATGTGCAACGGTGGGGCTCGAACCCGCGCACCTATGTGTCTTCTCCGGCTGCGAGGCGCAGACTTAAGCCACCACGCCACCGGGCTCGACCCATTGTAGCATCAGCCCCCTCGAATTCGACCGTCACGAGTAACGGGTCGTTGTCAGGTCTCACAGTTCGCATTGTATGCACTGACTCCGCATTTTTTTTACCTGAAGTCATCTTTGATTCTGGTTGAACTTGTACGGCAAACGCTCGTTTGACCGTTGACCGTTTGAACTATGGCACCCGGCCAATCTCGAACGTAAGGCTTGAAGAAGGGCCGGTAGCCTGGTCTATTGCATAGAAAATAAATCGCGATCGCTTGTGTGGCATTACACTTTCACTTTGGTGCTTCACTGCATCCCCTGTGCTCGTTAGCACATGGCGTCTAGCCCTGATAGTCGTGTGTCTACCTGGACGTGCCCAGACACAGAACCGGTATATCCTTGGCTGGCTACTGGTAGGGGTTTGATTACCTAGCGCTAGTACGACATTTATCTACGAGTATTTGTTCAATACCTAATGCGGCTGAAGTCAAGATCATTATAGACTTAAGTAGAAATATTGGTTCTATGGAATCAGTATGCCATTATCGAAAAAGGTACTTGTTGTCGTGGCGATGAGTGTCTTCTGGTCAGTGCAGTCCTTGAGCTCATCTGGCCCACAAGCCTTGATAAAAATGCTGACGTCAGTATTTGGCTCCAAGCCTTCCACCTGCAACGAAACATTTGTACATTTTAAATTTTCTAAAAAGTTTATTGTTTCCTGCTTCTCTCTCTCTATATATTCCTCTCTCTCTTTCTATATATATATATATATATATATATATATATATATATATATATATATATATAGATATATATATATGTATATATATATATATATATATATATATATATATATATATATATATATATATATGTATATATATATATATATATATATGTATATATATATATATATATATATATATATTTGTTTTTTTTTATATCAACGGTATTTATAAAAGACTTAAGTGATCGAACACAACCAAACACCAGAGATATGCGCAAATGCGAGTTTCTGAGGCAGCTGCCTTTATTGGCATTTTGCGGAAGAAATGCCGCATCGTTAGTAGAAATTAGTTAAAAGCCTCGTTACTTCTCCCTCACTTTTTGTCTATCAATCATTACATTGACACAGCAAGGGCATGTAGGGGCATAACATAAAAATACCCTAGTCAGCAGTGGTCATTTTGCCTGAACAAATGCTTTACCATAAGCAATGCACCTCTGCGAGCCAAACAAACATGGTTAAATATTTTCAACCCCGCGAAGGAAACCTCATAGCCTCAACCACTATGTCGATTCTCATCTGAAAGAGGGCCTCGTTGATCCATCTAGACCGCGGAGCGACCAACGTAATTAGGACTTTTGGGCCTTCTCTCAAGAGCAGAACTTTCACTCGAATGTCATAGGAAGGTCGTAGAACCGACGCTGGAGCTAGCAGATCTTGCTGGCTCCGCTTTGATTCTGCTGTTGTATGGCTCCCCAAGAGGAAAGCCTGCAGCGCGCCCTCGCAGTGCTGGTGATGCAGGCCATTCCGCCTGATCCCATCGCCCTATGCGACGGGGTCTCTTTTGCTCCACAGGGCTGACCCCCCGAACGGCTTTGTAGCACTTCCCAGGCCCAGGCAACGGTCAGAATCTGTGCTCTCTTTCAGACGACGCTGTGGGGAATTAACCTCCTTCTGGGCGAAACCTTCATCGAGGTCTCGGTCAAGGAGCTGTGCGGTGCTCCAGCGCATGTTCCAGTGAGGGTCTCTGAGCCTCGGAACAGTAAAATAGTATATGATAGAGTACTGGCCACAGTAACGCATCAGCTTCAAGCCCATCGTGACATCCGGAGAGGTGATGGTACGTGCCGTCCGAACGCGTAGCTGCGGTTGCCAACGTGCTACCGCTGCCAAAGACCTGGCCATCGAGCAGCTGAATGCACGACGGACTAGACAGCAGACTGCCTGTGTCAACGCTGTGGGTTCACAACCCACATGATGCGCGCCCTAACTCCGCGGTACATGACCTGTAACGTAGCTGACCACAGAGCTGACACCATGAGTTGCCCATCTATTGGGCCCAGGTGTGCAAGCTCAGCGGGAACGTCAGGAAACAATGAATAAGAGGACGGTGCAGCCAAGCAGTCTGCTAGCAAGCCCACCGCACCGACAGAACGTGCCGCCCCACCGGGCCCGGCTGCCGACGACCCCCAAGGACAGAATCGCGGCATAAACAGTCATCCCAATATCACGGGCACTGGCAAGTTGTGGGGGAGGGCAGAGCTAAGCAATCACAGCAGTTTTCTACAGGTCGAAGGCCGACGATCTCCTCGACGCCTATCCTCCAGTGTCCAGTGCGTAAGGCTGTGTCTCTTTAAAGCCGAATCTCGCCTTTGCACGGCGTACGCCGAATCTCTACACGGAAAACACAGGCGTCTCGGGTGTCACGCGGGCGTCGATGCGGGGGCATTATCTACCATCGTACAAGCGACCTGTCGGGTGGCGGGCGGTCCTGCTCGGGGCTCCTCCGGATGTCGTCCGCCTAAGCCGTGGTGGTTCCCCGCCGTTGACGAGACCCGGACAGACTGCATCAGGGCCTATCCTGCCGGGAGCTCGTGGACCTACCTTACCGGGGGTGACGGATAGATTTGGCTGACCTTCTCTTCCCTCCATTGCATGAGAAGACCCTGGATCAGATTTGACTGCTTTTCCCTAACCAATTTTCGTGATCGTTACAGACATTCTTTGTTTGCCCAGATGACATCCCGCCTATCACAATAGATGAAATTTATCGCGCAGGCGAGGGCCCGGCGCCCGAAAAGCTCGGCAGTCTCTACTTCCTATTTACCGATTTGTCTGCTGGGCACAGTAGATAAACTCTTTAAAAATGTAATAACAGGCGTCTAAATACAGATATCGAGAACCCTTGATACCTGCAGAGTGACCAGTACGGCTTTCGGCGGGGCCGGTCAAGGATGGATGCTCTCCGGCCTATGCTGCGGAGGACGGACCAGGAGACTGTGAAATCTCTCAAGACCCGAACATTCGTTCCGTTGATTCTTCTCGATAAGAATAACGCTTTAAATACGCAAACTAAAGGGTATTTATAGTGACGCTAGGGCATAGGGGCATCTCTCTGTTCTTGGCCGCCCGGTTCAATGGAACTTGGCTTACGGCAACCATTATCTACATCTTGCCTCAGAGAAGACGGAGGCAGTTTACCCAGGGGGCCGGAATGTGATGCGTGGAGTCTGCCTGGGCCTCATTGGCCACCTTATCCCGACCAAGTAGACTGCTCGGTACTTGGGCATCATTTTAGATGCAATGTTAGGGATACCCCGAATATTAAAAACATTGTCGCCAATGCCAAGGTCGCTCAGACCCTAGTCAGGATTCTCCCTCGGGGGGGAGAAAAGTAGCCGTGAAGACGAAAGTGGCGCCGGTCGCGGAGTCCTTGACAATGTGGGCCGACCTAGCTCTACGCACCGCTCGCAGCAGACGAGCGCTCCGCACAGCGTGGCCCTTCGGGTCCGCCGGGCGTACCGCACGGTGAGTTTACCTGGCGGATAGCGTGACGCATTTACGCAAGCACGCGAAGTAACGCTCGACGCGTGGGCTCACGAATAGGCCACGCCCGGCTCAGCAGTACACCGGGCAAACCGTGCCCGATCGCTCAAACTGGATCTTCGACGTTGCTTTGACGCCGGGTCGATTCTAAACTTCTATAGTGCGTATCAGTTACAGGTGGAAACGTGCCCGCTGCGCGTCAGGGCAGCCGGAGGATGTTGACCATACGGTTTCATTCTGCTCCGCCTTTGCCCGGGTTTGCAGAAGCTCGACGTATTGCTAGGCAGGAGAATCGACTCGGGATATTGTCGGTCATATGATGGAAGATGTCGCCGCATGCGCGGCAGGCGTGTATTTTTTAGACGCTATTATGCGCGAGAAAACGCGTGATATGAAGGCACGCAGGTGCCATCTGGTTGTCGAGACGAGGGTGCCTAGCAAGGGGCTGTGGCAACCCAGGCCTTCGTAGAACGGCTCGACGCATCCCCTAGGGTTCGTGAGATGAGCTCAGAACAAGATCCATGAGAGCTCCCCTCGCACAGTCTCAAAGTAGCGCCACACATTTTCGAACTGTGGGCGGTGGGGAGGATTGAAGTTTTTACCGGATGAAAGTCCCACACTAGGTACTGTTTTCATCCCGGTAAACCGGCATGTTGTTACCAATACCAGTAGTGCATTGGCGTTTCCTAACCTCCTATATCAAAAGAAGGTTATTGTAATTCGCCGTCTTCCTCTTTTCGCCACGCGGGCTAAAAATCCAGCTGCTCGAGCTTCTCTGCTTCTGTAGGAGGTGTGAACCCTAGAGCAATAAGCTCACTTGGCAAGAGGAAGCCTATTAAACGGTCTAACGTTGGCAACCGAGAGCACATTGAGCCATTCGTTTTAATCGGGGCTGCTTGTGTAACCTTTTTGTCAAAAAAACTTTTAAAAATGTCCTTCAAGTCCGCTCTAAGGCACTTGGCGTTACGTCGGGTGGAGGGATTGAGATGCGATGAGGATTCGCATTGCGCATTAAGAGGTAGGATATTTAAATGGAAGCTGGTTAGGTCTCGTCTAAGGTATTGAGATGGGTGAGACTATTATGCATTGCATGACTAGAGTAAAACCGAAGAGCATAACATTTGAATTTCGTATATTTGTCTATTATACAAGCGTACCGCATGGTATATTTAGCCAGTCTATCTAGCCGATCAGTCGCTATTATTTAATGTCTGCGAATCGCCGTGATAATTCACTAAGCCAAGATGTAAATAAAACCATGCATACCAGCATAGAGACTCTACAGGGAACATTGTAAAGTAGGATATGAAAACTCTATAATCCCAGATATCGGAAAGAAACAATACATCTCCTTTCGGTATCGTTATTGCTGTCCAGTGTAAAGGTCATAAATATACGAAAAACTCACCTTGATAATTGGATTTGTGAATCGTGTAGGACCAGCATGTATACCGTTGTTTGCATACTGCACAATATAATCAACTCCGTCTGCGACCGGTTTTGTCACCTTCACTTGGACGAACTTCTCCTGAACTTCAAGTAGCTCTGCTTGAAGCTCTGTAAATTGAGCCATGAATGTGCAGCAATCGTGAGTGGCCGAGCGTTTGACCAGAAGGGCCTACATTCGTATCAGGCACATGACAGCATAATCTGAGTTCTGTTTTGTGGCGACGTGTCGAATAATTTTGCATACATATCAAATTGTACTAAATCAACGTCCTATCACGTGTGTCTAGCTAAAGCGCGAATCCAAAGCAGACTGTGACCGGAGTTGCTGTTGGGTGGCAGTTGAGTTTGAATCCTGAGTGAGAGTCAACTGTTGTATAACAGATACCCTAGGCAGCGACAGACCGGTTACCACAGGCAGCCGGTACCCGATATGAGAAGAGTCACATTTTCTATACACGAATTTAAGTCAGGACAGAACGCAGCTGGCCGGTGTGAGCTTTTTACATGAAATGGTCACCGTAGCAAATGTGTAAAGCATCAACGTTACAGCAGTGTGCCACCTGCTTACCCCAACACGTTTGCAGGGCCGTGGTCATTTAAAGGATTGCCATGGCTTAACATAGTGCTGGCCGGTAGCACCACAACGTCTCTAACAATTTAGCCAGGCCAGACTGCGCATATGCTGGACGTATCTAGATCTTCCCAAGCGGGTGAACAGTTTAGCTGACTAAATATATGAACGTAATGCTCAACCAGATTCACAATCAAAGAAGAAGAAAAGTTCCACTCAAGCAAGATTCAATTCTATGCTGGCAACGATGTTTAAAACGCTGTGTTAACCGCTCAAGCCACCACTGACACATGCAGTGACACCAAAAACAATTTTCTTCACTTCCGCCATTAGATTCATTTTCTAAAAAAAAATAGATATATTTGAATTTTAAAAATGCAACAAAGCGACGCTTTTTGCACAAATATAAATAAATGGTTCGCATTTTTTGTATAAACGATAATTTACTTGAGTACCTAAATTGCGCAAGCTGGCATAATGGTAGTCCAGCCATGTTCTTACTGTAACGGTAGCAGTTTAATCAATAAATATATTTGTGTGAAATTCTGTCCAAGTCCGTAGGGTACTTTTAGAAATGTATTTCTCACAAGCGACGTCACTTTAGTCAGTCATATTCACCTTTGTCTATATTCTTCGTCCAATTTTTCTAATTTAGAAAATTCTATTCTTCCAGAATTGCTCGCTTTTTATGTAAAAAGGTAATCAAGGTGGCCCTTGATATCCTCTTCCTCTCTCAGAAAATTCTAAAGTAGGCGAAACATATCCGTTAAATCTAGATTCTAGGTTAATAAGGTCACGACTGCAAGGTGTATGGGGTAAAACATTCAACGCAAAAACCAGCAGCTCCTGGCAAGGGGACCCAACAATTATTATTTTATTATTATTTACACACCCTTTAGCAGGGGGGCTTTATTGAGGATTATCAAAAATTCATAACAAACGCGCCATCTGGCGATTTATATGTTTGGCTGTACATGATTGCACTTGCGGGCTGTGCGCCACGCGAACATTCTATTAACGATTTCTTTCCTGGCTGCAGCTTTAGCTTGAATGTTCATACCAGATCGAGTTATCGTCGTCATGACTTCAAAGAACCTATTAAACCTATCAGGCTGCTTACATATGCTGGTAAACGTATATCTGTCAATCTTATCTAATATAACGGCAATGTCCATGCACTCAACATTATATCTGCTAATGTTGCAGCGGTAGGCAACACGCCTTATGAACTTTTTATGAAGTTTAGCCAGAATCTTTTGATCACACACAAGTCCTAGATGCCATACAGGTGAGGCGTAAATTAGGACTGGGAGAACATATTGCTTGTACAGTCTAACATACAGGGAAGCGTCTTTAATCACAAACGAGCGCAATATCCAGTTTAGTCTTCTTGTAGCAGCCGTTACCACTTCAAGTATATGTGGTGTATAGTTCAGGGTATCAGATGTCAGTATTCCCAAGTCTTTGATCGCCTTTTTAACAGTTAATTCCTCAGAGCCTAGCGTGTATTTGTGTGCAGGATTATTGTGACCAAAGTGTAGCACAGCACATTTATTAACAGATAGTTTAAGATCGAGGCATTTACACCACTCCATAAATTTGTCTAGCGTTTCCTGAAAAATTACTATGTTGCTTCTATTATCTACGGGTATATACATTTTGACATCATCAGCATACATTTTTACATGAACGATTTGAGGTATTACATGTTTCAATGAGTCAGTATACAGTATATACATTAAAGGGCCGAGAATGGTACCCTGCGGGCAGCCCGAGGTAACTTGAGCCGTAGATGACAGGCAGTCGTTGACTCTGACCCTAAAGAGTCTATCACTTAAGAAAGCCTTAATCCAATTAGCTATACGATCACCCACTCCATACTGTGGAAGAATATTAAGTAGCTTAGAGTGCATGGTACTCTCAAAAGCAGATTTAAAATCAAAATACACGCAGTCAAACGGTCTTCCGTCATTTATAAAGAGGGCCCAATCATTTTGAGTCTCAAGTAACTGAAGAAGAGCAGAATGAGCGGGACGATATGCAAATTGTTCCCTCGAAATTAGACCTTGCGCATTTGCATTCCTGTAGATCTCCTCTGCTATGACCTTCTCAAAGAGCTTGCAAGGCACGGAGGTCAGCGAGACGGGCCTTTTATTATTAGGGTCGCTTTTATCGCCACGCTTATGCACAGGACATACGATGGCATATCTAAAGAGATTAGGTACGTTTTCCTCTTCGAGAGACCGGCGGAAAATAATTGAGAGTGGCACGCATACATCATAGCCACACTTCTTATAAACAATGGCCGGGATACCGTCAGGGGTGGCGCTACGCTTGTTGGCTAATCCGCGCAGACGCCGTTCGAGGTTCTCTGGTGAAGAGTCAACGTTACTCACCACCTGCACGCTGGAGGGCTCATTTAAGAGGAAAGCGGCGTTAGTGTTGCGCGATTGCAGCTCGGCGTGCGATGGGTAGGTTGCGGCAAATACATTTCTGAGAATTTCAGCTTTCTCACGGTCTTCAGTTGCAGTAGATCCGTCTGGTCGCTTAATTGAGGTCAGCGTGTCTTTTATTTTCATACGTTTTTGAACATACCTATGGACAGCGCTGGGAGCGGCAGACTGAGCAACACTGCTCTCCTCAATGATACGTTTTCTATGGAGCATCCTCTGCAGCTTCTTCTGCAATGCAGGCCCTCTCTCCGGCGTTGCGTTGCTCAATTGTCGGGTAATCCGTTGGATATCAAAGCTTAGTCTACTCTCGGCATCCGAAGTCCTCCGAGGTACAAATATTTCAAGCAAGAAATGCATGTAGCTCACAAACTTATTATACATGCTATCTACGTCAGGACAGGCAACGAAGAAATTATTCCAGTCAGTCGCAATCAGATTTGTGATCATTCCTTCGTAGTCACCTTTGCCGTAGTCCCACCAGTCAGTGCGTGTCTCAGGCATGGGCGGACCGCGCGATATGGTGAACTTGATCATTTTATGATCAGTGGTGATTGGCGCGGTCGATACAGCTATGTTGTCAACTGAGTCGTCAGCAGCTAGAACAACGTCCAGTATATTGGCACAGTTCGGGGCTTTTTTCGACGACACCCTCCTTCAAACGGTCGAGCCACTGGTTGTACCTTTTACCGTTTCTTTTTGCACTAAATCAACTTTCTACCACGTGTGTCTAGCCAAAACGCGAAGTTAAAGCAGACTGTGACCGGAATTGCTGTTGGGAGGCAATTTGGCCTGAAGTGGCCCAGAGTAAGGGTCAACTGTTGTATAACAGATACCCTAGGCAGCGACATGGCGAGTGGTTACGACAGACAGCCGGCACACGATATGAGAGAAGTCACACATTCTATACATGGCTCTAGGCCAAGACAGAACGCAGCTGGCCGGTGTGAGCTTTTTTTTACATGAACTGGTCACAGTAGCAAATGTGTAGAGCATCAACGTTACACCAGCTTGCCACCTGCTCACTCCAACACGTTTCCAGGACCGTGGTCATCTCAAAGTTTATCATAGTTGAATCAAGTGCTTGCTGGCTGACAGGCAGTAGACCGCGATATGACGTGGTCCTACTCAAGCAAGATTCAATTCTACGCTGGCAACGCTCCGGGTGTTTAGAACGGAGCGTTAGCCCGCTTAAGTCACTACCGACTCGTACAATCGACACCAAAAACGTCATAAACAAATGTTCTCCGCTTCCGCCACAAGATACAGTTTCTGAACCGTTAAATATCTTTAAAATAAACACAGCAACAAAGCGGTGCTTTTTGCACGAGTAAACGTGCATAGTTCGCATTTTTACAATGCGCAACTCAAAAAGGTTCTTGAGTACATTGCGCAAGCTGGCCTAATGGTTGTCTAGACTTATTCCTACGGGATCGGTAGCAGCTCAATTAAATACGTATGTTTGTGCTAAGGTTCTGCAGGGTCTTGAAGAGCTGTGCGACAACAAAGCGTCAGGGCCGGACGGTAGAATGATCATATTGTAAGCTCGCTTGCACTGACTCCGTGTTGCAGAGCATTGCTCAATGAATGCCTTAAAATGGGGCTTCTCTTAACGCAATGGAGCAATGCGGCCCTACTATTATTCCGTAAGGCAAAGGTGAATACTACCCTACTCACCCATCGGCCTGGAGAGGCATTGCAAAGAAAAGCTTGTGCTATAAGCTGCTCATGTCTTTGATCACTAAAAGACTAAGCGCTTTTTTAGGCCACAAACGTACCCCCCCCCCTCCCCCTTGAAGAAAAACATGGACTTCGAAAGGGGTGCTCCACGCAAAAAGCGTGAAACATTCTTCCAGGTGACATTAATGGAACCCTCTTCCAACCAGGGCATTATTTGTACGCGGCCTTCGTCGATTTTAAAGCCATCTTTGAGTTCGCTACCGTGATCGAGTGCTCAACATTCTGGCCGAAGTCGAGGTTTCTTAGAATATGCTCAACCTCATAAGAGAGGTCCTACAGGCGAACCGGGTGCCAATCGACAATAAGTCTCGAAACTGCCGGCGTTCTTACAAACAACCGGGTTCTCTCAGGGGGACTTTCTGAGTCCATTCTTATTCTCCGCTTTCTTGAAGGACCTGCCAAGACGAATTCGAGCTGTAGAGATTTCATCAAGGTCTTATTATACGCAGACAGAATAGCCATCTATAGGAGTAGCCGTTTTCTGGTTCAACGGGCGGTGGCCAGATCCAACATAGCCGTCTCAGAGGCGATTAACAATTAACCTTCGTAAGGCGAAGGCACTTAAGTTTCGTAGAGGGGACAGGGTTGCGCGTGACAATACTCTTTATATTGGTAAATTGGCTCCCGCCTACGTCAAGAAATGCTCTTACCTGGGACTAATTCTACCGTCGAATGGTGTACGGGTTTTCGTTGCATATTATGGAGAGATGCAGGAAAGACCTAAGAGCGTCGTCTTCCATCAGGAGTTCGCACCGCTTGTCCTCCGCGACAGCCATTCGCTTCTTCTTGACTAGCTGAATAAGGTAAAAGCAGCCTTCAGCAGGTAAATTCTAAGTAAGCGAAACATATCTGCTTGATCTAGGTTACTGAGTACGACTATAAGATGGGGTATGGGGTAAAATGTTTGTTGACGCAAAATCCAGCAGATTGCGACAGATAGTCTCAGGTGTGCGCAAGCTGGTTTTGTCGCTGGGGTCCCCAACGATAGCACAGTTCAAGGCTGTTTTTAACGACGCCCTCCTTCAAGCGGTCGAGCCACTGGCTGTACCTTTCACTGTTTGCTCTGCCGAAACTCATGGCACACCTCACAATCATCACGCCTTGCCAATTCCCAGCAGACACACACAGCATGGTCTTCAACATATGAGAGCAGTTATGTTATCCGCAACCGCCATGGAAGGTCTATACGTCCGTGATTGACCTGATGTTTCAAAGTCTTCCTTTTGAAAGCGATCAAGTCACCGCATTACGGTGGGATCACGCACAGCTTTAGACCCGTAAACAGCACAAATCTTTGCCGCCGAGGAAGTCGTATTTAGTCATCTGTACGTGCCATTGTTCTTTCAAGCACAAAAAACGCGGCGCTCTTGCATCCAGATATGTTTATTGAAAAAAAAATTCGTCGCACTTCACAGAAAAAAAAATTATATATATATATATATATATTCCAACTAATTTGTTCTTGATTTCAAAATGTGGTGTATTGCCGATACGATGACACGATATACACTACGTCTATGCATAAGAAACTTGATTATTTCTTTGAAAAAACAAATATCTCTTATAACGAGTAAAAACATTTTTATTCAAAGTTACGGCCTTCGCTAGCTATACGCTGTGTTCGCCTTTTGGGTAACTTGTGGATTCCTCGCCAGAAGAAGTCCGTATCTTTAGAGGCAAACCAATCACTTAGTCACTTTCGGATGTTTTCGTACGAAGAAAACGTTCGTTCCTGTTAAGGAAAAGCGTGATCTAGCGATGTAAAAAGGTAGTAATCGGATAGAGCCAAGTCTGGAGAATTAGCAAAATGGGAAACGGTTTTCCACAGAAAATGCTTTATGAGTTGTTCACCAACTCCGCTTTGTGTGATGACGCGTCGTCGTGGAGCTAAATTAATTTGTTGGTTATGTTGCTGTCTTTCATTCAGTTCATGTGAGTTCAGCCACTTTGATGTGGGTTTACCCAGTGTGCTCGCGTCAGTCCTGCGCTGCCATGCCGCACTAAACGCAGAGAGGACTGTCCGCCTTAGACATCCTGAGCAGATCAGTTCGGAACTCTCTGTGGCCCATTAGAACCTGGTCGTGGCATGGAAAATATTTTACGGGATGCTGTTTGATTTTATTTGCCCACATAGTACATGCCTTCTTGTCGGCATTAACAAACGCGCCCCATGGAAACGTATGCTAGATGCTTTATGTGAATGAATACCACTACGGCTAGGTTTGTGCTTGCGCGGAGACCAGCCCAGACTTGTACGGACTGTCTAACAGAGCGTTTTTTCACCTCGGTGAGATTGCATGTAAGAGTCCCAGTTTGATGGAGGCGCATCTATATCACTTCGCTTCGTCTGGTAGATTTGCGAAACGGGTCCGTTGCTTTTCTGTGAAAAGGATTTTGTTTCTTAATTTCGTCTATAGCCCTGTATTTTTCGACTGCAAGGGCTAGAAAACGATGTTTCGCACCAGGCACAAAAAGGCATACATAGGATACACAAAAGGCACAGTTAGATCTGCTTTGGATTCCATGTGCCATGTACCGCTATTTTGCAGGACATGGTTAATTCTAGAATGGTTGTCAGGTTTTTTTTACTAAAGTGGCGCTACATGCCTATTATAAGGCAATAACAGCTCTAATACGCTTTCGGATTTTCTGTGAAATGTTAGAGTCAGAGTAGAAAGTGTAGCTTTAGGGTACTACAAGCACGAATCCTAAGAGCTAATAAGTCCACATTTGATTTCGCTCCTGTTCGACCCAATTGCCCACACGTATGCACCAGCGGTTGAGTATTACTAGCGGGTCTACTACGAGCACTGGGCAGAACCTTCAAATGTCCTTGCAAGTAAGTTGGGGCATCGTATATAATGACAATTGTCGAGAAGGTACAACCGCCGGAGCAATTGGGGTTCACTAAGGACCGAAATACACACGATTCGATCCACACACTACAGTCAGAGACTGAGCGGGCTTTGGCAGAACCGGGGTTCCTCTGTACGCAGCCTTAGTCGATTACTGTCAAGGTCAAAGCTGCTTGCCACTTATAAGTCATTAGACAAAATGTGGGGATACCACAGGAGAATCCACTCTACCAGTCGCTCCACTGAACGTTGACTTAGCTCGCCATGTACGGGGTGAATCCAGAAATTCTGTTGTCGTTATGTGGGCGGACGGCATCGAAGTCGCCCACCGCGACCTCAGAGCTATCCGCAGAATCGTTGGCATGGTAGCCACTTATCTTCACAACAAAAACCTCCAAATCAATTCATGGAGAAAAGCAATGAAGTTTTGTCCTAAACTCCTTCCCACACTTGGGCATGATATGGGCACGACAGTCAGACAGCACATTGATGACAGGTGCCGGGCTGCAACCTCCTTCATGTATTCGGGGAGGTGAGGAATGCTAGGCGACTGTCACCGTGTATTGCCGTGCGAGTTTTGAGCTAAAGATTGTGCCAATGCTGAGTCACAGCCTCGGCAAAGTGTGGACACATCTCTCGGCACACTTTGACACGCAGTCGGAGAGACGTACATATATGATGCGAGTTCTCTGTCGTCCTCGGACGGTAAGAAGTTGCTTCATATTCTTGGTCGTCGGCCGTGGACCGGCGAGTGGAAACAACACTTTTTGCAGAACTGGCAGGGAAAGGTTGCCGACGCCTCGGCCGAAAGGCGCACTTTGTCATCTATAGTTGTCAATACGTCTTGGAGGAAGCCGCATGTTCTCGCCGGCACGGATACACAATATATCGCGTACGGCTGCCACCACCATGTGCGTTCCACCTCAGGTTTTCTCAGCCATGTGACCAGTGTCGAAGCCGGTTCTGCTCGCAGACCTACGCTAAATATAACGCATTGAACTATTAGACGCCTTAATGAGCCCAGCACTCCTTCTCAGCGTAGAACGCACACTAGCGTCACATAAACACACTGCGTAATAAACAACGAGAAAGATTCAATGGAAGACTGCAATATTGGTATTTCGTCTTCTCTCTCTCGCTTAAAAAAAATTATGTATGTATGTATATGCATGTATGGCATATGTAACGGCATATATATGTATATACATACATATGGCATATATATATATATATATATATATATACATATATTGCGTAGATAGACCTCCAGATACTTCTTTATTCTTAGTAGTTTGGCTCACTTTTTTTACAGGCACCAACAAAAATGCATAGCGCACACCCGTTGGTCTGGATAGTGTGGGACTCTTAAACCCACTAAAAACCTGGTGATCCCCTAACCTGTATGACCGGCATATTTGTGGTATTACTTCAGCGGGACCTCTGGTTCACTTAATATCCGTTTTGAGTTCCACTACTTTATGATTCGTTTGATTGTTCCTCCATGCCTTCCCTTTTCCGTGGGCAATTTCCCATACGTGTTGCTCGCCTCTTGTTACGCTGCTCTGTCTGTCCTTTCTGAAGGCCACTAGAAATCATAGTCGCCCTCGTTTTGCCTCTATGCGCCACGTCTCAGTATTATAGTTTTCCCTCGTATAGATAAAAGACAAACTAAAATGAACACGAGTATTTTTTGCATGTACTATATTTGTAGGGCTGAGCAAGTCAGCTAGCTGCAACCGATGTGCTGAACACTTATAATGAAGTACGGAATAAAGTCGGAAATGCAATAAAAGGGAAGAGCCATAGTCGTTTGCAGAGGTCGTGGCTTACAAATCATTCGTAACGATTCTGGCTACTAGCTATAGCAAGAACAACAGTGCAGTATATATATATATATATATATATATATATGTGCCTGAAAGCTCTATAGAGGTCTAAATGTTTCTTGATCACAAAGGGACCGTAAAAGGAAGACGCTTTTTGCCTACATTTTCATCCATGCAAATGCTGTTACTATACAAAATGATAACTAAAAAATTCATTGCAGCAGGCACAGATTCCAGATACAACAGTCCGATAGAGTCTGTAAAAGAGCGTTCAACGTCTGTGTTTTCTGGACACGTGAGACCCAGGCGAAGGTATGCAGTTAGCTCTCGAAAGGGACTAGATATACGATTCAGCGGTTGAAAGGTTGGAGATATTAGAGGTTTAGAAGTACATTTTAAAGTCAAAGCCGTAGGTATAATTTTGCTTAATACTGCGTAATAAACAACGATTAAGGTTTAATAGAGAAACTGCCATTGACCACTAATAATATAAATTCATCTCGGTGCTCAAGATGGTAGCATAAATTCGACAACGCTAAATGAAACGCATGGTACTACCTGGACAAAATCGCTGGGACATACGTTACAAAATTCAGTGGTTACACAACTATGTGCACACCATTTTAAAATGTATGAGCAAATTATTAATATTATTATTACTAAAGTAAAGTAATGTTTTCGGGCTGACCCTCAGCCAAGATTTAACGTCCACGGAACTGTTTTTCACATTGCTTCATAGACGGACCCCCATAAATACAAATGTGCAACGGTGGGGCTCGAACCCGCGCACCTATGTGTCTCCTCCGGTTGCAAGGCGCAGACTTAAGCCACTACGCCACCGGGCTCGACATTATTATTATTACTACTACTACTAGTACTACTCAAAAGTGCATTGGCACTACTACGCATCATAGCATACGTACTGCACAGGCCGGCTCTCGGATCGGCCAGTGAAGTGGTGCTACTCAAACGCGCGATGGATATAAAGTGTATCATCACATCAAAGTGTGCTGCCGAACACACTCACCATGTCTGTAGCATTGCAGTTCTTGCTGCGAATTACGTAGACACGTTGCGTGCGTCTGCACAGAAGCAAATCTCGTCAACAAAAAAGCGCTTTCACGCTTTCATCTCTCAACAGCCTGCCTAGACAGATGCCCAGCACTCACCTGGCTTCTGGGCAGAGACGACGGCCCCACCCGTCACCAGCAGAAGAAGGACGGGAGCCAGCATCATGTTGGCCAAATGCTGGCCTTACCACGCACACCTACAACTGCGCGCGCACCGACACCAACGTCTCGACACCAACCTCTCTGGACACCAACTTCGACGATCGGTCAATTGCAAACTAACTCGAATTTCGTCGAACTAGCGACACTGGCGGCAGGAACTGTATTTGAGGACGTCGGTGGACGCTGCTGATCGCTGCCGCTGGTAGCGCGTCGCAGTGAGAGAACAACCGTCAAGAGTTGGCGTTAATCCGACGACGACGACGATGGCCAGCGGCGTCCTCGAAAATACGCCGCCTAATACGTTGCGCGCGAAAGTCGATCACCGACTGATTGTGGCGCGCGCGCAGCCAGTTAGGTGTAACAACAACAATCGATATACACACATCCCTAATCCTACACCGCTTGCTTGCCTCACTGTGTGGTGCATTTTCTAGCACAGGCGAGCCTATTTGAGCACCACTAAGCCCGACGGGAGCAACACACCCACTCCCACCATCCCCCCTGCAGCGCATCAGCTTTTGTTCCTTTTACGTGAAAACGCTGCCCACATACCGTTTATATATATATATATATATATATATATATATATATACAGATGCAGTGCTAACTTTGCACTAACTTGGCATACCTTTTTGGAATACGCACAGTAAGGGGGGTGGGAACGGAAAATCATTTCGATTAAATGTGTGGTAGGTTTATTTTCCGCGAATTAATTGTATATTTCTATATATCATCACTTTGATTAATGCTTACTTAAAATGCGCGAAACGCCTAGGTAGGCGTCCGAGGCACTTTGCTGTTAACGACGTCATAGTCCGAGCACACTGCAATCAACCTATGTAGCACGTCGAAGAGAACCGTGTAGGGGTTTAGCGTTCAACTTCGCCCTGAGGCCAGGCGGGACGATACTATTCCCTTGGGCTTCGTCTTCTGTTGGTCTGGGACGCGACCGCATGGAGCACTCTATCGTATCGAAATCTGGCAAGTAAGTGTTGTAAATAACTCGTCTTTAATGTGCGTGTCGTTTCTTTGCCGTTTAAAAGCGACCACCATGCTATCGGCTGCACCATCAGCGTTTGTGACGCTCTTTCGTCTGCTCGTCGCCTGTATGCTCATGCCGCCTACAACACCATATCTGCCCGTCTTTGGGCCATGGACTGAAGGACCATCTTCGTGAAGCGTACGTCGGTCCAGGATACGTACGGGAAGCTATCATAACTTATTCATGATTTAATCACAACTTATACATGACCTTCGTGCCCCTGATTCTACCGTCGACGCCTCTATTCTCGCCCCTGGAGAAAGATGTACGGGATCTCAAGCGGCTTCTTGTGTCTGCTAGCATCAATTCCCGTATTCACGAAAGACTCTTTGCACGTCAGCATGTTCGCGCTATTAGGGAGTCGTCAATAAATGCAAAGGATTTTCAAACTACGTCAACACACACCTTAGGCACCAAGAAGACATCGGCCTTATCCGCATCGGCCTCATGTCAGTCCCCTTTCAGCCCTCGTCGCCCAGCCACTTAAAGCAAACTGTTCTGTCATGCCCGAGGGACTGCTCCCTACCACCTCCAAATGCTTGTCTGCTCAACTGGCCGACCCTCTAAGCCTGTTGTTATTCGAACGTTCATTGGTTGAAGCGGTTGTTCCAACTCTCGAGCCCGGTGGCGAGATGCAATCCGCCTGCCCTCGCGACCGGAGGAGACACTAGATAGGTGCGCGGGTTCAAACCCCACAGTTGCACATTTGTATTTATGGTGGTCTACGAGTATATGAGGGCTATGAAGCATTGCGAAAAGCAGTTCCGTGGACGTTAAATCTTGGCTGAGGGTCAGCCCGAAAGCTTTTTGGATGTTCCAACTGCGTGCCGCCTGAAGTGGCCACGGTCCTTTTGACTGCTTGTCCGGATGGCGTACTTCCTGCGATTGAGCCTATTCTTTCAATACCTTACATAGAATGTGATGTTCTTAAAACAAAGTTGGACAAAGTTAATTTGTATATAAACTTGGCAATATCTTATACCGGAAGCAAGCATGGCTATCATCACCTGGTTTGTTCGAATACGAGCTTCCACGAAGAGTACACCGAGTGCGTCCGTCGACTGTGTGGACTCTCAGGTGTGTACGAAGTTTCATGAGATTACTGCCTCTCTCGAATAACATGCCGCAAGCAGCTGAATGTATAATTGTATAACCTGTATAATTATGTTATATGCATACTCAATATGAGTGAAATAAATACGATGATATTGATTACAATACCGGAAGCAAGAAGAATGAAAGGTTCTAGTGCGCTGGACTTTGCCGACCTGAGCGCGTACCTGTGATGGTCTAGTTTTAGTTTAATAAATGCTGCGGTCATTCGCAAAATTCGCAGATTGTCTGCCATCAGACGCCGGGACTATTATGTACATTTGTAGCATACGCTTAGAATAGCGAAGACATTATAGTGTTCTAGAATTTGGCCGCCTCAGCTCGCCTGCCAGTCAGTTCGAACTAAATGCATCGTCCCCACAAACATTGCAAGCAACTAACATTCCTGACTAGGCAGTCAGACTTATGCGATAAGTCATTGGTTGTGATATATCGGCGACTGGAGGTCGCGCATGCTGTTGTTCTTGTTGCTGCCGAACTGGAATTCCATCATGAACATTAGAGACGGAGACGAGGAGAGACTATGTGGCGTTCCTGCTTCTGCTGCTGCTGCAACAACGGGTGGCGATCGCCAGGTAGCGCCACCGGTAGCCATTACGGTTCTGCGCGTCATGTGAACCACCGTCATGTCAATCGGTCATTCAACCCGGTCGGTCATGCCCTGAAAAAATAGGCCTTTCCGTTTCATTTGTGTCGTCATGAAAAATGACGATTTTATGCTAGCTCCTACTCTTACACTTTACGTCTCATCAAAGGTTTCATTTCTACTAGAGCAAACAGGAGGAGGAAGAGACGCGACTTGGATGTGGGCGAAAAACGCGCACAAATCAACGTTTAGATAGTCCATCTGCAAATTACACGTTCATATATCGAGGTCCAGCTGCCTCTACTACTCTAAGCCAGTAATAGAGAACCATGGACCTCATTTCGTGTGAGGTAGCGGTATCGTTTCGCACAGTGACCGCAATACCGTCATCAGTTTTGGACGCTTCCCCCACGAATATGAGGAGCTGATAGGCTTCTGTGTACTTCAGCCGGGACGTGAGATTCCACGTCGTAGAGACTTGGAACTCGAGAAAAGAAATCTTGTATTGCATGCACACAAAGTTTGTCTGTGTAAGCGCACAAGAACGCGAGCATTTGTCCATGCTCGCACTGGGGTGACACGCTGGGTACGTGTTAGTTACTTCAGCGCAGCTGCCCAGAGCCGCGCCCTAAGCTGCACCCTTGACTCAATACTTCTCTGTACAGCGCATATAGAATAGCAATCAACCGAAACAGGCGCAACGCATTGATTACCATACCACGAGACTAGTTGGCGATGCGTAGAAATGTGCCAATCTCCTTCGGTATGATACCCGGCGCGATTATGGTATCGGAAATGGTTCTGCGTGAAAACTCTCGATCAGAACCAGCTGGCTCACCGGCGTGCAGGAAAGCGCTGGACGTTGTGCTACGTTTAACAGGTGAAAGCAAATTCGAAGCTATAACTGTAGCACTAGTAAGGAAACACATATGTGTGGCTGGTTGCTTGTTGGATGATGCAGTTTGACTTGAGCTTTCGCCAACGAACTTAGTCGGTGGCGAACTCAGTCGGTGGCGAACAAGACAAAGATTTGAGGCATCAAGGTTGAGTTGTCACGATACGTCGAGTAGACGAACCGATGATAAATAAGCAGGGCGTCGCTGCTGCTGCTGCTGAACAACAATGGAAGACGCTTTGCCACCTGCCTTTAGCGGCGCTTTGCATGGTAATCCTGTGACGTGGTTTGACGTGTGTGTGTGTGAGCGTGTGCTCCATCACAAACACCGACACCAGCGGTACTGTCGATAGCGCCAACCAATTTGTTGTCTCTCGAGTGTTGACAAACGTCGTAAACTCACTGTTGGTGACCGTCAAAAGCTTCAGGGCCGCCACGCTCGAGAAAAAAAAAACACCATCGCTGGTGGTGGACACAAGCGACGACGCGTCACACCGATGTTGTTTGCTCGCCGAGCAATAGTAGATATTTTGTAGCAAGCTCTTTTGGCCTTCATGGTACTCACACATGGATTGGCCTGGAAGGTGACGTTATTAGCAAGGCGGGGCAAATCGCCTCGCCAACCAATTTTGGGCGGATTCCATATGTTGCTGTTTGCACACACACACACACCCACGAGTTGATGGTTAACGTCCATTCCCAGCAGTGCATACAGAGCTGGTTTGTTAGCAGGAGCGTTGTCACAGATAATGAACGACGTAGGTCAGCGGGTAGTTTTTCGCGGTTTTGATGACACTCCAACGGGCCCTTTTGACTGGAGAGATGTGAGACGACAACTGCATGCCGACTTGATGCATTACGTCGCTCAGAGCCGAATGCTTTGAGAACTTATCGGCGCTCCTCTTCCAGGCAGACGAAGTCTGCAGAAGCTCAGAGAAAAATACTATTATTTTGCTTCTAATCTCGCTCGAACAAATGTCTGTCAGCCAACGGACACAATCGGTAGCGATTAGCGATAGCATAGCTCTCGTTGCACGCGTTCGAAGATACCAGGCGTCTCCCGAGGCTGGTTCGTCTACCTGCAGTATCTATTCTGTCGATCAGATCCATAGGATACTTAACGGGAGTTGCACATACCTTGCAACCCTTTAGTGGCTCTAAAGAAAAAAAGTCGAGACTAGACAGATTGGACGATCGCGGCGGCCAAGCTGGTGGACCGCCTCGACCAATTCAGCGGTTGGTGAAGGTCACATCCAGATAATTTCGTACGTGAGAAGTGTCGTGTGCTGAGACACCATTGTGCTGGATTGAATAACATCCTCGATCAAATACGTTGTGAAACGTAAGAGCCAAGAGTTCTGGCAAACGTTAAAAACATATGGTATGTTGTTGTCCATTTGACCTGTCGCTAAGTATACATATAAGGTCGTAGTAGATAAGGTCGTTGTCCACTATGTCAGCCCAAACATTCATGGAGAAGCGACACTGGTGTGCATGCGGGTGGATCCTAGGCAAGTTCTCCTTGGCCCATCAATAAACATTATCTGCGTTGAGGGTCACACACTATCTTGTGTGAAGAAAGAATAAGAGTACAATCAAATTTCACATTGGCCGCTGTTTGCTCCAAAAACCAGCGACAGTAATGAATGCGTGGCTGGTAATCAGAATACCGCAATCCCGCTTGAACTCGCTGCAACCGGTACGGATGTAGCCGGCAGATTCATTTAGCATCTCGTGGACAGTGGCGCGACTTACACCGACACTTCTATCCACCTACCTGCTTTATGTTGTACGGAAGAACGCGCGACTACTTGTTCAACAAAGTGTTCTTTCGTATTTGGGTTTCTCACTGTCCGCGGCCGATTGGCGTCGTATTGACGGTCGTGAAATTACCCAGTTTTGCGAAGCAAACGATGCAGTGGCGCAAACATTGTGCTGGCAGGTATTCGTCGACGGATTGGCCGAGGCGCTCCACAAGCTTGGCCGCTGCGATCGCCCGATCTATGCAGTCTCGACCTTTTCCTTTGGGGCCACCTAAAGGATCTCCTATGGATCTGATCGGCAGAATAGTTACTGCTGGTGGAACCATTCGGGAGACGCTTGGTATCTTTGAACGCGTGCAACGATAGCTTTGCCATCGCTACCGATTGTGCTTATTGACTGACGGACATTCGTTCGAGCAAGATTTAAAGTAAAATAAATATTTTATTCTATACTAATAGCGATTACAGGGGAGCATAAAGAGAAAACGTGGTGTTTGCTACGAACACCGCTTATTGAAGGGTACTTTCGAAAAGCGTTCCAAACTATGCAGTCGTAGGGGAGGCGGACTCCGCCTGCGTATACCTGTGGTTTCCCTACTATTGCCAACAAAAAATGTGCATCTAATTACACAAGTGTGTAAAAAAGCACCAGTTTTATCGTACGTATGGTTATATATATATATATATATATATATATATATATATATATATATATATATATTACTACTCGAAGGTAGTTCTAGAATTAAACATGTTTTATTTAGGTTGTTTTTAATTCTAGACCATCATCCGTCCCCTACGGGCTTGGAACTAACCTGAGGTATATCTCCAATGCATCGAGGGTCGGACACTTTAAGATATCTAGGGTTTGTAATAGTAGTAGTAGTTTTATTAACCAATGATTGGTTTACGAATATACAACATAGACATCGTATTTCCAGAGTTGAGGCAGCGGAATTGCTCTTTCACAACGCTGAAGGTGATATAGATCACACGGGCAGCCACAAAGTTTACATATACGCTCCGGCGAGATCTCATGAAGCTTTTCGTGCGCACAGATCTTCAGATGGAAGCCGTGGACGGATATATTGTGTCTCTCCCCACCAGGCCTTGTGCAGGCAGCATGGCCGCTGACTCTCAGCGGTATATGGTTTATCATCTATTCCCAATGATTCTCACCGCTCAAAGAAAATTCGATCAACAACAGGGATCGAACCGGCGAGACCCTGGTAGTCATGACAACCATGACTAGCGCACTAGTCCCCACCTAGACCCCGCTGCCACCGAAGGTTGTTCTAGGGAGGGCTAACTGGCCACAATTTTAGAATAAACAAATGAGAGGTCAAGGAGGGCACGTATAGCTGGCGTTGCTAGTCTGGAAGAGGATTTAGCTCAACGGCGAAAAGACTCACAGACGTGTCGGCCCTCCGGTCGCCGTTCGTGTCGCATTCAACGAGATTGCCAAGACGCAAGACGGGTGTGGTAGCGACCAAGATAGTACAGGCTGGGGTATATATATATATATATATATATATATATCATCATCTTATCTATTTCACTCATATTGAGTATGCAAATAACATAGATCATTATACAGATTATACAATTAGACAGTAAGCTGCTCGCGGCATGTTATTCGAGAGAGGCAGTGCAGCGATCTCTTCGCAAGGGCCAGGCAGGCAGACGCATGAAACTTCGTACACGCCTGATAGTATAAATATATATATATATATATATATACGAGGTGTGTTCAATCGTTATCGCGACTTTTGAATTTTCGCGGGTTACGTATATTCGAATTTCGATTTTTTGTGGCGTTATGTTGGTACTCATGTCTCTCACTTATGCCGACAAGCTCGGCCATTTTGAATGTTCACTTAATTGTTGACAGCTGCTTTGCTTGCACGTGTTTTGGATCGTCTTCGATTTTTACCTATTCAAAAAAATGGATCAAAGAACCTGTATCAAATTTTGTGTGAAAAACGAAATTAAGTGCGCGGATGCATTCCGAATGTTGACTGTGGCATACGGAGAAGCTACCTTGGACCGAAGCAACGTTTATCGGTGGTACAAAATGTTCTCAGAAGGCCGAGAAGATGTGAACGACGAAGAGCGTGCCGGACGCCCGAGCACTTCAACAACAGACGAAAAAATTAATGAAGTGGAGAAAATGGTATTGGCCAATCGTCGAATCACCGTTAGAGAAGTTGCTGAGGACCTAAACATATCGATTGGCTCGTGCCATTCGATTTTTATCAATAATTTGGGCATGAGACGGGTCGCCGCGAAATTCGTACCAAAATTGCTCAATTGCGACCAAAAACAGCATCGCATGAACATTGCTAATGAGATGTTGGACTCTGTCCGCGACGACCCAAATTTGCTCCAGAGGGTCATAACTGGTGACGAATCGTGGGTTTATGGTTATGACGTGGAAACCAAAGCTCAATCATCTTAATGGAAGCTGCCGCACGAACCAAGACCGAAAAAAAGCGCGCCAAGTTCAGTCGAATGTGAAAGTTTTGCTGACAGTTTTCTTCGATTGCAGGGGCGTGGTGCATCATGAGTTCTTGCCACGGGGTAGAACGGCCAATAAGGAATATTACCTGCAAGTTATGCGCAATTTGCGCGAAGCAATCCGCCAGAAACGCCCGGATTTGTGGAAGAACAAAAATTGGCTTTTGCACCACGATAACGCCCCTGCTCACACATCGTTGCTTGTGCGTGAGTTTTTGGCCAAAAACAACACACTAATGATGCCGCAGCCACCGTATTCCCCAGATCTGCCCCCCTGTGACTTTTTCTTGTTCCCTAAACTGAAGAGGCCCATGAAAAGACGACGTTACGCTACGCTTGACGAGATAAAGACGGCATCGAAGGAGGAGCTGAACAAGGTTAAAAAAAATGGTTTTTTGAAGTGCTTCGAAGATTGGAAAAACCGTTGGCACAAGTGTATAATATCTCATGGGGATTACTTTGAAGGAGACAAAATAGATATTCATGAATAAATGAATAATTTTTGAAAAAACACAAAAGTCGCGATAACGATTGAACACACTATGTATATATATATATATATATATATATATATACAGGGTGTTCCTATTTGTGTGTCCAAAACGCTAGGGTATGGTCAAACTCGGTGAGAAAATCATTTTTGCCAATGGGTGGAAGCCGGGAAAACGTTTTCTTTAGGAGTGAGAATGAAATCTATAAAAGCAGTTATTCTGTCTTTTTTCTCCTACATAGTTGTGCAAAATCTACGTTTGCGGGAGAACCAACACACAACGCACAAAGGAACCGATCATACCGGCGTGTTTGGCGGAAAATTCTGCACAATAAAGTATACATTACTAGCTTGCGTAGCAAAAAGCGAATAGCCAGATTAACGAAAGTCATAAAAAGTCAAAATGTTACGTTAACGCTTTTTTGTGCAACATCGTAATTTTTTCCATTACGACCAAAAATGCACGTCCAAAATACTACACTCAGGCAATAGCAGATTTAATTCCCACTACATTCGTACCAAAGTGATGGTGCTGCGTTACGTAGTTGCCAAGTGACTAAGCTTTTTCGACAGTCATAGTTGTTATGTTTCACGTTGAAGTTTTCACGTCCAGAACCGTAGCATTTTGCCAAGACGTTTCCGCCCCCTCTTTCCATTAGAAAAAATTATTCTCTTCTGAGTTCTACCAAACCTCAAAATATGTACCTAACTTTCTCATACACCCTATGCAAGTATGCATGCCTTCGCTTTCGATATGACTGTCGAAAAAGCTTAGTCACTTGGCAACTACGTAACGCAGCACCATCACTTTGGTACGAATGTAGTGGGCATTAAATCTGCTATTGCCTGAGAGTAGTCTTTTGGACGTGCATTTTTGGTCGTAATGGAAAAAATTACGATGTTGCACAAAAAAGCGTTAACGTAACATTTTGACTTTTTACGACTTTCCTTAATCTGGCTATTCGCTTTTTGCTACGCAAGCTAGTGATGTATACCTTATTGTGCAGAATTTTCCGCCAAACACGCCGGTATGATCGGTTCCTTTGTGCGTTGGTTCTCCCGCAAACGTAGATTTTGCACAACTATGTAGGAGAAAAAGACAGAATAACTGCTTTTATAAATTTCATCCTCACTCCTAAACAAAACGTTTTCCCGGCTTCCACCCATTGGCAAAAGTGATTTTCTCACCGAGTTTGACCATACCCTAGCGTTTTGGACACACAAATAGGAACACCCTGTATATATATATATATATATATATATATATATATATATATATATATATATATATATATATATATATGTATATATATATATAGATAGACGCCTGATAGTATATATATATATATATATAGATAGATAGACGCCTGATAGTATATATATATATATATATATATATATATAGAATGTTTTAATTGAATCTTTGTCGTGTTAGGAACCTGCTTATCCGGTTAATGAGTATCAGACGAAAGCTCGCATTCAGTAGAACAGGAATACGTGTTTTTAACGAAAAGCAACTATTATTCTAGTTTTCTGTGCCGTATGTACCTGCGGCAAGAGCGCGAAGGCCCGTCCTTGTATTCAGTCAAAGTTTGACTACAGATGAGCAGATCGTAGCCGATTACAAGGTCGTGGAAGAAACAGAACCAAGTTCCCACGCAGCAAAGAGGAATATTCACTACAGAGTGCGCACAGCAAGGACGCAAAAACTGATCGACACAGTCCAACCCCGAATTTGTACGAATTCTTCAATCTCGATACGCAATCTAGCGCGTGTATTTAGCGTAGCCATAATAATAAGCGCATAATAACCATGCGAAGGCTTGTTCACGAGCGTTAGGTACTCATGTGCGCCTTACGACCGGAGGATATACGTAGGTGCACGGGTTCAATCTCCGCCGTTGCACATTTGTATTTATGGGGCCCACAATATATATAACGATGTGACGTTTATTATAACCTTTGTTAGGTACAATGTAAAAATTGTGTAAATATAAACATGCCAGTTCCGTATTAAATTATATATATCTACATGTTTCCAATGCCAAGGTAATCCCCTTTCCGATGTCCTCATAATACAATATTACGCTATGGAGATCCCCCCGTCCTCATTAAAGCGAGACTTCCTAATGAAGTCGCTTCTGGGCATGACGTATTCTGGGTATTTACGGGGTCCGTCTTGCTAAGCAATGCGAACGCAAGTCCTTGGACGTTAATTTTGGCTGAGAGTCTGTTTGGAAAACGCTTAGGTGCAATAGATATGCCAAACAAGTTGGACAAATACACTTTGTGAGGCCGCAAAGGCCGATACATTTTATCCTCTCTGTTCTCGAGCTCCGTGTGTGTCCGAAAAAGTGTGTCTTCAAGCTCGAAGCACTAAGTCGTCTTCGTTTCTTCTTGCTGAACAGCCCCGATTTGAATCCGTTAGACTGCTATGTATTGGGCATAATGGAGCGAGAGCCTAACAAATCTCGACATGAGGACTAACGTAGACTCGCCCACTGCTATCAACGCACTATTGTTCTGCACTATAACCGTATTACTGAAACATGCATAGATCATATTTTCTTTCACTTCATCGCATTTATGAGTCTAACATCTAAGCCGTCGGTACCAAGCGAGTGTTTAAAATTCAAACTTAAAGACGATCAAATAATCGCCGAACTGTTGTCGTCTATGTGGGACGACCTATATGGGCTACATGGCGTCAAAGAGGCATTTTAATTGTTTAGAGGAAGAGTTATGTCGGCGGGAAACCGTAATAGTAATAATACATGGTCGAATAACGCAGTTCGAAAAAACTGGGTGACACCAGAATAATACTCGCTCACTAAGGAGAAGGAACAAGTGTATGCATTACACATAGCTGACCCCACACACGATAGCACATGCAAAACCTCTCGTATGCTCAGGAATAGTGTAACTGGGCTCTCATGCAATTATAGAATGGAGGCGAACTGCAAGCTTGTTACAGACCGAATTAATAATTGGCGGGGTACTTAAAAGGCAATTCGACTTGTACTTGGGGGTGTCCAAGAGAAAAAATGCACGAGGCCGCTTGAAAACGAGGAACTCGTCACAAATGAAACTTGCTAGCTAATATATTCAAGCACTACTACGCGAATCGTGTGACCCGTGACAGCGAGTGCTCCTCGAGGTACGCCATTCCGGATGACTTTCCGGCGTCTGCCGAAGAATTCTCCCTGCCGCAAGTCAGCGTTCGCAGAATTCACCACCTTCTAAAAAAGCGTTATTGTGTGCGCTACTGCTCCCGAACAGATTCCGTCGCAGGTTCTTCGTAGGGATGCGGGCGCAAAACATCGACTCTTGAGTATATCATTAATCGATGGATTTTGTTGAAGCGATACGAAAACAAATCCAATTAAAGAAGACAGTAGCAGTGGTATTTATTGACCTTGGAAAGGCTTTTGTTACTACTATATGTAGATCTAGACACTGTTTAAAAAGCTCTATACTTATTGGGCGAATAAAGATTTTATAAGGTGGCTGCACTTATTCATCTCCAAAACACATCATATTATCCAAGTCGGACGATCCCTTCCTCATATAGAAAATATGTCAATCGGAGCGGCTTAAGGAAACATCAGTAGTCCGCTATTACTTACTATTTTGTTAACGGTATATTTAATATTTCGAAGCATGCTAACGAAACCTCATTTGCTGATGACACAACGGCTCTATCCGTGGGCGACTTCCCTGAGCAGCTTCGAGCAATGATCCGTGAGGATATTGAAAGAAACTCTATGGTTCAGAGATAACGTTCTCTACATGCATTAGTACAAAAAACTAGAGTTGTTCAATTTAAAACTCTAGGAGGCCAAGCAACAATAAATCCTAGAGCGTGTGCCTGCGACCGCACTAGTTGAAATAAAGTTCCTGGATATTGTTATTGGCGAACACCTGACGTTTCAGACGCATACGAAGCATGCCAGAAAAAAATTGTACCACACATATGTACAGAGCCACTGGCATATGGTCTGGAGATCTTACTCATGCGTGTCATATAACTTCGCATCATCGGCTACAGAAAGAAACGCTTTGCCTTATCGTGGGTCTCCCACAGCGCGTCTTAAGATCTCTCTCTCTCTCTCTTTCTTTCTTTCTCTCACACAGAATAGAACAATATAAAGAACTCTCAGTGCCTGCGCTACCATACCTAATTTAATTTAGCATAGTTTTCAAAAGAAAGCTTATTTTCCTTGGTCGCCATCGCAACTTGGTCGACCTAATTAAAACTGCCCGAGACTCGGCATGTCACTTGCTTATTGTCTCCTCGGCCACAAGTGCACAATCGATGTTTGTAATTTAGGTGCTACATGATCTGTAATTTATGTACTAGATTATGGAACAAGTTGCCTAGTGATACTGAAACGACACTCGTGTCATTTAATTTCCAGTTTTTGGAAGATTTGCTATCTCGACGGTAATCAGCTCGCCATTTCTTGCGATCTGGCGTACGCCATAGAATGGTCGACGCTTTGTACACCTGTCTGGGCTTTCTGTCGCACGTCTGGTCTGTGCCGTTTGCCTCGTGCCGGCCGACGACAACCCGTTCTCCTCGCCCCTGTCTATCTAGAATTAAACATTTTTTAAGGAGGTTGTTTTTTATTCTAGACTATCCTCCCTCGCTTTTTTTTTTTGAGGAGGTTTAGGGTTTAAAATACATTTACGTACGACTGAGAGAAAGCATAACAGGAGTTGGTAAGCCCCCTAACATGCCAACGCTCAGACAGTGTGGGACTCAACCACCTAACGGCAAGTCTTGGCGCTTGACAAGAGTCGAGCCGAAGGATTAAGGCAATACCCACTGAAACCCTACATATATAGACGGCAGTGCCTACATATATGTATCCTCTTTAAGATGACCCTCCGACCTGCGGGATCCTTAACGCAGAAGAGTAACTACACACAGGCGGCGGGGAAGTCTCGAAAATTTTAAATCTTTAGGTCCTGCTTGTCGAGTCGCGCCTTGGCACCAACTCTCGGACGCTTTCCATCATTTTCCTTCCTGTCTCTTCCTTTGCTTTCATGATCCGTTGAATAGGCTTTGCAGCCGCGTCCCAGTTTTTGACCGACGTAAGCATGTACGTGACTAGCTCTCCCAGCGTGTTTTTTCTGGGCAGGCCGCGTCTGGTCTCGGTCCATGCGGCGCATCGCAATACTGTATGTTCCGGAGTGTCCACCTCGTCACAGTACAAGCATTGCGTTGTCTCAGACTTCCCTATCCGAATTAAATACACCTGGAAATCGCCGTGACCCGTGAGAACTTGGGTCAGGTGGTATGTGAGACGGCCCCCGGGACGATTCATCCATTGGCGGATGTTCGGAATGAGGTTCCTCACGAGCGCCCCTGGTTGCCCGTTCGGGATGCTATCCCACTCCTTCTGCCACCGATCGAGTGTCACCTCGCGTTCTTGTACGAGCTCCCTATCTGGGTTAACCCATAGGCGCCGACGTTCGGCTGCCTTTAGGTCCCAGGGCACTGTCTCCGCCAGCACGAGCGAGGCCGCCGTGCTGATGGTGCGATACCCCCGAATGATACGTAGGGCTCCGATCCGCTGGACCTTTCTTAGGATATTTTTAGTAGCGCCTGTGTCCATTGTAGGCGACATCCAAACGGGCGAGCCAAAAAGGATGATCGACTCGGATACGGACATCAGAAGTCTCCGGATGCTATCTCTCGGGCAGCACGTGTTGGGCAATAGACGGGCGATGTCATTAGCCGCATCCTCCGTCGCCTACGGGCTTAGAACTTAACCTGAGGTATATCTTCAATGCACCGAGGGCCGGACATGTTAAGATATCTAGGGTTTCCCCAACAGTCCTTGTGGCAGCAGCATGGCCGCTGACTCTCAGCGGTATAGTTTATTATATATTCTCAATGAGCATCGCGCAAACAAAAAATGCGATCAACAACAGGGATCGAACCGGCGACACCCCGGTAGTCATGACAACCATGACTAGCGCACTAGACCCCCACTAGACCACGCCGCCACGCCCCTGTCTATCTGCCGACTGGAACAGAGGTTCCACGTCGCCTTCACGACGCATGCTCTTCGCTATCCATCAAAATGCCGCATGGTAGAGGTCCTCTGCACGCCCGACCAGAGGAAGAAAGCTGCTCTGTCTAGTAAACTTACGAAACGAACAACTTGAAGGAAGAGATGAAGAAGAGGTTAGCAACTCTTGGCCCTTCGAACGCGATCACAACTGTTAACGACGACGAGCACCTACCCAAATGCGTTCACTATGCGCAAGCTATCAAGTTCATCGTCAATTGTCGCTTCGACTCGAGTCCCAACTCTCTCTCTCTCTCTCTCTTTCTCTCTCTCTAGTGCATTGAAACCCGTTTTGCAAGTTCTCAGAGCCATCCGTCCGAAAGATGCATCATGTCTGAAGAAACTGCTCGAGGCAATCCTTTTTCTTAATTCAGCTTTTAGTTAGTCTTGCTTGGTCTTACCTGTCTAGCTTAGAGTTTTATATACTAATACGCACTTAATTTACGTAGAACTAAACGTTCACACTGACTCTCTGACAAGTACCAATCTTTGCGGCTTCAAAAGAGTGACACGATCTTCACATAAACCAATAGTAAAAATATATTTTGAGTAATTTCCTCAGTGACGAGGAGTTCCAAATCGATGCTGCAGTTATTAGTGAGGCATTGCTAGATTATGTTGTTATCCCGTTGAATGATCGTGTTACACGTCCACTATCTCACACTTGTATTGACCATATCGACGTTTGTAATTGCTCCAGTCTTTCTATTGCCCAACTAACGATTCTGGATACCTTATTATTATCATCAACAACCATCTTCCTGTATTCGTCTCCATTCCTGGGGACGGCGAGGAAAGCGATTCGCCTCAGGTTAGATCTCCCGTGTCTTTTCAGGCGCACGCCACGATTAGCACACGACTTTTTCTCTAAGCCATGTTAGCAAATATTAGTTACTAGAACATGCGGTTTGCTGAAACCTGAAAAACGTACAAAACTGGCGATGCCCTTCAATGTCGACCTGGTAACAAATTTGTGAATTTCTTGTTCTTTTCAGGTACCTTTCTCACACGTCTCAAGGCCTCTTTTGTGACTTCGCTTTACAAAAGAAAGAACGATAAAACGCTATCCGCCAGCGACCGCAACATAAGCATAGTAGACTATGTGTCTAGTACATTTGAAAATTTTGACTTTTGTTCTTCTTACCAAATGGCTTCCGTCGTGGTCGATCTACGTAGATAGCCCTCCACCACTTAGTTGTCGTGTTCTGTCTCTTAATTGTCTTAATTATGTATTAAGACATAATTAAGACAATTAAGAGACAGTTGATGGTCTAAGTTGATTGCAGACGATCAACTTAGTGCAGTTAAGTGGTTCTGCCTGTACTTAATCTTATTAATTCGTGGTGTGAAGGTTGGGTCGGTAGAATCTTTATTGAGATGCCATAATTTAAGCCCTCTATTGCATGCGACCTATGGGCGTCCTCGTAGTATGGTGACTTATATAATAGCTTTACTTGCTAGATGTTGCCGCACTGGGTTTTTAAATAACTTAGAGTATTATTTCTTGCGATGTTTTCCCCTTGCTTGCTTGTTTTATTAGACCCAAAGTCGAGCCACCACATTGTAACGCTTATAGTTAAGAAAAAAAAAGTTATTCAAAAAACCTTGTCAGCAAGCACACGTTTCGTGTTTGTCCGTGATATGAGCTAATCTCTCATTCTCTATTGGCCGTATAACTTCTCTGTCTTGTCCTACGCAGATCCAGAATTCTTCACCTACGGGCTCTAAAACACATTCTGAAGAATCTCTGATTGAAAGAATGATTACACTTTGTGTCTTGTTTGACCAACTCTTGCAAGTAGACTTTTTGGTCATTCTGATGGGAGACTTCAACCAACCTAATATTAATTAGAGATGTATTAATATGTCCGTAATATAGACGTTGTCTTAGTGGCTTATCACAACTTGTGAATGTACCCACTAGACCACGCAGTGGTACCATTTTAGATCTTATATGAACTGACAAAGAGGACATTATCTTTCAGGATTATTCATTGTGAATTAGTTGTATAGTTTACATATCATTTTGTAGGCTAAGAATATCGTTTACACTTATTAAATGTAGCGACAATGTTTTCATAAACGAGCAGGTGAGTATGTGGTAACGTCCGATATTGAATTCTCCACAATATTGACGTACGCACTCTTCAAATTCATAACAATTTCCTCTCAAACCTATAAGGTGGTGCTAACCATGTTATGTTGGTCGGCAAATTATAGATCTGTTTTTCTGTGATGACAGTTTCCATTTATTGCTGCAAAAAGCAGAACCCTCGAAATAGAAACCCATTACGAATGCCATGTTGCGGTTTTCTCTAAATTCTCTGTAAGCTTCTGAAATTTGCGTACTGAGCGATATCTTTTTGCGTGAAGGGGGTATCCTCTGTAGGAAGAATTTTTGTTCTAAATCAATTTAGCGCGATTCTTAGTTCTATGTCAGTAACGCCTCTCACTTGAGAGACGGCCGCGGTGGCCTTGCTACGCATTTCCTCTATGTGTCTGCTAAATGACAGCTCGTGGGTCATTGTTATTCCTGGATAGCAAAAGTGACTGACCAGTTCAATATTTACTCCCCTTATCTTAATCTCGGGACCCGCAGATTTACCATTTGAGTTAGCCCTGATTACAATTGCGACCTCTTCTTATGTAAATGCTCGATAAGGACAGGCATTCTCCCTAGATAGTAGAATGTCACCACCATATATGCGTGTAAAATAAAATATTTACTTATAGTCATTGATTCATGAATTTGCTAAAGCGTGTCACACGCTGAATGATGTTATATGCGTGTTTATATATTTTCTTGTTTAATCTTTTTAAAATTTCGTTTTATGTCCGTTAGTCGTTGTAATCTTTCTGGGCTAAGAGCCTTGTGACTGCAAATAGTGTATTTTATGGCTTTGCATTGTTCATCAAACCACGGTTTGTGCGTAGTTGGTTTGTGTAACAGTTTCCGTGCGCATACGAGAATACTCTAGCCGAACTTTTAGTAAACGAACCACCAGTGAGTCAAATCATCTTTCTCTGTATTGTAAAATACTAATTGACGCACCTTAAAAGTCCGCTACTCTTTCCCTAGATTACCGGATTATAACGCAGTTGTGGCTATAATTGCAGCTACTAACTGGCGTTTGTTTTAATCCTATTGTGGCTCCATCGAATCACAATACATTTGTGAGTGGCATCACATTTTTCATGAAGATGGAACTCCATTAAGAACGCCTAAATGATCTATCTTGTAAACGTTCGTAGAGGACGCATCTAGGCGCTTACATAGTTTAACGCCATTGCCCCGTGCACGCTCGCGTTTATCCACTCAATTGGCCCGAGCCGCAACCCGCAAAAGGCGGAGAGAGTACATTCGTAATGCTAATGACTAATGACTTTCGATATGCTGGCCGCCGTTTAGCACTGCAGTATTATTTTAATACAGGAGAGGGAAATGCTTTTAAGCACGCTGTGCAGACCTAAACGCCGGCTAGTAGCTCGATGACTACAAAAGCTTTTGCCTATTACCTGCTAAAACCCTCATACCTTCTGTCATCCCCCATGACCGGATTCTATAGCTGAAACTAATATTGCTTACAGTGAAGGGGGGCATGGGGTTCTCTAATACTATCACAACCTGTCGTGTACACCTATTAGCACTCGTAGCCACCACTGCAGTCTTGAATGGCTCCACCCATAGCTGACAAACACACGGCCACAGGGGATTATCTTTGACAAAAAAAAGTTAATAGTGCAACTCCACAACCTTAAGAGAAAGTGCTTGCGGACTCCCGACAATCGTCCTCCAATTGTATTCAAAGAGCTCACTTATAGCTTGGCTGATCATTATTCCTAAGATTTACTCGCTCCTTTGAAAACGGTGAGTTTCTTTCGTTTCGGCAATCCATTGTCATCCCGACGCAGAAAAGGGTTCTTGTGCAGCCCCCAAATTGCCGACTGGTCACTAAGTGTTCAATTCCTTGTCTAATAACGGAGAATAATTGTGGCCGAGCTCTACACATTTCATGTTTCAAAAGACCTGTTGGACTCACCACAATCTGGTTTCTCAAAGGGTCGATCAGCGGGTAACTAGTTACTGAAAGTAGCTCATGATTGGGCGCTGGCCCAAAACCGCAACATTCATCTACGTGTTGTTTACCTTGCTTGATCTTTAACGTGCATTCGATTGCGTTGACCATCATGCTTCTAACAAAAATGTCAGCGTTAGGTATTGGCCTCAGAATCATTCAATTTCAATTCAATTCAAGTGCTCCTTAATTGCTTTTAAAGGGTAGATAATTATATACATAATTATTCAGGAAAATCCTGTATTTAATATATACAATGCACAATGTAAGAGGCATAAAGAAGAATTTACCATAAAATGGGTCGAAATAGTACCATTGCAAAATATATGTAAGTGCACAGTATATAATAATATATCACTAGTTTATGGTTCTCAACATTCTGGCCATGCGCCACGAAAACATATTGTTGATTCGGTCAGATCGTGCAACTATTTTCGACGATATGGTTTGAGTACTGCGCAAATTGTTGTCGCGAATATTGAAAAAGATGGAAAGTCTATTCGACTGAGAGATTTGTGCGTACATTTTGAAATCTGCTCTCGAGTGTAGTTCTGATATAGGTACTAACTCGAGACTGCTACGCTCTACCTTACATCTCAATGCAACACGTCGAAGGAATTTAGACTGGACTTTTTCAATTGCATGAATTTGTTTCTTCAAATACGGCCGCCAGACTTCACAGCTGTAGATGAATTTGGGAACTAGGCGGATATAGAACATTGGACAATTGATAATAAAACAACGAAATATTATAATACATATAAGACTAGCAGATTGAATAGTTTGCGTGATGTGAATGTTAAAATCTAGCTCTGGTGTTACCGTTACCCCAATGTCGCGAATGCTGTTTACTCTGGGTATCTCTTGTCCATCAAGTGTGGTCCTCTTTCAGACGCACAACGGCGCATTTAGGGACCGAAATTATCATATCATTTTTGGCGCACCAATCGAAGATGGAGTCAATTGTTCTCGGTAATATCTCCCTCTCGGCTTTTGTGCCAGATGGTCCAAAAAGTTTAAGATCATCTGCGTAGAGTTTGTGCTTTAGTATTTCGGGTATAACGTTTTTAAGATCTAAGATGAATATACAGAATAAAAGTGGGCCTAGGCACCCTGAGGCACGCCCGAAGGACTCCCCATATCGACTAAAACTCTTGTTGACCCGCACACAAAACCTTTGATTCGGTAGATAATTTGATATCCATAAAACAGTGTGCTTGTCTATATTTAAGTCAATTAGTTTCTGTAAAAGTTTAAAAAGATTTACTCTGTCAAATGCTTTAGAAAAATCAAAATAAACACAATCAAATGCTTTCTTTTTGTTAATATAAATGGCCCAATCTTGGACCATTTCAACTAGTTGTGTTGCTGTGGATTTGCCCTTAGTAAAGCCATGTTGCTGCTCGTCAAGCACTCCCTCAGACTGCATGAAGTGAAATATATAATCCACAAGTAATTTTTCAAATAATATACACGCTATTGATGATTGTGCCACAGGTCTATAGTTATCAACATTCGACTTGGATCCCTTTTTATGTACAGGCGTAATTACGGATTGTCGGAAAAAATCAGGCACAACACCGACACGGGGAGCTTTCCTACTGGACGACTCAGGTTCTGACCGGACACGGCCAGTTCCAGAGCTACCTGTCATGGATCAAGAAGGCCATCAGCGATATCTGCGTACTGTGCGACTCTGGAGAAACGGACAACGTAGAGCATACTGTTCTGCGGTGTGATGCTCTCAGGGAAGCACGGGACGCAGCACCAACCGCTGTGAGAGGCCGACCCATCAAGGAGGTGGTCTCCCATATGATGACTTCGGCGGAGGCATGGAGGAAGACGACGAATTTTTTCGACGCTGTTTTGACACTCAAGACAGCCAAGGAAACGGCCAGGCGGGAGAGGTTTGAGCGGGTCTCTCGGGAGAGTGGTCGAGACGAGGAGCCGAGGGAGGGGGGAGGGGGTGGGGAGCAGCCAGGCCCTCATGGTCTCGACGCACCCTCACAGGACGGATTACAAAATGGCATCCCCCTATCCAACCGCAGGTAGACATGCGGGATGATAGTCAGGGATAGAGCTGATTGAAGGAGAACGGCAGAGACGCCTCTCCCACGGCTTCGATGTAATGCCAAAGTAATACCGAGCCTGGGGGGTGGGGAGGAATCCGGGTTTAGTGGGTTTGCGGGTCTCACACTAGTCACGCAGGCTGCTAGTGGCGCATGTGCATCATGCGTTCCCGAAACCTCCCAGAAAAAAAAAAGGCACAACACCATCTTCATAGGACCTAGCATAAATTAATGAGAGTGGCTCAGTTATAACATGTGCCACTTTTTTATAAAATAATGGAGGGATGCAGGTTGGGGTAAGGCTACATTTATATGGGAGTTGATTAATTTTCTTTAAAATATTATGTTCTGACACAAATAAATACGGGCACCTTAATGACGTTGGCGGGGGGAAAGAAAGTGCTTTCGTTGTACCTGCTTGGGCCACGTAAACAGAAGAAAATAAAGTTTTTAAAAACATCCGCTTTGGAGATATCATCAGTGATAACCGCATTACCTGTTTTAAGTGCCGTTATATCCTCTTTTACCTTTGAGCGCTTATTGGCATACCTAAAAAACGACTTAGAATCTTTAAAATTGAGATTGGATTCTTCCAATACCCGAAGTCTTCTGCTTGTCTTACGCAGTTTGGTCTCATTACCGCGGACTCGGGTCTTTTTAAGTGATTCAAGACTAGATATGTACTCACGAAGCCTAGTGTTATTTTTAGAATTGCCAGTGCGTTTAGGAATAAATTCCTCGATCACAACGTGCATCTGATAAACAAAGCAATTATACATTTTATCTACGGTATCACGGTTTAGGAATATATATCTCCATGGAACAAGTGCCAGCTTTTCTATGATCTGATCATAATCACCCTTAAATAAATTATATCCTCCCTCCTCAATAGAAGGATATTCGGAATCGAATAAAATGTTAAAAGAAATTGCGTTATGGTCTGAGGGTATTGGGAATTTAAAAACAGATATATTTTCTATTATATCTGGATCGGTAGTAAGAACTAAATCAATCAATGTTCCCCTAGGGTCTTCGTTTGGTGTAAAAGTTGTGCTGGTTTCATCCGACAGACGACTGTTTGTATGACTAGATGAATCACTTGAACTTATACTATATTCTGGCCATTCCTTGTAGATTGGGTGTCTTGCATCCACTGGTGGACGCGTAATTTCAGTCACTTGCTGATATAAACCGTTTGTTATACAAGCATTTGTAAAATTAGCCTCCATTGTTTGAGAATCTAAAAGGGACACATTTTGCCAGTCAATTCTTGGAAGGTTAAAATCCCCAACAATTATAATTGGTTTAGCACTATCACATATATTCTCAAAAGTATCACAAATTATTTTTATGCGATTCTTGCGTTCTGGCAGCGATCCAGCATTTGTAGCATGAAAACATGCTATCCTGACTGAGCATGATTTTGAAAACACGTCCAGCGCTAATGCTTCAATATCATCCTCTTACTTGACCTCACAAAACTTTAACGTTTTTCTAACTAATATACAGAGACCACCTCCTCGAGAGCCCCGATCGCACCGAAGTACTGAATACCTATTATCACAGCTTAATTCACAATTTGTAACATGTCTCCCGCCTGTACGTAACCATGTTTCGGTTATAAAAATTAAATCAAAATTATGTAAGGCGGTATATGAATTGAGCAACTGAACACGATTATCCTTTCCAATCGAGCGTGCATTGAAATATAAACATTTTAGAGCGCAGTTAGCCGCGGGGGGAGTGGGGGAGGCGGAGCTGCTGGATTGAATGGAGCGATTAGTTTCGGTGGTAGAGGTGGAAAGTGATCCCAATCGTAGACCAGGGGTTCCGGGGTGGGGGGCTGGATGGTTTCTAATGGATGATTGGAATATGGATTTATTTTAAGTTTTTGTGGAGGCATTAAATTGTCCCGAAAATAAGAACTTCGATCAGCCATTGTGCGACCGTCTTTATATGATAGCTGTACAGGCTCCAACTGGGCGGTTATGTTCAGGTGGTTGGCTATCTCACGAGAGATATACTGAGCGACCAACCGAGCGCCATGGATTCCAAAATGCAATCCATCAATATGCATATTCCTGGCTTTCTTTTGAATGAAACTAAAATCTTTAAAAACAATTGTACTCATATTAAATTTGCATTTTAGTTGTTGGTTGATAAACCTACACTCCTCTTCGTATCCCATTGCAATGAGAATAGAGCACACAATTAGTCGTATATTATTTTGATAGACGAAACTGACAAGATCGTTAAGCGCGCATTCAATTTCAAACCATACCTCCGAAATTGAGCAACCTTTTCGTGTAGCACTATTTATCACATCATTTAGTTCAGAATGGAGAATTACTAGATTGAAACGGCGAGTATCACGGCGCAATTT
Organism: Dermanyssus gallinae; assembly: GCA_003439945.1. Taxonomy (NCBI): domain Eukaryota; kingdom Metazoa; phylum Arthropoda; class Arachnida; order Mesostigmata; family Dermanyssidae; genus Dermanyssus; species Dermanyssus gallinae. The sequence goes on from QVRM01002297.1 coordinate 945,877, forward strand.
AGCTAAAACATGTTCAATTGTTGTGCGCATAGTTGCTCCTCCATAACTATTAATATTGTAACGTTGTTGTGTTACGCTGGTCCGCTCGGGGGATGTAGACTCAGCCGGACAGGTACTGCAGCACGAGGACTCAGGAACGAAGAATGACGACACGCAGCATACGTCTAATGCAAAGCACGGCCGAGCAACGGATGTTTATTAAGCCATGCTGCTCGGTCTATTTATTGGTCCACGAGGCACCGCGGCGTGCTGATACCCAAAGGGTGTCAGAACCCGCTCTCAAATCGGTCGAAATGTACAGCAGTTTGTGTTTGTTTCGTATAGGAATACAGGTTAGTGACTGTTTGACTTGGACTGCCGATCATAGGTCGACCCTCTCCCGATGTCGGCCGATGATCGTTTGGACGGCGGAGGACGTTGGGGTTTCGGCGCGAAAGGCTGTGGCTGTTCTCGGCTGGCTGGTTGAGACATGTCTTGTTCGGTTGAGACATGCATCATTCGGTGAACGTTGTGTACCTGTACGTTGAGATTCTGGCGCGGGCGCTGTAGCCGTTGGACGTGGTCGGTTAGAACTTATTTGAATTGCTAATGCGTACACAGTAACTTCGTTACAATATCACAACGTTTGTCATTCTTAATAGCGTTTATCACAAATGTCTTAACGCGCTTCACATTAGAACTGCCAACCACTAAAGCGCCTCTGGGCAGTTCATGCTCCACTCTCTTTAGGTGTTGCGCGCCGTTTGAATTATCATCATTAACCATAAACAGGTGTACAGCATACCTGAAAAACCGTAGATTTGTCGTCATAACTGAGGATAACTATTCCGCCGTCAACAGGTGTGTATCCGGTGTTCCGCAGTGCTCACGCCTAGGCCCCCTAATGTACACCGTATTTGTAATGGATCTCGAATCTATGCTTCAATATATTGGTGTTACATATAAGCTGTATGCATTCCTGAAGCCTCACTCTACAAAGACTTTAGGGTAATTTTAATTTTGAATTTGTTTATTGACATTTCTTGTAAGATAATTGCACACGTTATTTTCGAGTTTCATTAAGCACATAGCTTGTTCGAAGCCCCTTTTATGACACCACAATGTCACAATGGGCCGGTGTTTCAATAGAAGGCTCCAATGTTTCTGATTGATAGTTTTGAGTGGTTGGAGTTGGCGTGTGACAGAGTAAGCAAGTTAGATGTGTCACCCCTTGTAGATATAGGTGTTGCTGATGTTGTCAGACCATATAAATTTGGATGCACTTCAAGAGTATACGCTTAATTTTAAGAACTAGACAAAGTATTCTATAAGTTTTGAAAACAGCAAAATGCTTATATTTTTGTAGCGCGGTTGCACTGAGCCTCGCATCCAGGGGTCCAGAGTTGTTCTCAGTGCTCGCCTTTAAAGTCGGTGAAGCGAACCGATAAGACGCATCTGTGTTAAGCCATCAATTTCTACAACACAAATCAGGTGACTATGGACGTAGGCAAAATACATCGCCATCCGGTACCTTTGGGGAAGAATTCGTTGAGCCGAGCGAGATTCGTCGACCGAGAGTTTTCAACCGCCAAATTAAGTTTCTTAAGACCTCACATGGCCGAGGTTGTTAAAGCCGCGTCTCGAATGTGCAATTTCATAAAACAGGATTAGAACGTGCACTTAAGGCTGTATCAAATCTTAGTGGTACCAAAGTGGACTGATTGCTCTCACGTATGGATGCCACTCTATAGAACAGATGTTGACTCTTTGCGTTCAGGATAAATTTGTGAAACAGGATTGTTCGTCGGTGCTGTCCATCACGGTAGCGTATCGCATTGTCTAATCTTGGCGAATACCGAATCCCACGCCAATTACCGCACGTTTAAACAGCTGGCGCGGCAAATTCCTATAACTAGGTTGTTTGCCCTAAAACCAAATAATCCCCGGAGCGGCCGCAAATCCACCCTCACGATGTTGCTCGTGTGGACGTTGCGAACAGCTAATTTTCCTGGAAGATTGCACATCGTTTACAAATTCGACGCGACTTTGCTTCTACTGTAATACCCATTTTTCAATAGAGGTAATATAATGATGATGATGACAAAAAAACACTATACGCCTGGGGCAATCCGTCAACAGGAACGTTTATTATTTTTCGGCGATGCACGGTGATGCACATAAATTGAATGGTTCAAAATTATTTTGCTTTTTCAGGTTAACGTCATGTGTGTTTTATTTTGCATATACCAAGCCAAACCTGTCAAATGTGGATAAGCGTCTCCAATTGCACGAAAAAAAAATGTGGTCACTTCAGAATACGAAGTCAATAGGCCTGTCAATATTATATGCGTGTACGTTTAGGACAATGATTTTTACGACGAAAATAATACGAATCAAGAGCATGAATGGTCCAATACCTGAATCTGCATATCATCAGATACCAAAGCAGATTCTCTTTGCCCAACATTCACTACCGATGTCCTGCAGAAGAGGTAGGCGCAGAACTAGTAGACTGCACCGGTATAAACAAATTAGGCGCTCAAAGATTTGTAAAATAAATGAATGCCGAGAATGCGTTAGCCTCATCGAGGAAAACACACAGGTTTTGTTAATTCAATAACGGGTTTTAATGAAAAGATCATAAATAAGTTGCGTAAATAAGCTATTTGTCCAGCAGGTGACAGATACTTGGGCACTATAAGAGACCCTTTGGTTGTTAAATATGCTGCGCAGCATACGCTAAAGTACTTTCCAACTTCAACACAAGGAAGGACAACGCGTCCTGGGAGAAACTTCTAATAATGCCAATACTCTTGCTACGCGTCCCAGCACTGAGAAACAATGATCGGTCATTATGCCAAATAATCAGGAAGAACGTTACTGAATCGCGGTGGAAAACACTTGCAAGTCTCTTAGACGAGAGTAACCGTACCATTATACAGTACGACACATCACTTGATACAGATCACGACAGGGGGAAGATGGCAGAGCGCAAATTCGCTGAAGGTGATGTACGTTCCGCCGCACGGATCCTTCTTTCGACCGACTCTTTTGCACCATTTAACGATCACACGGAACTGGAGTTAAGAAAGAAGCACCCCCATCCATTAGCAGACGCAAGCAAACGCCTAGGATCCCTCCAGGCACCAGTAACAACAAGAGGACGCACCGTATATCATAAATTGGTTGTTGACGCCGTCCGATCTTTCGCCGTAGCAGCTGGACCTGGATTAGATGGGCTGCGTCCCCGACATCTCCGGGACATGCTTGACAACTCAGTACCCTCATCCGGGAGACTTCTGGAAGAAGTTTGCGCTCTGGTGGCCTCGGCACTAAACGGCAGCCTGCCTTCTTCTTGCCTGACGACCTTTTACGGGGCAAATCTTACGGCCCTTAAAAAGAAGGACGGTTCAATCATACCTATAGCATGTGGCCTTACAATCCGAAGGCTTGTAGCAAAGGTGGCCATCGCGATCAGTAAGGAATCCATAACAAAAGCTTTAGGACCAAGGCAAGTAGGGGTTTCTATAAAAGGAGGCGCGGAGGCAGCCGTTCACGCTGTATGAGCATACATCGAAACAGACGGTCCTGTGCGGGTTTTAGTAAAGCTAGATTATAGCAATGCTTTTAACACAATACGACGCGACGTAATATTAGAAGAAGTAAGACTACACGTACCGGAACTCTTTCCACTTGTATGGCAATGCTACAGGGACCCGTCACTTCTATCCTGGTATGACAAAGAGCCACTTAAATCAACAAATGAAGTGCAACAAGGGGACCCACTAGGCCCCGCCTTGTTCAGTCTGGGAATCTTCAGTCTAGTGGCACGAATGAGAAGCCCATTGAACATCTGGGACCTGGATGATGGTACATTAGGATGACCGGCAGAAGTGGTGGCCGCTGACATACTTAAGGTAATAGAGTTTGCAAATGAAGAAGGGACAATCCTCAATCTTTCAAAGTGCGAAGTTATAACGGTTGGGGGGGACACCCAGGAACAAGACGAAGCACGCAAAACCATTGCTGCCGTTCTACCAGGCTGTAAGCAAGGTAAACCGGGCGAGTTAGAAGTTCTTGGGGCTCCACTTAGTCCACAAAGCATTTACAAGACCTTAACAGAAAAACGCCGGGCGTTGCTGCAGACACGGCCTCGTGTGTTGGCCATGCACTCACGAGCTGCACTATGTCTTTGGAGATATAGTTTAGGTTCCCCGAAAATCAACTACACATTGCGCACCTCACCGACAAGCCAATGTCCCGACGCCCTGCAAGCGTATGACGACTCTACGAGAGACATACTGAGTGAAGCCTTAACATCGATTTCACAGACGATACGTGGCGAAGAGCAAGCCTCCCCATAAGACAAGGTAGACTGGGTGTTCGATCAGCAGTAGAATTGGCACCCATATGTTACGCAGCGTCTGTGCTAGAATTCAGCCCGCTGGCAGAGGCGCTAGTCGACCCGAGTGCTCACCACCGGCTGCACATAGCTAAGCAGGAGGCAGAGTCGCTTGTCAAGCTGAAGTTGGATCCAGGTCCTTGGGAGAAACGTGTAACGCAGAGAGTGCTTGATAACTACAGATGTAAAGTTATAGCCCGTGAGATCACCGAAAGCCTTGAGTCTTTTACGGGGAAGGCAGTCTTCTTGGCCGCACGAGACACCTTCAGCGGTGGATTCCTTAGGGCTCTCCCGTCGCCACAGCTCGGCACCATGCTGGACAACGTCTCATTCCGCATGCTGTCGGCTCTCAGAATCGGCGGGTCGATATGCGAACCACACATTTGCAAGGCCTGTGGAAAACCAGTAGAGAAGAATGGCCTCCACCCGTTGAGCTGCATCAAGAGCCAAGGTCGGGCTCTCAGGCACACAGAAATAAATGCAGTGATTCAAAGAGCTCTCCGGAGGGCGGCAATACCTAGCATGCTGGAACCTAGACTAGGACTTCATGACGATAAAAGGCCCGACGGTGTCACTATTCCGCCGTGGAAAAAGGCAAATGCCTGGTTTGGGATGCGACAGTCTCCTGCACAGCCGCACCGTCTTATGTGTGCCACAGCGCTACCGAGGCGGGATGGGTGGCCGAACACGCAGAGAAAGAAAAGTGGCGTAAATACACAGAGTTAGAGTCTAGATACAATTTCGTGCCGATTGCAATGGAGACAATGGGCCCAGTCAGCAGAAGAACAAGGACATTTATTAAAGACTTAAGTGATCGAATACAAGCAAACACCGGAGATGCACGCGAAGGCGACTTTCTGAGGCAGCTGCTTTTATTGGCAGTTTGCAGAGGAAACGCCGCGTCGATATTAGGTGCGATGGGCTGACGACAGCAAGAAAGAAACTATATAATAATGAGAATACACATTCACACCTCACAACTGTATTGCTCTAAGACATATTATTATTATTATTAATATTATTATCATTTAATTCGTAATTGTGTTATCAGAGTACTGTACAGAGTACAGCCTTTGCTACCGTCTCTCAGTCGACTGCATTAATTAAGTTGGCCAGTGCGAGCACACTATCAAGGCTACTTCATTTGCTGGAATGTATCTTCCAGAAAAATCCTATTATCCTCGACGACAGAGTCTGTGAGCATGGAACAATTATGCAGATTACTGGACCCATAAAGTGACAATCTGAACCCCTTTCTGTTTTTCACCCTTGTGGTTGAGACTTCCACACCAGGTGTCACGCCGCTAGTGCCTAATGCGTTTTTGATTCCTCCCAAACCAAAACAAGTATTCGACAAAATTGGTATACTGACTCTTACCGCCGTAAGATTTTGGAAAACGTCGAAGCCAGTTACATAATGGTCACTTTAACCAGAACGAAATCATAGGTCAAAGGCCAATTAGAATAGCTCTGTCAAGTAATTAATTGCTCACAATTGAAGTCGCTCAGGAAAGTATCAACGTCCACCCATTAAGCATATATTCAGGTAATATAACGGCAAATGGAATAGGCGTCCCTTGCAGACAATAAAAAAGACTCCCAAACCAATGGAACTCGTAGTTCTGATCATCTTATATGTTAAAACACGATACACTGGAAAGTAGATGTGAAAGCATTAAAGAGAAAAAAATATCTGGGTACCTCAGCCGAATTATCTTACGCCACCTGCGTAAACAAAGTATAGTTGGAGAGGAGCCTATGTACAGGCTTAGTGACGAGGTCTCAAAGGGTTCATTCAGTTGACCCGTCCTCTAAAAAATGGTCTATGATGGGGTGCTAAAAGAGCCGAGTTGTTGGCTTACGTGTAGGACCTGGCCCTTTGTGAGGGCGGGCTTATAATCCGATAGAAATTAGGAATAAAATAACGTATTTTGGGGTGATCCTCGTTACGTGGTTAACCGGAACGGTGCATTTAAAATATGTTGTGACAAAGGCCCAGCGGCCGCCATAAACCTGGCACGAATTCTGCCAAGCATTGAAGAAGGTGTCAGAGGGAAAACCAAAGGCTCCAGTTTACGAATCATCGGCTCCTTACGCTGCGCTTGTTTAGGCAGATATGACACTGCGGACGAAGAAAATAGCCGATCACTAAGCCCAGTTTAACGGATAACTAATCCGGGTTACAGGGCTTACCGGACGGTCTCGACCAAAGCCCTCTTGGTCCTAACTAAGATGCTACAATGACACCTACTAGCGGGAGAAAAAATCGAGACAGTTCTGGGGAAAAGTCTGAATTTCGCCATTGACAGGAAAGTCACTACGTCATTTGACAGGAGGATGGGCTGCAGGTTACACCTGGGATGACGAGTGGGGAGCTGGACTGGGGGCTCTGAGAGACACCGGTATATGGTGGACTTGCTGAAACACCCTTTTCCTCGTAGACAATCATGGGTCACATCCAGGCTTCGCCTACACAGAGCTATCCTTTGTTCCCTTGGTTGCATACTCTTGTCTTGATATACGATTTCAAGGCGCTTCTAGCCGCGCCGGCATCCTCACTTGACGAGCATTCCGTACGCACAATTCTAATCGCAGAGGACTTCAGTGCGCTCCGCACTGAGTAGGCAGTGCACTAGACGATACCTCGAGGTGCCCTCATCTCAGACTGGGCTGCTGAACGCGCCCTATTTTTTGAACTTGGCTTATGATAGAGTCCTGCGGATCTTGCCTTTGTTGATAACCTAGTCTTACTCGTGACGGCTCGCCGTGAGACGTCACTGAAAGCGGCAGCAAACACAGCATCAGCCCTTGTCCATAGGTTTTACCACGCGGTAAAATAATTTGCAGCTAGCTCCTTAAAATAGGAAGGCCTTCTTCCTCACAGGCCGGAAGAATACCTAACCCATGGCTCACACCGACCCGCGTGACGACGCAAGCTCGCTACGTGGGTGTGCACGCCGCTCGCCATCTTGACGGCAATCTAAATTTCAACCAAGCACGGCCAGCAACTCTTGACGCGTAGCCGCGAAAATGAGTCAGCCCACGCTTAGACAAACCCTCTACGTCCTGGACCTGCATCCTTATCCTTGACTATCGCGCTAGGCGCTTACATAGTTTAACGCCATTGCCCGTGCACGCTCGCGTTTATCCACTCAATTGGCCCGAGCCGCAACCAGCAAAAGGCGGAGAGAGTACATTCGTAATGCTAATGACTAATGACTTTCGATATGCTGGCCGCCGTTTAGCACTGCAGTATTATTTTAATACAGGAGAGGGAAATGCTTTTAAGCACGCTGTGCAGACCTAAACGCCGGCTAGTAGCTCGATGACTACAAAAGCTTTTGCCTATTACCTGCTAAAACCCTCATACCTTCTGTCATCCCCCATGACCGGATTCTATAGCTGAAACTAATATTGCTTACAGTGAAGGGGGGCATGGGGTTCTCTAATACTATCACAACCTGTCGTGTACACCTATTAGCACTCGTAGCCACCACTGCAGTCTTGAATGGCTCCACCCATAGCTGACAAACACACGGCCACAGGGGATTATCTTTGACAAAAAAAAGTTAATAGTGCAACTCCACAACCTTAAGAGAAAGTGCTTGCGGACTCCCGACAATCGTCCTCCAATTGTATTCAAAGAGCTCACTTATAGCTTGGCTGATCATTATTCCTAAGATTTACTCGCTCCTTTGAAAACGGTGAGTTTCTTTCGTTTCGGCAATCCATTGTCATCCCGACGCAGAAAGGGGTTCTTGTGCAGCCCCCAAATTGCCGACTGGTCACTCAGTGTTCAATTCCTTGTCTAATAACGGAGAATAATTGTGGCCGAGCTCTACACATTTCATGTTTCAAAAGACCTGTTGGACTCACCACAATCTGGTTTCTCAAAGGGTCGATCAGCGGGTAACTAGTTACTGAAAGTAGCTCATGATTGGGCGCTGGCCCAAAACCGCAACATTCATCTACGTGTTGTTTACCTTGCTTGATCTTTAACGTGCATTCGATTGCGTTGACCATCATGCTTCTAACAAAAATGTCAGCGTTAGGTATTGGCCTCAGAATCATTCAATTTCAATTCAATTCAAGTGCTCCTTAATTGCTTTTAAAGGGTAGATAATTATATACATAATTATTCAGGAAAATCCTGTATTTAATATATACAATGCACAATGTAAGAGGCATAAAGAAGAATTTACCATAAAATGGGTCGAAATAGTACCATTGCAAAATATATGTAAGTGCACAGTATATAATAATATATCACTAGTTTATGGTTCTCAACATTCTGGCCATGCGCCACGAAAACATATTGTTGATTCGGTCAGATCGTGCAACTATTTTCGACGATATGGTTTGAGTACTGCGCAGATTGTTGTCGCGAATATTGAAAAAGATGGAAAGTTTATTCGACTGAGAGATTCGTGCGTACATTTTGAAATCTGCTCTCGAGTGTAGTTCTGATATAGGTACTAACTCGAGACTGCTACGCTCTACCTTACATCTCAATGCAACACGTCGAAGGAATTTAGACTGGACTTTTTCAATTGCATGAATTTGTTTCTTCAAATACGGCCGCCAGACTTCACAGCTGTAGATGAATTTGGGAACTACAAGGCTAATATAAAGGCGGATATAGAACATTGGACATTTGATAATAAAACAACGAAATATTATAATACATATAAGACTAGCAGATTGAATAGTTTGCGTGATGTGAATGTTAAAATCTAGCTCTGGTGTTACCGTTACCCCAATGTCGCGAATGCTGTTTACTCTGGGTATCTCTTGTCCATCAAGTGTGGTCCTATTTCAGACGCACAACGGCGCATTTAGGGACCGAAATTATCATATCATTTTTGGCGCACCAATCGAAGATGGAGTCAATTGTTCTCGGTAATATCTCCCTCTCGGCTTTTGTGCCAGATGGTCCAAAAAGTTTAAGATCATCTCCGTAGAGTTTGTGCTTTAGTATTTCGGGTATAACGTTTTTAAGATCTAAGATGAATATACAGAATAAAAGTGGGCCTAGGCATGATCCCTGAGGCACGCCCGAAGGACTCCCCATATCGACTAAAACTCTTGTTGACCCGCACACAAAACCTTTGATTCGGTAGATAATTTGATATCCATAAAACAGTGTGCTTGTCTATATTTAAGTCAATTAGTTTCTGTAAAAGTTTAAAAAGATTTACTCTGTCAAATGCTTTAGAAAAATCAAAATAAACACAATCAAATGCTTTCTTTTTGTTAATATAAATGGCCCAATCTTGGACCATTTCAACTAGTTGTGTTGCTGTGGATTTGCCCTTAGTAAAGCCATGTTGCTGCTCGTCAAGCACTCCCTCAGACTGCATGAAGTGAAATATATAATCCACAAGTAATTTTTCAAATAATATACACGCTATTGATGATTGTGCCACAGGTCTATAGTTATCAACATTCGACTTGGATCCCTTTTTATGTACAGGCGTAATTACGGATTGTCGGAAAAAATCAGGCACAACACCGACACGGGGAGCTTTCCTACTGGACGACTCAGGTTCTGACCGGACACGGCCAGTTCCAGAGCTACCTGTCATGGATCAAGAAGGCCATCAGCGATATCTGCGTACTGTGCGACTCTGGAGAAACGGACAACGTAGAGCATACTGTTCTGCGGTGTGATGCTCTCAGGGAAGCACGGGACGCAGCACCAACCGCTGTGAGAGGCCGACCCATCAAGGAGGTGGTCTCCCATATGATGACTTCGGCGGAGGCATGGAGGAAGGCGACGAACTTTTTCGACGCTGTTTTGACACTCAAGACAGCTAAGGAAACGGCCAGGCGGGAGAGGTTTGAGCGGGTCTCTCGGGAGAGTGGTCGAGACGAGGAGCCGAGGGAGGGGGGAGGGGGTGGGGAGCAGCCAGGCCCTCATGGTCTCGACGCACCCTCACAGGACGGATTACAAAATGGCATCCCCCTATCCAACCGCAGGTAGACATGCGGGATAATAGTCAGGGATAGAGCTGATTGAAGGAGAACGGCAGAGACGCCTCTCCCACGGCTTCGATGTAATGCCAAAGTAATACCGAGCCTGGGGGGTGGGGAGGAATCCGGGTTTAGTGGGTTTGCGGGTCTCACACTAGTCACGCAGGCTGCTAGTGGCGCATGTGCATCATGCATTCCCGAAACCTCCCAGAACAAAAAAAAAAGGCACAACACCATCTTCATAGGACCTAGCATAAATTAATGAGAGTGGCTCAGTTATAACATGTGCCACTTTTTTATAAAATAATGGAGGGATGCAGGTTGGGGTAAGGCTACATTTATATGGGAGTTGATTAATTTTCTTTAAAATATTATGTTCTGACACAAATAAATACGGGCACCTTAATGACGTTGGCGGGGGGAAAGAAAGTGCTTTCGTTGAACCTGCTTGGGCCACGTAAACAGAAGAAAATAAAGTTTTTAAAAACATCCGCTTTGGAGATATCATCAGTGATAACCGCATTACCTGTTTTAAGTGCCGTTATATCCTCTTTTACCTTTGAGCGCTTATTGGCATACCTAAAAAACGACTTAGAATCTTTAAAATTGAGATTGGATTCTTCCAATACCCGAAGTCTTCTGCTTGTCTTACGCAGTTTGGTCTCATTACCGCGGACTCGGGTCTTTTTCAATAAGTGATTCAAGACTCGATATATACTCACGAAGCCTAGTGTTATTTTTAGAATTGCCAGTGCGTTTAGGAATAAATTCCTCGATCACAACGTGCATCTGATAAACAAAGCAATTATACATTTTATCTACGGTATCACGGTTTAGGAATATATATCTCCATGGAACAAGTGCCAGCTTTTCTATGATCTGATCATAATCACCCTTAAATAAATTATATCCTCCCTCCTCAATAGAAGGATATTCGGAATCGAATAAAATGTTAAAAGAAATTGCGTTATGGTCTGAGGGTATTGGGAATTTAAAAACAGATATATTTTCTATTATATCTGGATCGGTAGTAAGAACTAAATCAATCAATGTTCCCCTAGGGTCTTCGTTTGGTGTAAAAGTTGTGCTGGTTTCATCCGACAGACGACTGTTTGTATGACTAGATGAATCACTTAAACTTATACTATATTCTGGCCATTCCTTGTAGATTGGGTGTCTTGCATCCACTGGTGGACGCGTAATTTCAGTCACTTGCTGATATAAACCGTTTGTTATACAAGCATTTGTAAAATTAGCCTCCATTGTTTGAGAATCTAAAAGGGACACATTTTGCCAGTCAATTCTTGGAAGGTTAAAATCCCCAACAATTATAATTGGTTTAGCACTATCACATATATTCTCAAAAGTATCACAAATTATTTTTATGCGATTCTTGCGTTCTGGCAGCGATCCAGCATTTGTAGCATGAAAACATGCTATCCTGACTGAGCATGATTTTGAAAACACGTCCAGCGCTAATGCTTCAATATCATCCTCTTACTTGACCTCACAAAACTTTAACGTTTTTCTAACTAATATACAGAGACCACCTCCTCGAGAGCCCCGATCGCACCGAAGTACTGAATACCTATTATCACAGCTTACTTCACAATTTGTAACATGTCTCCCGCCTGTACGTAACCATGTTTCGGTTATAAAAATTAAATCAAAATTATGTAAGGCGGTTTATGAATTGAGCAACTGAACACGATTATCCTTTCCAATCGAGCGTGCATTGAAATATAAACATTTTAGAGCGCAGTTAGCCGCGGGGGGAGTGGGGGAGGCGGAGCTGCTGGATTGAATGGAGCGATTAGTTTCGGTGGTAGAGGTGGAAAGTGATCCCAATCGTAGACCAGGGGTTCCGGGGTGGGGGGCTGGATGGTTTCTAATGGATGATTGGAATATGGATTTATTTTAAGTTTTTGTGGAGGCATTAAATTGTCCCGAAAATAAGAACTTCGATCAGCCATTGTGCGACCGTCTTTATATGATAGCTGTACAGGCTCCAACTGGGCGGTTATGTTCAGGTGGTTGGCTATCTGACGAGAGATATACTGAGCGACCAACCGAGCGCCATGGATTCCAAAATGCAATCCATCAATATGCATATTCCTGGCTTTCTTTTGAATGAAACTAAAATCTTTAAAAACAATTGTACTCATATTAAATTTGCATTTTAGTTGTTGGTTGATAAACCTACACTCCTCTTCGTATCCCATTGCAATGAGAATAGAGCACACAATTAGTCGTATATTATTTTGATAGACGAAACTGACAAGATCGTTAAGCGCGCATTCAATTTCAAACCATACCTCCGAAATTGAGCAACCTTTTCGTGTAGCACTATTTATCACATCATTTAGTTCAGAATGGAGAATTACTAGATTGAAACGGCGAGTATCACGGCGCAATTTAGCTAAAACATGTTCAATTGTTGTGCGCATAGTTGCTCCTCCATAACTATTAATATTGTAACGTTGTTGTGTTACGCTGGTCCGCTCGGGGGATGTAGACTCAGCCGGACAGGTACTGCAGCACGAGGAACTCAGGAACGAAGAATGACGACACGCAGCATACGGTCTAATGCAAAGCACGGCCGAGCAACGGATGTTTATTAAGCCATGCTGCTCGGTCTATTTATTGGTCCACGAGGCACCGTGGCGTGCTGATACCCCAAAGGGTGTCAGAACCCGCTCTCAAATCGGTCGAAATGTACAGCAGTTTGTGTTTGTTTCGTATAGGAATACAGGTTAAGTGACTGTTTGACTTGGACTGCCGATCATAGGTCGACCCTCTTCCGATGTCGGCCGATGATCGTTTGGACGGCGGAGGACGTTGGGGTTTCGGCGCGAAAGGCTGTGGCTGTTCTCGGCTGGCTGGTTGAGACATGTCTTGTTCGGTTGAGACATGCATCATTCGGTGAACGTTGTGTACCTGTACGTTGAGATTCTGGCGCGGGCGCTGTAGCCGTTGGACGTGGTCGGTTAGAACTTATTTGAATTGCTAATGCGTACACAGTAACTTCGTTACAATATCACAACGTTTGTCATTCTTAATAGCGTTTATCACAAATGTCTTAACGCGCTTCACATTAGAACTGCCAACCACTAAAGCGCCTCTGGGCAGTTCATGCTCCACTCTCTTTAGGTGTTGCGCGCCGTTTGAATTATCATCATTAACCATAAACAGGTGTACAGCATACCTGAAAAACCGTAGATTTGTCGTCATAACTGAGGATAACTATTCCGCCGTCAACAGGTGTGTATCCGGTGTTCCGCAGTGCTCACGCCTAGGCCCCCTAATGTACACCGTATTTGTAATGGATCTCGAATCTATGCTTCAATATATTGGTGTTACATATAAGCTGTATGCATTCCTGAAGCCTCACTCTACAAAGACTTTAGGGAAATTTTAATTTTGAATTTGTTTATTGACATTTCTTGTAAGATAATTGCACACGTTATTTTCGAGTTTCATTAAGCACATAGCTTGTTCGAAGCCCCTTTTATGACACCACAATGTCACAATGGGCCGGTGTTTCAATAGAAGGCTCCAATGTTTCTGATTGATAGTTTTGAGTGGTTGGAGTTGGCGTGTGACAGAGTAAGCAAATTAGATGTGTCACCCCTTGTAGATATAGGTGTTGCTGATGTTGTCAGACCATATAAATTTGGATGCACTTCAAGAGTATACGCTTAATTTTAAGAACTAGACAAAGTATTCTATAAGTTTTGAAAACAGCAAAATGCTTATATTTTTGTAGCGCGGTTGCACTGAGCCTCGCATCCAGGGGTCCAGAGTTGTTCTCAGTGCTCGCTTTTAAAGTCGGTGAAGCGAACCGATAAGACGCATCTGTGTTAAGCCATCAATTTCTACAACACAAATCAGGTGACTATGGACGTAGGCAAAATACATCGCCATCCGGTACCTTTGGGGAAGAATTCGTTGAGCCGAGCGAGATTCGTCGACCGAGAGTTTTCAACCGCCAAATTAAGTTTCTTAAGACCTCACATGGCCGAGGTTGTTAAAGCCGCGTCTCGAATGTGCAATTTCATAAAACAGGATTAGAACGTGCACTTAAGGCTGTATCAAATCTTAGTGGTACCAAAGTGGACTGATTGCTCTCACGTATGGATGCCACTCTATAGAACAGATGCTGACTCTTTGCGTTCAGGATAAATTTGTGAAACAGGATTGTTCGTCGGTGCTGTCCATCACGGTAGCGTATCGCATTGTCTAATCTTGGCGAATACCGAATCCCACGCCAATTACCGCACGTTTAAACAGCTGGCGCGGCAAATTCCTATAACTAGGTTGTTTGCCCTAAAACCAAATAATCCCCGGAGCGGCCGCAAATCCACCCTCACGATGTTGCTCGTGTGGACGTTGCGAACAGCTAATTTTCCTGGAAGATTGCACATCGTTTACAAATTCGACGCGACTTTGCTTCTACTGTAATACCCATTTTTCAATAGAGGTAATATAATGATGATGATGACAAAAAAACACTATACGCCTGGGGCAATCCGTCAACAGGAACGTTTATTATTTTTCGGCGATGCACGGTGATGCACATAAATTGAATGGTTCAAAATTATTTTGCTTTTTTAGGTTAACGTCATGTGTGTTTTATTTTGCATATACCAAGCCAAACCTGTCAAATGTGGATAAGCGTCTCCAATTGCACGAAAAAAAAATGTGGTCACTTCAGAATACGAAGTCAATAGGCCTGTCAATATTATATGCGTGTACGTTTAGGACAATGATTTTTACGACGAAAATAATACGAATCAAGAGCATGAATGGTCCAATACCTGAATCTGCATATCATCAGATACCAAAGCAGGTTCTCTTTGCCCAACATTCACTACCGATGTCCTGCAGAAGAGGTAGGCGCAGAACTAGTAGACTGCACCGGTATAAACAAACTAGGCGCTCAAAGATTTGTAAAATAAATGAATGCCGAGAATGCGTTAGCCTCATCGAGGAAAACACACAGGTTTTGTTAATTCAATAACGGGTTTTAATGAAAAGATCATAAATAAGTTGCGTAAATAAGCTATTTGTCCAGCAGGTGACAGATACTTGGGCACTATAAGAGACCCTTTGGTTGTTAAATATGCTGCGCAGCATACGCTAAAGTACTTTCCAACTTCAACACAAGGAAGGACAACGCGTCCTGGGAGAAACTTCTAATAATGCCAATACTCTTGCTACGCGTCCCAGCACTGAGAAACAATGATCGGTCATTATGCCAAATAATCAGGAAGAACGTTACTGAATCACGGTGGAAAACACTTGCAAGTCTCTTAGACGAGTGTAACCGTACCATTATACAGTACGACACATCACTTGATACAGATCACGACAGGGGGAAGATGGCAGAGCGCAAATTCGCTGAAGGTGATGTACGTTCCGCCGCACGGATCCTTCTTTCGACCGACTCTTTTGCACCATTTAACGATCACACGGAGCTGGAGTTAAGAAAGAAGCACCCCCATCCATTAGCAGACGCAAGCAAACGCCTAGGATCCCTCCAGGCACCAGTAACAACAAGAGGACGCACCGTATATCATAAATTGGTTGTTGACGCCGTCCGATCTTTCGCCGTAGCAGCTGGACCTGGATTAGATGGGCTGCGTCCCCGACATCTCCGGGACATGCTTGACAACTCAGTACCCTCATCCGGGAGACTTCTGGAAGAAGTTTGCGCTCTGGTGGCCTCGGCACTAAACGGCAGCCTGCCTTCTTCTTGCCTGACGACCTTTTACGGGGCAAATCTTACGGCCCTTAAAAAGAAGGACGGTTCAATCATACCTATAGCATGTGGCCTTACAATCCGAAGGCTTGTAGCAAAGGTGGCCATCGCGATCAGTAAGGAATCCATAACAAAAGCTTTAGGACCAAGGCAAGTAGGGGTTTCTATAAAAGGAGGCGCGGAGGCAGCCGTTCACGCTGTATGAGCATACATCGAAACAGACGGTCCTGTGCGGGTTTTAGTAAAGCTAGATTTTAGCAATGCTTTTAACACAATACGACGCGACGTAATATTAGAAGAAGTAAGACTACACGTACCGGAACTCTTTCCACTTGTATGGCAATGCTACAGGGACCCGTCACTTCTATCCTGGTATGACAAAGAGCCACTTAAATCAACAAATGAAGTGCAACAAGGGGACCCACTAGGCCCCGCCTTGTTCAGTCTGGGAATCTTCAGTCTAGTGGCACGAATGAGAAGCCCATTGAACATCTGGGACCTGGATGATGGTACATTAGGATGACCGGCAGAAGTGGTGGCCGCTGACATACTTAAGGTAATAGAGTTTGCAAATGAAGAAGGGACAATCCTCAATCTTTCAAAGTGCGAAGTTATAACGGTTGGGGGGGACACCCAGGAACAAGACGAAGCACGCAAAACCATTGCTGCCGTTCTACCAGGCTGTAAGCAAGGTAAACCGGGCGAGTTAGAAGTTCTTGGGGCTCCACTTAGTCCACAAAGCATTTACAAGACCTTAACAGAAAAACGCCGGGCGTTGCTGCAGACACGGCCTCGTGTGTTGGCCATGCACTCACGAGCTGCACTATGTCTTTGGAGATATAGTTTAGGTTCCCCGAAAATCAACTACACATTGCGCACCTCACCGACAAGCCAATGTCCCGACGCCCTGCAAGCGTATGACGACTCTACGAGAGGCATACTGAGTGAAGCCTTAACATCGATTTCACAGACGATACGTGGCGAAGAGCAAGCCTCCCCATAAGACAAGGTAGACTGGGTGTTCGATCAGCAGTAGAATTGGCACCCATATGTTACGCAGCGTCTGTGCTAGAATTCAGCCCGCTGGCAGAGGCGCTAGTCGACCCGAGTGCTCACCACCGGCTGCACATAGCTAAGCAGGAGGCAGAGTCGCTTGTCAAGCTGAAGTTGGATCCAGGTCCTTGGGAGAAACGTGTAACGCAGAGAGTGCTTGATAACTACAGATGTAAAGTTATAGCCCGTGAGATCACCGAAAGCCTTGAGTCTTCTACGGGGAAGGCAGTCTTCTTGGCCGCACGAGACACCTTCAGCGGTGGATTCCTTAGGGCTCTCCCGTCGCCACAGCTCGGCACCATGCTGGACAACGTCTCATTCCGCATGCTGTCGGCTCTCAGAATCGGCGGGTCGATATGCGAACCACACATTTGCAAGGCCTGTGGAAAACCAGTAGAGAAGAATGGCCTCCACCCGTTGAGCTGCATCAAGAGCCAAGGTCGGGCTCTCAGGCACACAGAAATAAATGCAGTGATTCAAAGAGCTCTCCGGAGGGCGGCAATACCTAGCATGCTGGAACCTAGACTAGGACTTCATGACGATAAAAGGCCCGACGGTGTCACTATTCCGCCGTGGAAAAAGGCAAATGCCTGGTTTGGGATGCGACAGTCTCCTGCACAGCCGCACCGTCTTATGTGTGCCACAGCGCTACCGAGGCGGGATGGGTGGCCGAACACGCAGAGAAAGAAAAGTGGCGTAAATACACAGAGTTAGAGTCTAGATACAATTTCGTGCCGATTGCAATGGAGACAATGGGCCCAGTCAGCAGAAGAACAAGGACATTTATTAAAGACTTAAGTGATCAAAAACAAGCAAACACCGGAGATGCACGCGAAGGCGACTTTCTGAGGCAGCTGCTTTTATTGGCAGTTTGCAGAGGAAACGCCGCGTCGATATTAGGTGCGATGGGCTGACGACAGCAAGAAAGAAACTATATAATAATGAGAATACGCATTCACACCTCACAACTGTATTGCTCTAAGACATATTATTATTATTATTATTAATATTATTATCATTTAATTCGTAATTGTGTTATCAGAGTACTGTACAGAGTACAGCCTTTGCTACCGTCTCTCAGTCGACTGCATTAATTAAGTTGGCCAGTGCGAGCACACTATCAAGGCTACTTCATTTGCTGGAATGTATCTTCCAGAAAAATCCTATTATCCTCGACGACAGAGTCTGTGAGCATGGAACAATTATGCAGATTACTGGACCCATAAAGTGACAATCTGAACCCCTTTCTGTTTTTCACCCTTGTGGTTGAGACTTCCACACCAGGTGTCACGCCGCTAGTGCCTAATGCGTTTTTGATTCCTCCCAAACCAAAACAAGTATTCGACAAAATTGGTATACTGACTCTTACCGCCGTAAGATTTTGGAAAACGTCGAAGCCAGTTACATAATGGTCACTTTAACCAGAACGAAATCATAGGTCAAAGGCCAATTAGAATAGCTCTGTCAAGTAATTAATTGCTCACAATTGAAGTCGCTCAGGAAAGTATCAACGTCCACCCATTAAGCATATATTCAGGTAATATAACGGCAAATGGAATAGGCGTCCCTTGCAGACAATAAAAAAGACTCCCAAACCAATGGAACTCGTAGTTCTGATCATCTTATATGTTAAAACACGATACACTGGAAAGTAGAAGTGAAAGCATTAAAGAGAAAAAAATATCTGGGTACCTCAGCCGAATTATCTTACGCCACCTGCGTAAACAAAGTATAGTTGGAGAGGAGCCTATGTACAGGCTTAGTGACGAGGTCTCAAAGGGTTCATTCAGTTGACCCGTCCTCTAAAAAATGGTCTATGATGGGGTGCTAAAAGAGCCGAGTTGTTGGCTTACGTGTAGGACCTGGCCCTTTGTGAGGGCGGGCTTAGAATCCGATAGAAATTAGGAATAAAATAACGTATTTTGGGGTGATCCTCGTTACGTGGTTAACCGGAACGGTGCATTTAAAATATGTTGTGACAAAGGCCCAGCGGGCCGCCATAAACCTGGCACGAATTCTGCCAAGCATTGAAGAAGGTGTCAGAGGGAAAACCAAAGGCTCCAGTTTACGAATCATCGGCTCCTTACGCTGCGCTTGTTTAGGCAGATATGACACTGCGGACGAAGAAAATAGCCGATCACTAAGCCCAGTTTAACGGATAACTAATCCGGGTTACAGGGCTTACCGGACGGTCTCGACCAAAGCCCTCTTGGTCCTAATTAAGATGCTACAATGACACCTACTAGCGGGAGAAAAAATCGAGACAGTTCTGGGGAAAAGTCTGAATTTCGCCATTGACAGGAAAGTCACTACGTCATTTGACACGAGGATGGGCTGCAGGTTACACCTGGGATGACGAGTGGGGAGCTGGACTGGGGGCTCTGAGAGACACCGGTATATGGTGGACTTAACACAACACCCTTCTCCTCGTAGACAATCATGGGTCACATCCAGGCTTCGCCTACACAGAGCTATCCTTTGTTCCCTTGGTTGCATACTCTTGTCTTGAAATACGATTTCAAGGCGCTTCTAGCCGCGCCGGCATCCTCACTTGACGAGCATTCCGTACGCACAATTCTAATCGCAGAGGACTTCAGTGCGCTCCGCACTGAGTAGGCAGTGCACTAGACGATACCTCGAGGTGCCCTCATCTCAGACTGAGCTGCTGAACGCGCCCTATTTTTTGAACTTGGCTTATGATAGAGTCCTGCGGATCTTGCCTTTGTTGATAACCTAGTCTTACTCGTGACGGCTCGCCGTGAGACGTCACTGAAAGCGGCAGCAAACACAGCATCAGCCCTTGTCCATAGGTTTTACCACGCGGTAAAATAATTTGCAGCTAGCTCCTTAAAATAGGAAGGCCTTCTTCTTCACAGGCCGGAAGAATACCTAACCCATGGCTCACACCGACCGGCGTGACGACGCAAGCTCGCTACGTGGGTGTGCACGCCGCTCGCCATCTTGACGGCAATCTAAATTTCAACCAAGCACGGCCAGCAACTCTTGACGCGTAGCCGCGAAAATGAGTCAGCCCACGCTTAGACAAACCCTCTACGTCCTGGACCTGCATCCTTATCCTTGACTATCGCCTTTGGCTAGACGACGCAGGGCCCTCACCTATTACGTCATGCAGGTCTTTACGAATAATTAATAAAACTTGCATGCTGCGTTTTGGCCAAATCGACCACCGATTTATGCGTGCTTTGCGCATCTGCAACTTTAGGCGACGCTAAACACACGGTCTCAGCCTGCACGGCACTCGCTTCGCCACGCACGACTACAGACTCCGCCTAGTCGACCAGGCAACACCTGCAATCGTCGCATACATGATGCGCAGATCCGCCTTATGCACACAAGGATTGTACTACATCAACGCCGTCACGAGAAAGAAGGTTCGCCCAGAGGATCTGCGCCAAAACCGCCTTGCACACATGCGATAGGGACACAGTCGAGACAAGGATGCCCCGCAAGGGGACAAAGCAACTTAGCGCTCAAACGAAGGATCTCGATGCCGACCTCTCCATGTTCGAGGGCCACGAGTCGGTAGAGCATGAGGCTCCCCTCTCATGCTCTCGAAGATTTGTCCAATACAATTCCGAACAGTGTACCGTAGGGAGTGGAGAGGACTGAGGTGTTTAGTGGGTGAGAGTTATACACTAGGTGTTGTTGGTTGCCAACACCTATTGACTGCCAAACATCCCATACAACGGAAAAAAAATTAAGAAACAGCTGACTTAAGAGCCTGAAATCGAAACTACTGTGCAACTCACGGTGATAGCCTTTTCAGCAAAATTACATGAATAGTTATAATTGTTTGAATTTATGTAATAATGGAAATTTCAAGCTCAATGAAGAGTTATTGAACTTAAATAAATTTGCCGTCCGGAGAAGACGATCCCATAAAAAAAAATCAGGTTCAGTTCCAGAGCTACATGGATAAGCTTTAAAAGTACCACCGCTTTTCCCGGGAACGAATATTACTGTAATAGGGATGCCCGATGATTATGTTCCACGTTGACATTCAAAGGCACCTCACGTGTAAATATCGCCTTATATTTCTAGGCTTGTTCCCAAACACATGATTTTCATATTATTTATATGGACATATTAGCATCATCCTATGTCCTTAACAGATAAAAATATACATCGTAACAGCTTAGGAGTGAATGCTTTACGGCCTTCACCCAAGTGCACCGGACCCGCTGCTATTCGTGCTAACGACCGCACACCAAATCTTATAATTTTTTCGATCGCACCTTAGAGTTAGAGAGAAAGTTACGTACTGGAATAAACTACCGCCAGATCTATGTAAATGGTTTAAAAAGTTACTCTGGCTCACTTACATGTTGGAGATAACCCACCTTCATCTACTCTGCACTCATTCTAATGCGTTTCCTACCCACGACGAAATCCCGATAAAATATATGTGATAACTAATATCATTACGTTGAGTATTTACCTACGCAAATAGAATCGTGTTCCAAAAATACACATTTATCTTGTACCAATGTAGATATAAGTGTGTACTTATTCGCCAGTGTATCTGCCTATACCTTAGATAAGTGCATTTCATTTATCCATATATGTCCATGTTAGTAACCTATACATGCATATGCATCTATGCGTATCTACCTAGTGTGCGTATAGTCGTTCATCCTATTTTTACCTATCTGTTTATATAGTCTACCCTTTCTTAACATGTGTTACCGTCACTTAATTTAGCTAAAATTACAATTGCGATGCATAGCTTAATAAACAATAACTGTCTTCTAATAATTATAACTTTGATTAAAACTTTACTTTATTCAAGACACATTGCAGTATATCCACCCTGCTTAGGTGGATAGACCTAAGCAGGTGGCCTTATCATTTCAGCAATCCGCGTCTTTCCTCGACTAGACCTCAAACAACCATTAGATCGGAGACTCCTTTTGAAGTTGGAGAAGACGATATGTTGGCTGGGGCCATATGTGGTAGACATAAATACCACCGCTAGCAAGAACAACCGCGAGAGACAACGTTGATCGACACCTATCCGTCATAGATCGCATCGTTGGAAGTCTGGTCTCGACATTATTGCTGCTGCTAGTTCTCTTGGTTTTGTTGTTACTGTGGTTGTTGGCCCTGCCCCGGGCACGCTGCCTTTGTCGTCATGGTCGATTTTTGGAGTGCCGTTATTAATTTCTGTCATTGTTGTTGTCCCCCTACAGCCTCCTTAAAGCGCCAGCAGAAACATACGCTATGGCGACGAGCTGGCTTAGTATTACGCCAAACGGGACCAATGATCGAGTCATGTACGACTGGAAAGTTATCAACACTTTACAGACATTCTTAACTACGGAAGCTATCAAGCTAGTTGCCTTCTATAGGACGAATGTGGCATACAAAGAGGCGAGTGACGCCACAACGAGGACAACAGTTCCACTAGTGTAGAGTTCCTTCAGTTTAAAGCCGATACCCAGGTCCCAACATAGGTGGCGAATCCCGTTGAAGTAGTGGAAGAAGAAGGTGCCAGATGCGATCATTTTCATCGGAATGATTATCGCCGGCGAGAGATGCATCAAGTGCAGATTCGCCACAACCTCGGGAAAACTGCCTGCAAAACGCACAGAAAGGGCATCTTTTACTCATAATACTCAATTAGTATTCACATTAGGCAAAGAGTGATTTATAACATAGCATGGCTTAAGGATATGGAGCTGGTTCGAAGAAACGCGCGATATTCCTTCGTTAGTCGCTGAGAACTCTAGGTATTGCAGCTTTGGCTAAAACAATTTTAATGAAAATTATTTTTTTCGAGCCAACTTGCCTAACAGATGCACGAATGCTAATTTGGGAATGTTGTATGCATATGTATATAAGTATTGATTGGTTTATGCAATGGTCACACGTTCTTATTGTATCATCGGTAGAATCATCGTATATATTTTGTGTAGCGGCGAAGCATTCGAGCATCGTTGGAGTTGATGCACGTCGCACGGCTTTCCAGAAAGTTTACACCTACACTCAGAGAACATTTCGTGATACTTCTCACGCGTTGGGCCCTTACAAATATTCGACGTCAATGTCTGTCGCTCATAAACGCATCTGCCCTCGAGAGGAACGTCCTGTACAAGGAGAGGCGTAGAAGTTAATAGAACAGTAGCCGATTACGACTAGTACTAACATTGCCACACGAACATTTTCTTTAAGAAGATAGCCTTAATTCTGTTAAATCTGCGCTGAAATTGTCCTTAATTAGATAAGTCTGATTTGAAATGATCCTTAATTAAGGCTTATTTGAAAGTATCATTAATTGAATAACGCTAATTGTAAATTATTCTTAATTAGACAGCTACCTTCACCAATAGCTTGTGAAGCTTAGACACGCTGTGAAAGAACAGCAGTTCCCTATTAACTGTTTCTTCCACCGAACCGGTAAACGTTGTTCCCTGTGTTTAGAATACCATTCCCAGGTACCGAAACTGTTGTACGTGATCTATGGGCTCTGATTTCAGGCGTAGTGCATCGTTGGCTGCATACCTCCCCCCGCAGCGGGGGGGGGGGTATGAAGGTTTATATGAATATATAAACAATTTTATCACCTTTGTTTTATTTAAGTTAATCTCCAGAGAATTGCGGTCGACGTACAGCCGCAACGAGGCCACTACAGCAGACGAAAACCGTATCTGTATCGAGCTCAGTAGATCGCTCACTAATACAGAGGACAGGGTTTTATCGGGTTTAAATATCGCCCCGGCTGACGCCTGTAGTTTGCGCGATAGGGACATGCTCCGAATGAATGATTCTTATACTGATATTGTACTCTAAGAGCACCACACAGTCGTCTTCATTGTATGATATTTGAATACCGGGGAGCTAAGCGTTACATACTACAGGCACTCTTCCGTTTGCTCTGCCAGGTCCTCCGGATTGTGATCCAGGATATTCCGCCGAGTACCGGCCAAGGATCCCAAGCGATTCAGCAGCCTAAGTCTCAGTGAGGATAATCACATCATATATTGAATGTTGCCAGGGGGAGTAGTGGCTTATTTTGCACAATCACAATTCCAATGTAGCAGAATGAGCAAAGGCTGTCTTTCCAAGCAGTTCTGGGTTTGGTGCAACGAGCTACTGTTACGTTCTATAAGATTGAATCGTCATGGACGTTACGCTCCTTTACTGGGTTTGTGGATGCGCAAACATGTATAGCACGTCACGTAGAGATGACTTGATTATTGGCCAATTGTTTTCCCGGACATATATATATATATATATATAGTAACTCCGGGTCATTTTCATCGAAACTCTTCGTCGATTATCTTAAATTATATGGGCTTCTTACAGAATCACACAGAATGCCACAGATGCCGTATTAAAGTATTCGAGAGCAGACTATATGACTATATCTGCGCTGTTTTGCTGACGTTTATATAATTTGAACCATGTAGCTGTGCCAATGCAAGGTCGTTTCGTCGGGTAACCCAATGTCGTTTCGAGATCTGAGAGTCACGGTCACACCTAAACTGGGTTTTAATATGCATAAGTACTTGCAAAAAAAAAAAAGAAAAAAAAATATATATATATATATATTTGATATTTAATATCTTTTTTTTTATATTTATATTTAATATCAGTGTTCTAAAACTACAATTGTGAGGTATATATACATATGGATTATTATATATTATCAGTGTTCTAAAATTACAATTGTAAGGTATATATACATATGCATTACTATTTGTTATCAATGTTCTAAAATTACAATTATAAGGTATATATATATATATATATATATATATATATATATATATATATATATAACAACAAAAAAGTCTGTTGAAACGTGTTAGACGGGAAGACACACCTTTCATGAAGAGGGCACCAATGGCAAACCCGTACAGGCCACAGGCCATTCCCAGGCCACTGATTCGGTGGCTGATCGAGAGCATCGTGGTAATCTGCGGCTTGTAGATGGTGAGATGCGGACTCAGCGGCCTGGCGAGCGCCTTCTGCTTGTCGAAGAACGGCTGAGTCGGGCCGAATGTCGAGGTGGCCCGTACCAGGGTCATGGATTGCGGTAGTCCCGCTTCCGCCGCCCTGCTGAAGAGCAGCTGCTGCTGCTGTTGTTGTTGCTGTTGAAACGACTTCATGCGGGAAGTTGCAGAGCTCAAACAGCCGCAACGCCCGTAGAGAAGATTCGCGCGCAGGATCGGATTCATGGCGACAGCCGGACGAACTCCGAACAATGAGGAGAAGGAGGAGGAGGACGATAGAAAAAGAGGGGGCAAGCAAAAAGGAATTCGTTCAACTCTGCTCAGCCTCTACACTAAATGGAAACCGCGGAACGTAGAGAAGACAACAACGACAACAACGATGACAGAAGTAACTCGTTGATAAGATCTCAGTGAGATCTCAGTCACACACAACGTCACTATGTTGCCAGCCCTCTGCGGAGTGCGCTAAAATCGGTGACCCCTAAAGGCTAGCTAGCCGTTACAGCTCCGTTTTGTTACAGCGACGGGTTGGTTACAGACGAACCCGAGGGACACTTGCTGCAGCCAGTGATGTTGTTGTTGTTGTTGTTGTTGTTGTTGTTTTTGATGTTGCTGTTGTTGTTGTTGTTATGGTGTTGCTGTTGTTATGGTTGTTGCTGTTGTTGTTATGGTTGTCGTTGTTAACCCAGACGGCAGGACAACAACAATAAAAACAGAACACAGGTACACCGCTGCAGAGCTGAACCCGTCGGTCGTCGCAACTGGGCCCTCGCATCTAGGTGCGGCGGCAGCGACGACGATGACGACGACCCGCGGCGGCGGCGAACGGTCTGTATCTGCGTTTAGCGGCACAACTAAAGCACAGCTGTGGTAAGCCGTGCATAACTTCGGAGCTCGTATATGGGTATATATTGTAACTTTATATATATATATATATATATATATATATATATATATGTATATATTTGATTGTGCATACCTAAGCGTATCTGAAAGACGACACGTGTAAAGAACTTCACGCTGCAAACGCATATCTGCTCCAGTACAACCCAAGTGCAATTAAACTACGCGATGATGCGGTTGAGGTGTTGAGCACATGCTTGGCAACACGGTGACTCGTAGTTACACAGTGTTGTATTGAAACATCTCAATCGTTCTAGGCTACCACTACTACTACTACTACTATTATTGCTACGTGAACATTCATCTCGAAATACTGGTGGTTTCTAAAAGCCAGCCACTGATTAAGGGGACTGCTCCACTCTGATTATCGAAAGTCCTAGCAAAAGCATATGCATGTTATAAGCAAGTAAAAGCAGTGTCACTGTACCAGTTGGGATCCTATGTGTTAGCGCCACAAATATTCTAAATACTGTCGCAGGAAGTGAGCCAGCGTTACGGTTAACCAGAGCAGGCTTGACCTGGTCCAATTTGTACGTAAGTTCGGCTTCCAATATGCTGTGGTAACGCGAACCGTGGCAGCTACCTATAACACCGAAGGCTCGGTTTGAGCTCCAATGCGTTTCCTATTTTACTCAATCGTTTTCTAGACTGTAAAAGTTTGAAATAGCTATCTGCGTCGAATGATAATTGCATATAGATGCTCGACATATATATATATATATATATATATATATATATGCACATAGCTCCCATATGTCCTAGATACCGTGAGCCGCCATTGAAGCAACCTTTAGGTCAAAAAGTGCTTTTAGTGTACTGTTGTGGTTTTTCAATTGTCAACATCGATACTAGATTTTTCCTCACCCGTTCAGCGATGTGTTCTCCGAAGATTGTGCCCGTCATCTAAAAGTTAACCCCAAGGTAGCAAAGGTATTAACGAACTTGACTGCACCAGTACGGAGTTCTAAGCGATCAGAACGAGCAAGCGGTCTTCCGAGTTTAAATTTGATGGTTTTGGTATTCTTGATATATATATATATATATATATATATATATATATATATATATAGCCTGGAGTTGCATGGTTTTATGTTTTTTTTTAATTCTACTGATACTTGGTGAAAAAACAAGAAACATATATATATATATATATATATTCCACGATCAACAACATACCAACAGCGCAAGTTCAAGCCCCAGCTTTGCTGGTTGTTTCTGTCCTATATAAGTCCAGCAACCAGAATATATATATATATATATTGGTTTTATCATTGTAACCACATATTATATCACTGGATTGGTTTTACAACAATCAAGTTACGTATGTAAACGTCCCACGTGTGTGTGTCTGTGTGTGTGAAAGGACACCGTTAGCTGGGCTATCACAAGATCATCCACTCGTAATATCATTTTATATTATTATCATCATCATCATAACTATTTAAATTGATCCATTGACTTAACAG
Source organism: Dermanyssus gallinae (assembly GCA_003439945.1). Taxonomy (NCBI): domain Eukaryota; kingdom Metazoa; phylum Arthropoda; class Arachnida; order Mesostigmata; family Dermanyssidae; genus Dermanyssus; species Dermanyssus gallinae. The sequence continues at coordinate 973,390 of QVRM01002297.1, forward strand.
CAATACACCTATTACCTAAACAATCACTCGACTTGTGTGAGTGGCCAATTTTTGCTAGCTGGCTTATCACGAAATCATCACTAGCGTCTACTATCGTAACTTTACTTCGGTGAACACCCATCCACAGATACACATACCCACACCACCCCACTGAACAGCATCGACTGAAACATGGTGATCCGGTCACTCCTGCAAGCTTGCGCGATAAACTTTACGTTGCATCCACGATTCATCACGATTTAAACGATTTGTTATCGTCATTAATGTTGTTGTTGCTGCTGTTTTTGTCAGCGATGAGGGTCACGGCATCCCTTTACTGCCGGCGTGCGCGAAGGGAACAACGTGACCCTGATCCCATCAACCCATCATCACGTCGATGCAAACCTGACTCCATTGTGTCTAAAGCCTGAAAGCCAAATCAACCCAACCACAATGATGATGATGATGCTTGGGCTTGGAGATTCTAGATGAACTGGCGTTGCTCCAAACTTAACTTGCTCCTAGAGAGCGAACGTGGCATACAGGGAAGCGAGTGCGGTGGCGCCCATAACGATCTTTGCACTGGTGTGGGCTTCCTTTAGTTCGAAGCCAATGCCCAGGTCCCAGGCCAGGTGGCGTATGCCATTAAAGTAGTGCAAGAAGAATGTCGCCGACGTCAGCATTTTGGTCGGAACGATTAGAGCCGCCGGCAGATGCATCGCCTGGACGGTTGACACGAAATCGGCAAAATGTCCTGCAACATCATGCACGGGAGCAAATCATTCGCAGTGAATAATCATTCTTTCAGACAAAGATAGTTGTTCTGGTCAAGGCGATTAGCGATCACAGTCGTACATTGCGTAGTCGTTACATTAAGTCGGTAAATTAATTACGTAGCTATGTTGTGTTGCAAAGTTATGCAAGCTATCTCTGGAAGTCATTATGATTATTGTCTTAAGTTTTCTAGTTTGTTGTTGTTGTTGTAGTGGTGGTGGTGGTATTAACAATTCCTGCTGCTATTGCTGTTGGTATTACGGTTATTATTGTTACTACTACTACTACTACTACTACTGTTGCTAATATTACTGTGGCGCGCTCACCCTGCGTGAGCAGGGAGTTAATCGCAAATCCGTACAGAGCGCAGGCCATGCCAAAGCCAGTAAGTCGGTGGGTAATCGAGAGCATCCACGTGAACTGCGGCTTGTAAATGCTCAGATGGGGACTTATGGGTCGAGCGTGCTTTCTCTGCCTTTCGAAGAACGATTCCGTCGAGATCGTTCTCCGCACGACGGTCATGGTGACCTGAGAAGAAAGAAAAGGTAGTCCTCCCGGCAGCAGCGGCGACTCGATTCGAAGCTGCTGCTGCTGCTGTTGTTGCTGCTGTTGAGGCAGCTTTTGCAGCCCACATTCCGACCTACTATGATGTGACGGCCTGTGTGAGGTTAGAGAGATTCGGGACAGCGAACCACCCAGCATACTGCAGCGGCCGTAGAGAACATTCGCGCGCAGAATCGGATTCATGACGACGCCAGCCGGAGAGGATCCCAGCTCGGTTGTTTCCAAGTTCGGGCTTCACGACAAACCCGACGACAACAGGAGCAACAACAACAGAGCAACAACTACAACTACAACAACAATGCCAATAACAACGACAACCACCAAGTTAGTCGTTGTGGTAATGAATACTACTTTAAGGACTAGCCCCTAACAGCAACAGCAGTTCTCCACTGCAACTGACTGCCGCGCCAAACAAAGACTATTCTTGTCGAACTCGTCCGATGCCGAGTTAGATACCGTCGTGGACCGTCGCTTCTCGTCTCGATTTCCCCCCTTGCCTCGGGCGTTTTTCCTTTCACCCGGCGAGACGGCGGCGAAAACGAAAAACAACGAAGGAACCTGGTGGTAGTGGCGGCGGCAGCGCGCCAGTGACAGATCATCATCATCACCATTGTTGTTATTATTATCATCAGCGAACTGTTTCTCCGTTTAGCGATGTAAATAAACAAATACAGCTGGCGCAGCTCGCTCTTTCGTCGACTCGCCACTTTTCGAACGTCGTCACGGAGTCTATGAAATGAATGATGATGATGATGATAAAGAGGAGGGTAATGATGCTGCTGCTGATGATGATAATGATCATACAAAATCAACTAACTACGAACATTGCTTTGTCATGATCAAACTAATAATAATAATAATAATAATAGCAATACAGATACTTGTTGAGTTGAATCATTCGCCTCTGTTCGATGCGCAGAGGAAGCTCGGTTTGTTGTGGTGGTGAATGATGAGACGACAGCGTACGCTAATAGCAGCAGCAGCGCCGCGTGTCTCTAGGCGAGTTGTTTGAGAGTTGATTTGTTTGTTTAGTTTTTAGTAGTTGTGTAGATGCGAATGTGGGTGGGTGGGAGTCTGTCTATATGTATGTGTGTTTGTGTGATTCGGCCGTGCCTGTGTTCGCTGTGACGTAGAGTGGCGGCGTAGTAGTTCAAGACACTTCAGTTGTTGGACGCTCGAACGTCGGACGAATCATCGTGGCAATAATGGCAAACATTTGACAACCGCATTCTCATGATCGCCATATTATTATTTATTATTGCGTATTGCCGTGCCAAACGCGATACGGTCCTAGCACAGACTATACACAGACATTATATATATATATATATATTTATATATCTTACAGGCTAGTAGACCGTCTGTCAGTAAACACGAGCGATTAAGAAAAGGAAAGCGACACCGTTTTAGCTGCTGATGCTACTGCTGCTGCCGCGACTGTGACGGCGGGATTGTTCGAAATAGATGCTCTCGCGGGTTGCGGGTTTCCAACAAGAAACGTCTGTTGGTGGACCGAGACGCATCGGCAGAGTCGCAAGACACAACACTGCGCATCGAGATCGAGAATCCGCTCGCTGCTGCCTCCGCCGAGGTCGCCGCCGAGAAGAAATAAATAAATAGGTCGATTGTCGACGCTGCTGTGTCGATCGCCGCTTCCAGTTCGGTTCGCTTCCAGTTCGGTTCATCCTCGCGTACACGGACGACCCCACAATACGCTGGGTGAGTGCAGCGTGTGCCTCCATAACTTGATACCGCCTGACTGTGTATACGTGTGTATGGTGTATTGTGTATGGGTGGATGTTTGTATTGTTTGCATGTTGTCACATGACAACTGCCAATATCTATCTATCTATCTATCTTATCCATCTATCTATATATACATGTACATGTATATATATATATATATACATGTACATGTATATATATATATATATATATATATATATATATATATATATATATATATATACATATATATATATATATATATATATATACATGTACATGTATATATATATATATAGATACATGTACATGTATATTCATATTAATGTGTGTCTATACGATGCGCTGTAACAACTGTCAGCGTCATTTGGTATATAACTGTATTTATTCGCTGCTGTTGTTGTTACTATAGTGCTTGTTGTTGTTGTTGTTGTTGTTTGATTGTTTATTTGTTTGTTTTTATTCAATTGGCTCATTTGCTTAGCTGGAGTGCGAAATACGGTTGTCGTGAAATACGATTTGTCAGGGTTGCAGTCGCAGTTAAAAATCCGAGGTAGAAACAACCACATGCACCATGCGTGCATCCGCAGCAGGATAAGAGACCGTTATGCTGACAGATCGCAATACTAATCCGCTTTCCGGTGACTCAGAGACATGGCTGGCCCCATCTATGTATCTGAATCTACTACGTACGATGGAGGTCGAGTTTGTTCAGAGCTACCAATGCATTTCGAAATGTGGCAGCTGTCATACTACAATGCATGCACGTATTCTTATTTATATCTATGTATAGTCTACATATTTATGTAAAAATGTGTAAAATTAATAAATGATTCTTAATTACGTATTTATTATGTTTATTTACTTAAGTAAATCTCGCAGTATATATATATATATACATGAGATGGGAAAAATGTTCACTTTCCTTTCATCTTCCGAACGCTGGGACCCGCACACTCGCATTTCATATATATATATATATATGAAATGCGAGTGTGCGGGTCCCAGCGTTCGGAAGATGAAAGGAAAGTGAACATTTTTCCCATCTCATGTATATATACGGCTATGTTGCGGCTTGCTTGCATAAGTGAACTGCTATTGAGCCTTAGGCGCGCTAAACACATGTGGCCATCCAAGTAAATGATGAAGAAGTATTAACATTTTCAATACTCGTCCGTGCTATGACCGTACGTGAAGCACGGTGCAATCGCTTACGTACGTTGCTTGTTGATTGCTGCCGTATTATTGCCTAGTTCAGAGTCTATCGGCAATATGCTTATGTGCATGCGCTGAGTGCAGATTTTGCAACATAACCCGGACAGCAGCACGCGGTTAGTTCTACGTGTCATACGCACGGAAGTAGTCCATTCCAAGGTGTGTCTGAGTGTAATTGTGAGCATTGCCTATACGCTGGCCTAATCTAAGCCGGCGGCTTAGGATATCGGTTTTACTTCGTTCTCGACTCTCGACTAATACGAGATGGCAGCAGATAACGTATTGATGTCGCCACGCTTTCTTGTCCAGTACGTCAGCTGACTATAGCGTTTAATCAATCAATCGCGAGATTGGAAAGAACCGATGCAGCTACATCACGCTTCCATGCGTTCACGTTTGTGTGGCCATGCACCCGGTACCGACATCCACTCGGTGGTTCTAGAGCTGGACTCATTTAACTTAGACAAGTAATGTTACTTTACGTAATGAAGTCTGATTAACACGCATTCGTAGACATGGTGACTGAACTTTTGTTTGGTGTTTATTGCCTTATGCCGGTCTCGTCGTTCTGCTTGGCTGTTGCCTGGTCAAGCGACAGCTCAGTATTTGGTCTAGAAGCTTACTGGCTTTTAGCTCACGCGTTCAACAGATACATACTGCTGGTGACAGATATAGTTCTAAGTGAGGCTGTTGATGCTGATTCATTAGGTGTCTACCAGCGCGTTCTCGTTGATTGTGAACTTGTTTTAATGTCTACCCGTTGTACTATACAGTACTCTGGGAGCGTTGCTTTCATGGAATTCTGACTCACTCTCAACGAATGGGCTGGATCGGATGACTTCGGACGGAACGCGGAGTCTGTTTGCTTCAAGCGGAGTACGCCCAGCCGCCTGCGTATCTGTTTTATCTTATTCCAAGTGAGCACAACAAACGGAATAGGAATTGCATTCACAAACATCCAGGGAATTGCGTTGATATATATATATATATATATATATATATATATATATATGGGTCAGTCCGAAAGTTGTAGATCCAGAAATGTATTTTGTTTTTACGGTGTCATTTCAGTTGCTTTCATCCATTGCTCTTTTAAGGAGACAATACCATCATTCCAGATTTTCCCGCTTCTAGCTGCAAAGTGATTAAGATGGGGTTTGACGTCCTTAAAATGTTTTCCTCTCAGAAAATTCTGAAGTAAGCGGAACAGATAATAACCGGACGAAGCAAAGTCAGGATTATAAGGTGGATGGAGCAAAACATCCCCTGTATCTTGGTGGGTGGGGCAAAATCCTTCAACCTGCGGCAGGTCGCCATATACCTATGCTGATGGGCGTTGTCATAGTGGAATTACTATTGGTTACTACATAGTTCGCTTTTCAAGGACGGCTTGCCTCACCGTGTTGGACCTGGTACCTTGCTTCGACCATGGCATTTTGCGAGTTACGCTATTGTGGGAATTCTTTGTTTGTTTTTCAACAACACAAAAAATGCTGCTGCTTATCTTTTTCAAGAAGAACCAAGGTCTTTGGGCCGTTCATTGTGTCGCTCTCGGTGAGCCTGTGGGGCAGACCACCACCAGACATCAGCACATTTGACTAGATGTTATTATTATTAATCAAAGAAAAACTTATCCATACTGGTTACCATACTAGTACCGCGCCTAGTTAGGTGCGAGTGAACGGATCCATGCGACGCATTCATCACGTGCGCGATCTCGTTGAGTGTCAAATGTGTTGTTGTATACAACAAGAACAGTGTTCATTTCATCCGTATCAGCCGTAACCACGAGATCGATCACCGAGGAGACGTCCATGCTTAATGTCTGTCATATCACAATCTCTACAGACGAATACTACTATCAAGCCACCCCATTTTGGGCTGTCGCATCGATGGCAGTGAAAAAGTACAATTTTCACGCAAGTGTGTCTTTTCTGGTGCCATTGTTGCTTTACTCACAAAACAGCACTGGTAGCAAAAGATACGTTCAGTAGAAACTGATTTGCCGTATTACGTAGTCCATAACGGCACCAGGCTACAGTGTTAAGAGGAACGCGGTCGACTCCAATACGGTCGGACTGGATACAGGGGAGAACGCTAGTTTATGTAAATAAGGCGTTTCTATTCGATTCGATGTCACAGCGAGAAAGCCTTACATTCTAGGTGAAAAAGGAGACCTGTCAGTTGTAACGACCCCTGCTTAGTGCATTGTGATTGTTAGCCCGCCCGTTTTCGACTTTGCATGTGGTGTGATACTTTTTGTACTACCTGACTAGGTGTCTAAAGCAAGCAGGACGAATCTAGGTGCAAATGTAGATTTCTCCCTTTTTTCGTAAAGTAGGACTTCTTTCAAGGCCGTACGCATCCGCAGCGGCGATGGCCTCTTCATCAGACGGAAATGTATTTCTGCCGGGTTAAGCCATTTGTTGAGGCCTGGGAATAGCGAAAAGATAAGGGAATAAGGGGCCAAATTTGGTGAATGTGGCGGATGCAATAGCAATTCAATCCATAATTCGTGCACTTCTGCGTGTGTAGGTTGAAGATAAGGTACTTCCCTGGGATTCCCAAACAACGATCGTCAATACCTTCCCGGTCGACAATACCTTCCCGGTTCTTCGGGGCACATTCAACAGGTGCTGCCTATTACGTTGACTGCTGTTTCGACTCGGGTATATAGAGGTGAAGCCGGATCTTGTCCGCGGCCACAAATCGACGCTTATGTTGCGTCCCACCTTGCATACAGCTTTTTCATTTTTAGGTCGTTAGTTCTCTTGCTCACCTTCGTTCGGAGATCTTCTATGGCGATTCGATTGATGTTTTCAACAAGTTTTCGGCGTATTATTGTGAGCATAATATAACTAGAACCCCAGCTGGATGTTCGGGCGTGCTTCGTGGTCGACGCGTGTGCAGAATCTCCTTAAGCTCCGTCCAGCTGGGCTTTGATTTGCACATCCGTTCACTTCTTGAAAATAAATTATTGAAATCAAAATGCCTAATCGAGGTACGGAATTCGTGTGTCCCCATGCCTACAACAAGTACGGACTCATTTCTTGATATCTGCTAGTGTCGAGAGTGTTCTTCCGCGTCATATGCTACAAAAATCATTGCGGCGTCTCCTCGTGGAAATTCTCGTTACTTTAAAAAAACTACGATACAAATGAATGTATATATATATATACTGGTTGAACAGACTTGGTCAGTGTGTCGTCAATGCAACCCACGGACAACTGGAAACGCCGGCATGTGTATATAACCTGCAACTTAATTCTTAACTTCACTACATGGTTTACCTCTCACGATGCAAGTGGCCTGTCGTCACAGCGGCGCCGTCCAAGCCCTTGCGAGGATTTCTTGCGCGTTCGCTTAGCAGACTGTAGCAGATATCAGGTCAAACGGGTAGACAGCGCCACTTTCCGTATTCGTCGTAGCCCCTATGAACAATGGTTCGACGTTATCACGCAGTCCTTATCAAGACTGCATATCGACCTATTTGTTTGTGGGCCAACACCGCGGCGCCAATTGCACGCTTCTCTTTAAGCTTTAGTCTTTCCCTGTTTCTCTCTCCCTTTCCTCGGGTGGTTACTTTGTCTCGTTGCGTCGTTGACACCATCCGTAGGATCTACTAGGAGAGCGTTTCCCGTAGGTTTATTCCTGGCGGACTAATCGAAGTGGAAGTTCGGCTGTATCTGTCTCTCGATGAGACCTGCGGCGTATTGAGGCAACCTTAAGGCCCGGTTCACGCGTGCTGCTGCTGCTTCTGCCATCATCGGTGTATTATGCAATGTCACGGTTTACGTCCAAGTTAGTCTGCCGCATTCTGGCGGGACGTTCGTCGTCGAACCATCTTTATTAGTTTGTGTCACTTTGGTACGCTGGCTGGCTAGGTGTGTGTGTGTGTGTGTTTGTATATGTCCATGTGGGGGTGTTCATCTTCAAATCGTAACAAGCTAGAAGAGGCTTGCAGAATAAACATTGTTCATTTTTAATTGTAGACGAAACTCGTATTACAGTTATGCACTCACGTTGAAGATGAAAGTTAAAAGTTACATTTACGCACTTACTTCGAAGGTTGTCGCGGTCAGCCGGAAATGATAGATCGGCAGTGATCGGACAGACATGCGCTAGAGGCCAATTAAGATGTTTACTTCTCGCGATGCCTTTAGATATTGATAAGTTGTTGCACAGCTTCCCACGCTCTCAAACTGTTCAAAAAGGAGACCACGAACGCTGTCATGTTTCTTCGAATTAACGGTTACACTACGTTTACGTGTTTTTGTTCGGTGACTGATTATCGAGTCGAATCATTCACACATTTTTTTGCTGGAGTGTCATTTTTTTCACAACATTAATAAAAAGAGCAATGCAGGTGTTCGAATACCTGGATGCGTTATCGTCTAGTGAACTAAACTAACCTCGGTATAATTTTCTCCCCTCTAGGCACTTCATCGGCGCACTTGGAACGACAACTTCGACGACAAACCCCAACCTCCGCTCCCCCCCCCCCTTTGTGCAAATAAAGGCGTTTTCCTATTCTCTTCTACTCGATTCGACTCAACGACGATGGTGACGATGTGCGTGCGCCTGAGGGACGGAAGCATAGGTCGACGAGCACATACAGTCGGGCCGCTTGCGGGGTTTACGGCACGACAGTGAGGCCGCCGCACGGCAGTTGGTAGCGGCGACTTGTAACGACCGTTGGATTCGAGCCAACCAACCAACCAACCAACCAACAGGTGTGTGACTGCTCTTGCGAGGCTGCGTAACTGCGTGAACATCGCAGCAGAACAACGCCCAAGGCGCGAAAGGCCTCCAGAACGACGGCGTGCCGGAACACACGACGGAGCAAACGCACCCAGTATGGAGACAGACACAGTGTTGTTGGTTCGCGCCGACGGCGTGAAGTCGTACCGCTACTTGATCGCCGCCTGGGCGGTCTGGATGTGCTCGTTCGCGATGGGCACGTGCTACGGTTTCTCGGCGCCGGCCAGAAGTTCGATGCTCAAGATGGACGATTTTCCTATCACCGAGAACGAGTTTCGGTGGCTGGCCAGCATTCTCACGCTCGGCGGGCTCGTCGGAGGCCTTACTGGCGGTCAGTAGCAGTAGCACGTAGTGTGTTCGTTTCGTTTTCTGTTCGATTGTATTGGTCGTGGTGTGGCACGTAGTATAAACGGTGCGAGTGTTCATTCGTCTGTGATTAGCTGATTGATCGGTTAGAGTCTGTATGTGTGTATATGTATATATATATATATAGTTCAGACTATCAGGGGCCATTATGATGGACGATCTATAAATATATATATATATACTCGTATGTACAAACACACATCTATCATGTTCGGTCGTCTATTCGGAAGGTAGCGTAACGCAAATTACACGACCGCATGCCTATGTACTATATATTATACTATGAACGCGAAACGAATTTTCAATATACTAGGTAACCACTGTACTTGCGGACTATGTTCTGTTGCATTATCACATGTTCTGACTTCTCTGACCTTTAGTCACAAGCAGTATTAGTCCGCACAGAATGCTCAACACTGGTGCTGGTCGGTTTGGGAATGAAACGTTTAACGATGAGATTTAGCCAATAATTGACTCTGAGCTCTGTGGAACAGTTAGAGAGAAGAGTGACGGAAATATGTTAATATACGGACCTGTGGATTTGCTGTGTGTCCGCTGTAGGCAAACATGAGTTCCAGATTTGATATATATATATATATATATATATACACTAGTTTACCAAGCTTTGCTACATATAATACTGAGACTCTCTTTAACGGTACAGGACACGTTTACGAAAGTTGTTTCATTCAAGTAAACTCAAAATTTCAAAAACGATTACTTTCTGTTACGGGTTTGACAGGCAGTTATCTTTCTTAGGTGAATAACCCATACTGTCGAAGCTGACTAGTATGCACGTTTTTCACCTCTTGTAAAGCGTCCTCTCTAATGTATTTTTTTTAATCCAAACTTTATTAGATGTTTTAGCCCATTACGTACGGGTTTGCTACAGACTATCTATTAACAGAGCAATTTATTTCTTGATTATTTTACAGGTTCACTTAGCGATCTTATGGGCCGCCGCTGGTCGATGATCGTCACGTCGTTGGGAATGATTTTCGGCTGGCAGACAATCCTCTGTGCAAACTCAATCACATGGATTTTAATTGGACGGGCTCTCTGCGGCTACTGCACAGGTTCGTTAGCCGGACCGACAGCGTAATACTACATACTTCAATTTGCTCTGGTTTATTGACAGTTTACGTTTCGTCGTGCTTTCTTTCGTTGACAAGGAACTGAGTAGGAGTCGCGGGTTCGATTCTGGCATGACACGTACTCTTTTGAAGTGATATTTATCACGAGTTACAGATGTGTATTTATGTATGTGCATAAGCAATTACAGTTAATTAAGGTACACGGTCTTTACCTGTTTACCCTGCTATGGCCACTGTGACTACTACTACATCTATTTTACTCGTTCATGGCAAAGTTGTGTACGTTTTTTGCAGTAGAAGTGCTTTGGTGAGCTACACAAGTGACGTCCATGCGCATGCCTGCGTGTGGCGTTTCGCCTTGAGCCTGTGATGTGAAACAAATAAGATAGAATTGTTTTGCCAGTAACACAAACTATTCTCACCGCATGCCAATGAAGCGCAGCGAACTCACGGCTAATAAGCACCATTGTGTGACTTTAAAACAGGATAGACGGCATCCCCGTGTCCCTCTGTACTTCTTTAGCTCATAAGACTGCGCAGGTAATGCATCTATAATAAGAAAGATGTGTCTACTGCGACTTGCGATACTCTCAAGCTGCACCTGTAGTTCTACCAAATCAACACTATATTCCAACACCTATTAATGGTTTTGATGGATAGTGAATATTGCTGAACTGTTCGCCTATTTTAACTGAATATGTTACTCTAATTAATTGTTTGTCTAGCAGCAGAGAGGTACGAAGCGTATGTTTGAATATGTGCGTCTGATGTAACATCGACAATCACGTTCGGCGATAGCTTTTTTGTCTCTTTGTAATGAATAGCACAAAAACACACGCAACACACACACACACATTCGGTCTCTGACGTGAATTTAGTGAGAAAAAGACATACTGTATAGAGTAAATAAGCTATTTATATATGCTGAAATAGCTCACTTGGCTACCATACTGTTAGGACTTCCCAGGGCTCTTATTTTGGACAGGAAGTAGAACGCGATGATTCACTAGAGTATGATCATCGACATTGAGATAGCTAATCTCAAACGGAATGGATGTGAACGATCGTTTCTCGTTTAGGCGTGATGTCGTTGGTTGGGCCGGTCTACTTGGGTGAGGTCGCGCCGCCTTCGGTACGCGGTTGTCTCTCATCGGCAATCCAGCTGTCCATCGTATCCGGCCTTCTGGCGATGTATCTCGCTGCGAGCTTCCTCAACTGGAAATCGCTCGCATTGTTCGCCATGGTCTTTGCCTGTGTCAGCATCATTCTTTTGCTATTTTCCGTTGAAAGTCCAGCATGGCATTTCAAGCGAGAAGAACACTCGAAAGCCACCAGGGTTTGTAGTTTCATTCGATTATTATTATTATTATTATTATTATTATTATTATTATTGTTACAATTGTGAGGTGTGAACGTGTACTCCTTGTCTTCTCCTAGCTCCTAAATATTATTCCATGGAACCGACAATACAGCCGGCGTTTCCTCGGCACACTGGATTATTATTATTATTATTATATGTTTGTGTGTGTATATGTAGTTAGAATCAGTGCCCTAATTTTCCCTAACTTACGTACTTACGTTTTATCTCCCAAAACTAATTGTGACCAAATTAGGTCCGTTTTGGCCGTTTTGAAACTGGAATCAAAATGTCAAATGATTACTAAATGTATATACATACAAGTATAGTTTCGATGAAGCCTTTATTTAAATATGCGCAATTTGTCTGGCGTACTGCTCATGTTACTAAATGTACTGTTTCTGCTTTATTTATTCGTTTTCAGTCTCTTCTGTTCCTTTGGGGTGACTGTGATCAAGTGACGTCGGAAATTATCCGCCAGGAGGGAATGAGCGGAAGACAGGTGACAAATGCACTATATATAGGGTGTTTGAAAAATAGCCTAAGTACTTTAAAGTTACATAAAACAAGAATGTTATTTTGAAAAATATTTTTATTATAATACAGGAGCCGTTTTTAGTGCAAGATTTTTTTACAGTGTTAGTGAGATGGTGAGTTTTGTTTATACAAGCAGTATACGGGACACCCAATTATTTAAAATGTTTTCACATAAATTAGGCTCAATTACATTAGTGCACGCTTCTATGTTGATCTTAAATTTGCTTAGTGTCGTAGGATAATTAGCGTACACTTTATTCTTCAAAACCTCCTGAAAGAAATCGCAAGATCTTGAAGGTCAGTAAATATCTCTGTCACGCAAGATTACCCGCACCTGACACTTTATCCCAAAAGCTCAATTGTGTCGCCGGTTATGTGGCTTGTGGCACGATATTGTTGGTACCAGAGTCCACTCGTTTCGATTCCGTCTAAATTCGCCCACAGACAATAAAAACTCATGCTGCGATAACGCTCGCCATTCACCGAAGAGTGAAGCAAATATGGTCCAATGATTCCTTAGACCAGAGGCCGCACCAGACTGTGGCGTATGCAACGGCACTTTCATGTGAATCGTGTGAGGGTTCTTGGTTTCCCAGGTGCGACAGTTTTGTTCATTCACACCTCCATTTAAATAGAAATGGGATTTGTCTGAAATGTGTTGTTCATTATCTTGGAAGGTCAATTAGCGAAGTTTAGCCGCTCGTGATTGCTCGTAGGCTTGCATTTTTCTGTCTGCTGAACCTTATATGGATACACCGCTAGATCCGACTTCAAAATACGCCAGCCTGAGATGTACGAAAGACCCAGCTGTGTGGCACGTCGCCGAATCGGTATTTTCAGACATTGATCTACACTGTCGGCCACAGCGGCGATACTTTCAGGCACATCACATACTGAACATATCCTGTAAAAGTCTTCCACTAGTTTACGAAGGGTGTTCTCACCAACCCGGTTACGTCGGCTGTAAATTACACAACGACCTCGCCAGTGTGAACTCCGTCAGAATTCCTCTCTTCATCATAAACGTTTACAATCTCTCCGCGTTTTTTCGTTAAGAAACGTCTATCCTGGATTTGAAAGCTCTACCCAGTTCTGTTCACGAACAGAACAGACCGTAGAGAGGGCAGAGCTGAGCGCAGAAACTTTTGAAAGACGCCTGCTCATTATTCTGACAACCCGTATATCAAGCAATCTCAGCATTTGATTGCTTGCTATGGCTTCCACCATATAATCTGGTTTCTTGGACACGACGCTACTAAAAGCACGGTACATACATCTCTTTAGTGGTATAAAACAGTAATATTTCATCTGAAAATACTGAAAAGCAGTCGTGTTGCGATTAGAGCATATTATTTTAATATATAGGGATGACATTTGACACAGGTCACTTCAATGGCATACGGCACAAAAACACTAGTAAACGCTGCATTATCTGTTAGGTGGTAACTGATATATGTGTCTCTTTTTAACCCACATTTTGACACCAGTAGCCGAAACAAGTTTTGTTTACAGCATGATTTACTTATGGGTAGACAACCGCTTTGGAAGTTCATGACCGTAGAGAGAAAGGGTGGCTATCTACTTCGCCTTTTTTTCATGATTAGGAGCCTATAAGTACACATATTTTTATAATCATACACTGATCATTGTACGTGAGGTGCGTGCAGGCCTGAAACATTTGACATATATATATATATATATATACAAGTACAAACTTACATATGTATATGTTTAGGACGCATGTGTGCATAAATGCGTTTAGAGCATGTACGAGTATATGTTGCTAAGATCTTTTATTTGCTTTACTATTGTGGTCGCATTGCAATGCGCGTCCAAACTTCAGTCTTATTTTTATCGTTATCCGTTTTGGCAATGTACAAACATGTGTAGCTGTGTACTGCAGAAAAAAAGAGGGTTTTAAAACAAACGGTGCTTTTTGAGATGGCTTAGTTGAGACGAGTGTTCTTCAAACGATATATATGCATATACACACATAAAATATTATTCACTGCTTATCCCGAATATTTTTCTGTTTATGAAGGGGCCGATTACGGCTGACAGTGACGGTGTACTCAACCGTGAGGAGGTTTCGATCGTTGAGCCGATTCTACTCTCTGTGCTACTCATGGTTGCTCAACAAGGATGCGGTAGGTTCAGACAGTCGACAGGTTTCGCACCTTCTGATTATATTTTTTAAAGTGCCACGATTCGGTCAGTATTTTAAAATGAAGTTAGGTTTTTGTTCCCAGGGGACGTGTGACTTTATAGCTTCCCTCCCCCTACTACGCCAATTCGTTCATTCTGAGCTTCATTTTACCAAGCAGAAACATCACATGAGTAATAGTTTTAAGTGAACTTGGAGATTTCCGACAAACAAAAAATAGCAGTTTGGGGAACAAGAAAGTTCTCCGTTTAAAACATTTCAGCCGCCTGCCTAATAAGGAATAGATAAATAGCAGATGATAAAACTGCGAATTATTTGAGTTCTGGCTGCTTAAGTGCCGACAACGACACATCGATGAAAAACATTACATTGCATGTGATTTGAATTTTGATCGGTTTGGTGCTAATGGCTTAACAGTAATTTTAAAAAAGATTCAATTTAAGTGTACAACAGTTGGCTTACCTCCACTACATACGTCTTTTTCTTAAGTAGGAATGTATGTGTGTGTAGCAACAAACAAAAAAAACATGTCTGCCGGAATACATGCCACATAACTAAAGCGGAACACATGTTGTTTAGACACAAGTATGCCACTCTAATTTTGAGATGAGTGCATTTAAATAACTTTGCCGTATATATATATATATATATATAACTTACTGCTGGCTGGAATGTTTTAGATATTGCTGAGCAATGAGAATTAGAAGTTTTATCGAGTAGTGTGCATTATGCTATTTAAGCATCAGTAACGAGATACTGATAAAGCAATACAATACAGTGTTCACAAGACTTATATTAAAACCCTATATGAATATAGGTGTATTTGTTTTTAGAAATATAATGCTTGAGTGCCAACGGGGATGTTCTAACTAACGATTGCTATGTTTTTCTTCACTTCATTAGCCGTGAATGCCGTAGTTTTCTACGCTGAAGATATCTTTCATCGGGCAGGTACATCACTCTCTGCTTACACGTGCATGGTGGCCTTTGGACTAGGGCAGGTGAGCGCTGTACATTGCTTATACTGCTTTATAACAAGATTGCATTAATGGCAAGAGTCGAAGATATGTTTTTATTTATTCTTCAAATATTGCTATTGTTTAATTTTCTCAATTTTTACGTGCATGATATGAAGACAATTACTTATGCTTTAGTTAAAACGGACATAGATATTAATGTATCCATTGAAAAAAAAATGATGTTTATGCAACAGACATAATTTTATATCAATATCTTTGTTTATTAGCTATGCTAAGATGTTTACACTTACCTATCGTTTGGTCTTTACGTGCGAGTTTTGATATATTCCTAATGACAGTTTCATATTTATTAGAGACGTGCTTCCATATAACTGGCTAGTTGAAGGATTTCGTTTGTTGACACAGTTTGCAGCCATATAGTTATATGCGGTATGCACATTTTATTAGTTATTAACCTTGTGTGTCTTTACCGCTTTGGCGGCGTTTGGATTTTCAGGTGATTGGTTCGTTGATTAACATGGTTCTTATTGATCGCTGTGGCCGTCGGATTCTCCTGTTGAGCTCTTCCCTGTTCGTATCTGCCTCCCTGTACACAATGACACTCTACTTCACCGAACTTAAGGTACGTTACTAAATACCTGTTTATACAGTTTCCCTGTCTCTATGTCTGTTTTTCTCTCCCTTTATTATTAGCGTTGCCAATCTTTCAGTTGTAGGTAGCCAAAGCGTAAAAGACTTCGTATACGTTTGGCACCTTGCTCGCAAGCATTATTACAAAGCAGACGTTTTGCTGCTACGACTAAAAGTTCGTAATTAGTTTTTATTTAATATAGTCATTAGTATTTCTTAGTCGAAGAACTGTGTGCTAACATTATTTTCTTTTTTTATTTTTATTTCAGTCACCGTCAGGCCATTGGGGATGGGTGCCCTTGGCTGCAATGTCCATATATACGGTGGCGTTCGCCATAGGACTTGGGCCTGTCGCATGGGTAATGATGGGCGAAATTCTACCTCAACGGTTAGTCGTCGAGTTAACCCATGAATTAGAGATAAGGTCTCTATCGTAATATGCATGGCACAGTAATAGCTATGCTCCTGGTCATGGTAATTGTGACGATTTAACCCCTGTACAAGTTGGAGTAGGTTTAATCTATGAGTAAGTAAAATGTGCACGATCAGGTACAATCAGAGTGTAAGGCACTTCTGAATCGCACGTGCAAGAAGCTAATATCAGTTGTCGAAATTAAGTCCATTATTAATGTAACTCAGATGCTGGGCAAAGCTTTACAGACGCAATTTACAGCAAAGATGTTTCTCTGAGCGACCCGTTTAACGATGATGTTCTGCACATGCTGCAATGAAAACGGATCGTTGTTCATTATACATATTATAGGGGTGTACTCTTTCCCCTCACGACATTATCTGCTCTTACTCCTAATCATACACCATGGCCTTGACATGTGTTGGGCGATTCCATCACCGTATAAAGCAGATGTACAAACTTGTTCTTCACCATAGACCAAGGTGGCAAGGAAATTTCTTTACTTTTCTGTATCTGTATATAATTCAACAATATATCAGCCACAATCATCTCGATTGTTTTTGTCATAATATTTGAACACCACACACATTAAAAGATATACGAACTACGAGCATATATATAATCATGGTGCCCATGGCTTATATACATATTATATATAACACGACGGCTCTTTGGAGAGTTTGCTTCAACCATTAACACGTTCATGTGGCATATCCTGTCATTGCTGCTGTTTAGTGCTTCTTGAGGATGATGTCTCTCTGGACATAGCCTTGCGTGGCGAACTATATTATGCGTGATATTGGAAACCTAGACGAAACTCGGGTGACTCGGATAATTTTTTTTAATTCAAAGCCATGAAGTACTTAGCTCGTCATTTGGATGGTTGTCAGACATTATTACTAAGACCCAATATGCATAAGAAAACAAGGAACAGTTTCTTCATGTATATATATATTTTTTTGTCTTACAGGTGCCGCTCTTTCGGCAGTGTCTTGGCAACGAGCGTTAATTGGGCCGGCGCCTTCCTAGTCACTAACCAGTGGGACGCAGTTCAGACCGCCATGACGACAGCTGGTGCGTACGCGTTTTTCGCCACGATCTCGCTTGTGCTGATGGTCGTCTTCTTCGTTAAGCTGCCTGAAACGAAAGGCAAGAGCCTGGCTGAAATAGAGAGCTATTTTGTCCGCCTCCATCGGGTGGATGCGACCGATGGAGGGCCGAGCATCAACAGCTCGGTGGGTGTGGGGCCGATCTCTGGAGAAAGTGACGCCTAGTAGTGAGAGGCCACAGAGGCCACCTTGTCGATCCGATACCAGGCCGACGCGATGATACACGCGTTGATATGGCACACACACAGGTAATGTTTTAGCTCCGACATCGCCGCCAGATATACGTGCCTGGCGGAAGTATTGCGGGCAGGACGCAGCAACCCTTGTCGTTCCTCGACGAAGAACCAACGAACAAACGGATTACGTATTTAGTCGGAGCAGGTCTCGTGTTCCAGTGATATGTGGAAAGTGGGAGCATGACGAGAAAGAGGAGGAGGATGAGGAGAAATGCTTCTAAACATGTTAGCTTGCTTTCGTAGGATTTGTGCTAATTGCAAGCCAAGCCAAAAACAGAAACAGTCGCTAGAGCTGTCGGCTTGAAATTGTCTACTGCACACTACACTACAGTGTGTCGATGATCAAGCCATAGATCAATTGCGAGTCGCTGATATATCTGCGAGCAGAGAGATGTCAGCTTGTAAATGATTGCTGGTTTTCTATGAAATTCTCATGTCATTTTCCTGTCGCTAATGTAAATAAGAAGTACTACATACTAAGCGTGTTTCCATTCTAAAGTTAATAGCCTAATAATAATAGGAAATATTTTTCATATTGTTATTTGCTTTATATTATAGGAAATTACTATAATAATTAATATACCAAACTAGGTTAACATGTTTATATTTTTATTATGCTTTGTTAATATACTCTTTTAGCGAACACATTTCCTCTCTTTCGTGAAGTATATACGAGCAGATATTTTTTTACAGCATATTGACATTTTGTTTTTTTATTTTTATTTACAGCAGACATATTGAGACATACAAAATCCAAACATATATGTAGAGGAATACGTCAAGTGGCGTGTACTCGACGAGACTTCGCCCTTTTTGCATTAACGCGTCATATGCGCTGTGATGTGTGGCCATGTTGCCCTAATTCCGTATTGTACAGGTAACATTTGTCAAGTAATCATCGTTAATAAACACATACTACTTGTATTATTGTCAAATTGCTTGTTTTGTATTATTTTGCTTATATACAGTGGACATTGCCATTCGGCGTAAAAACAAGATAATCTGACAGCAAACGCTATTGCTCTATATCTCATAGAAGATTTTTAACCTGCGGTAAATCCTGTTGTCAAATCATTTTTCCTAAACCTCACAAAAAAGAAGCTTAAGTTTGTGCCTCCTCCTTCGTACAGGCGCTCACGATCCTTCGGTAGAAACAAGATACTGTTTCATTGCTATACTTAGTGTACGTATATATACAATATCCGATTAAAGATTTAAAACGACCTTGCAATATCACTCGATATGTAGTACATATTCGATGTCAACCAAAAACACAATTTGCATGCAGATGCATGCATACTTTTAAGCTCTGTTATTTAGCGTTTGCTATTTCTCGCGTGCTTTATGTTGTATCAGTTGCAAAAAATCACGTTTTATCTCTGTGAATTTAGTTTTTCGTTCAATTTATTTTGCTCGTTAAAATATTGTTATTCATCAGTGACCATTTTGGGGACATCAGCTACCAGAGGGGCAACTGCTTTATCCACAGCTTCGAATACCTGGAAGTGACAAATGCATACTTATCCGACTAATTAAAGCTTATTGAACTCCTCCAACAATAATGCAGCATTTTGTAACAACAGTTTCGCTATAACTTTTTTAACGAGTTTTTGCTGCTCGACCGAAGTTATTTTCCTGGAGCAAAACTCATAAAATGAAATTATGGAGGCTGCGTGAAACAACGTTTGCTTACCGGATAAAAACAACGTGTCTAGTTTGTTTTTTTATTTGGTCTCGTATGGATAACTTCCGAATCTTATGACATAACAGAATATAAAATCAATATAAAATACGACAAATTCTTAGAAACATTTTTGACAAACAATTTCATTCCACATACAATTTGCCGAGTACAGATGGGGCATTTATGAAGAAAGGGCTGGTGAGTCAATTGCTCCATTCGTTATTCGCAAAGAAGTCAGGTGAGTGTACGAGGTGTGTTCAAAACGTATCGCGACTTTTGAATTTTCATGGGGTTACGTATATTCGAATTTCGATTTTTTGTGGCGTTATGTTGGTACTCATGTCTCTCACTTATGCCGACAAGCTCGGCCATTTTGAATGTTCACTTAATTGTTGACAGCTGCTTTGCTTGCACGTGTTTTGGATCGTCTTCGATTTTTACCTATTCAAAAAAATGGATCAAAGAACCTGTATCAAATTTTGTGTGAAAAACGAAATTAAGTGCGCGGATGCATTCCGAATATTGACTGTGGCATACGGAGAAGCTACCTTGGACCGAAGCAACGTTTATCGGTGGTACAAAATGTTCTCAGAAGGCCGAGAAGATGTGAACGACGAAGAGCGTGCCGGACGCCCGAGCACTTCAACAACAGACGAAAAAATTAATGATTAACGATTGCAGGGGCGTGGTGCATCATGAGTTCTTGCCACAGGGTAGAACGGTCAATAAGGAATATTACCTGCAAGTTATGCGCAATTTGCGCGAAGCAATCCGCCAGAAACGCCCGGATTTGTGGAAGAACAAAAATTGGCTTTTGCACCACGATAACGCCCCTGCTCACACATCGTTGCTTGTGCGCGAGTTTTTGGCCAAAAACAACACACTAATGATGCCGCAGCCACCGTATTCCCCAGATCTGGCCCCCTGTGACTTTTTCTTGTTCCCTAAACTGAAGAGGCCCATGAAAGGACGACGTTACGCTACGCTTGACGAGATAAAGACGGCATCGAAGGAGGAGCTGAACAAGGTTAACAAAAATGCTTTTTTGAAGTGCTTCGAAGATTGGAAAAACCGTTGGCACAAGTGTATAATATCTCATGGGGATTACTTTGAAGGGGACAAAATAGATATTCATGAATAAATGAATAATTTTTGAAAAAACACAAAAGTCGCGATACGTTTTGAACACACTATGTATGTACGAATATAGTATTAATTATAGACTCCAGTATAGGTTAGATTCATTACAAGCCTCTTCCTCGTTGAATAAATGTACACCTCTAAAAACACCAAGGGACACCGATGCGCTATCTGAGACAGAGCTATTTCTCGAGACCATTCCAAGGTCTGTTGATAAAGCTCTCAGAATTTCAGTTTTCGATACGAAATCATGTGCGTGGCGGACTGAGCCCTACTTAACCATTTAACAAGCTCATGAAGTGCTAACGCTTGTAACAAGAAACCTACAAGGGGTTTAACGAGGGGGGCAGAGGCAATATTTTTCTGCGTCAGAATGATGATTCCTAAAACCGCAGGGAAGACTTATTCACATAAGCGCCACTATATCTGGCTAAATCTTAACATTGAAATACTGGTTCGCCAAAGTTTGCTAGTTTGAAAGTCATAATCCAATACCAATTAACTGTGTACATGTATCCAACAGTATCGCTAACCCAGCTAGTACAGAGATAAGAATAGTCTGCATCAGTGGGTTTGAGCAGACATTTGCTAATTCATATACATATGTACACCTGCAAGGCCACCTTACCTCTTAAGGGCGCACGCATAAAGCCGTTAAACAGCATCGTATGAATTAGAGCTTACGACACACCTTACTGTGGCGCTCGCCTCTGCGTTTACGTAGTTAAATCATATTAACTGCATTTACAAGTATTGATTCGAGCGACTTTTAAGCACCACGACACGTTTAGCGGCTGAAAGGCCTTATCTTACCTCGTCGATTGATTTGCCTGCGTCAATTGTGATGACCTGAGCTTTAAACTTCTCCACGATCGGCCGACTTTGGCTGTGAAATACCTGAAACGTGTTACGTGAGGAAGAATTGAATGCGGCCAGGTTTCGTTGCGGTTCAATTTGCTCACAGTAATCGTGAGCCAACAAAGGTGCTTTTATATTACGCTCTAGACGCCATGACCCACTCACTTCACTCTCATAAAGTAGGCAAAAGGTACACTCAACACGATAAGTTTATGCTGCCACGTTTATGACACCTCCCTATCTGCATTGTGGAAGGCGACATAAATATGTACATTGGCACTCCAATCAAACACTTAACTCGAAAGCTGCACAAATTAAGCAATTGTTCATCCACTCTATTCAAGCCAAGCAAGAGGAAATACCCAATTGTATCTTTTGATAATGTTTATCTTACCGCAATTCGTTTTTTAGCAGTCTCCGCATTGTCATCTTTGCGCCCGCTTGTTGCACCTCGCTTTTCCAAACGTTCCAGCAACACCTAATCAGTTGCATGAAATTAGAAAGAATAAGTGCCTGACATAAGAGTAAAAATTATTTTTTACTAATAACTAATACGTATATAACAATCAACCATGGCCGACTACAGATCTAGTTGTAGAGGCTCTAGAGGCATCTTCGCTAGCAGATAAGATAATCTGCTTTACAGTGTCCTGCTGAGTATTTTCTTCACCAAAATAAAACCCAATATTTCAATTAATATATATATATATATATATATATATATATATATATATATATATATATAAATAAAACAAGCCAGTGACTTGCCGCATCGCTGACTTGCAGGTATATGTAAGCGTTGACACTGCATACAAGGCTGGTGAGCGACTCCGCTTGAGAGATCGAACGCGGGTATCCGTCCAGGATAAATCCACAATTCGTGTTGAGTTCGTTCGCCATTTTGTCCCTTAAAATTCGAAGCACGATGTTGTCCGGCACGAGCTGGCCTTCCACAATAAACTGTTATGCGTTCAGATGAGCAAAATACATCCGTAGCAAGACACGCAAAGACAAAATCCAAGTACTCATCCTCATTTATTCATTGCAGTCCTGATTTGATAAGAGTATATTCGTCAAGAGTCTATAGTTCTATTATTATAATATAGTACGATAAACAATTGACTCCAAGTCTGACCCCCTTGAAAACTATGCAGAAGTTTGTTCGATGCCATAATGTCATATTCTGCCGAACGGAACTCTCCTTTAAAAGGTGTAGCCAGCGTTGCGGGAAACAGCCTACGTCGCGCTGATGGTCTGACGGGAAGAACCAATACAAGGGATACCCGCCGTCTAGCTATTAACAATTTCCTAACACACTACTAGCAAGATCTGTCCAAAGACCACTTCGGAAGAGAAGTCGTTCCTGCACTAACCATTTCGCAGCACGGAATATCGAATCTTTCTCAAGACGATGCATGCAACGTGATCGAAGCAGATCGACGCTTGTCGACGCTACTTGTTTACGCAAGGTCTCTCGCAATCCGTTAACCAGTACACGAAGGCGAAGAAAGGTACGGTATCCACGCGAAGCCAATACACGCATTGGTTTTTGAAACTAATTTTGTGTAGGAAATAATTGTGACGGAGCAGTACGACTATCAGACCCGACGTCAGTCGAATCAATCACGTATGTAACAACCTCAGCAGTCACAGCAGATGCCTCGGATGAACTGGAGCTGGTAGCTATTCCAATGCAGATTTAACAATGGTCAACAGCGGCCGAACAATAGACACGATCTGTGTATTCTGCTCTGATCCTCCTGCTCGACCGAGTTTCTACCGCCCTCCAATGGGAGAGACAGTCTCGTAAACATAAAATACTTCCATCCAAAATAACCCAAGGCCGTATGTTAGTTCACTCACCCTCCGCAAGATAGCAAGCTAGATGATTTGGAAATTTTGCCGCATCCACCGAAGTCTTCACCGAACATTGCACCGTCGGACTACTACCTACCTACTCAGCTGTCTGGCAGAACTATCTACAGGGAAAGAAATTCACTTCACCAGAAATAGCAATCACATACGTGGAGATATTATTCGGAATGTAGAAACCAGATTTGTTTGCCACGGCAATTGTTAGTCTGGTTCAGACATGGAGGAATGACGGAGCTAACCACGGAGAATATATATATATATATATATATATATACGCATATTACACGCACACAGCACACGGCGGTCTGGACATCCCCTGCCTCCAAACATTTATCCCCAGACTCCGCCTCTCCCGTCTGACAGCACTACAACACTCCACGCACGCTAGGGTC
Source organism: Dermanyssus gallinae (assembly GCA_003439945.1). Taxonomy (NCBI): domain Eukaryota; kingdom Metazoa; phylum Arthropoda; class Arachnida; order Mesostigmata; family Dermanyssidae; genus Dermanyssus; species Dermanyssus gallinae. The sequence continues at coordinate 997,242 of QVRM01002297.1, forward strand.
TGATGGATGCTAACCACCGAGCACTTCAAAAAAGACCTTGAGAAAACAAGATTTCTTTGCAAGCGCCTGGGAACTTCCATTGAGACCGCTACACAAGAGATCAATAACCGGTCTCAACAACTACACAACAAGTTCGATGGGGCACATTTTAAAAAAGCATACGAAACGCCCTTTGTACATTACTGGATTAAGGGTATGCCCTACCTATCTGGTAAGGAGTATTTAAACCTACTAAAGCTCATCACACTAACAACGCGTGCCAGATTGGCCAGGGGACGCCCGGGCTACAACAAACGTTGTAGGCACGGGTGATATCCGCCTGAGACGTTGGCTCATGTCGCTCAGATGTGCGATACAACACATAAACAAACTATAAAGAGACATGACGACGTCTGTGATCGCGTGGCGAGTCTTCTCCACGAAAATGGTCATGAGGTGGTTCGTGAGCGAGTATTCCGTCGACCGGGCGCACCGGGTCTAAAGCCCGACCTCGTAATAACAACACCTAGCGAGGTCTGGGTTTTAGATGCTGAGGTTTGCGGCCCGAACAGGGACCTCGCAAAAGCGCGGCAGGACAAGATCACCAAATATGACGTCGAGTTCCTAAGAGCGGCGCTCCCGACCCGCAAAACCTCGCAGATTCGGATCCATCACTATCTCTATGAGTGGTGTATGGGACTCCGAATCTGCGAGTACGCTCTTGGGGCTTGCCGTCACGAAGAGGAATCTTATGGATCTTACCGTCTTAACGTTACAAGAAACCTTGAGGATACACCGCTCGCACCGGGTCTATAAGAGCGGGGGCTACCATCAAGCAAGGACACGGACAGCTGATTCTTAACCTCACGTGACACCTTTTTACCACAATTTTTATTAAGGCGAGCACTGCCGAGTGTGCAAACGTATTGTAAATGATTTATAAATCATCACAATATTTTCTATATGCCAAGATTTCTTTTGTCAATCCTTTTTGACAATATTGCGGCCACCCCCCGACAAGGGGAAAGAGGACGACTGGATTTTAGCGGGTCCGAGTCCCACACTACCGTGGCTTTAACAGCGACGTCCGGCGTGCATAATGCATGTTACCAGTTACCTCTATAAAAAACAAAGAACATCATTTTTGACTAGATCTACGGTAGCTACAGTTATGTGGTATTCAGAGCTGATACGTGATATGCCTCTAAGCAAGCATCACACCTGACGCAGGCCGCTCAGGAAATATTGAATTGAAATGTCAATAAAACTGGATGGACGACCCTTTTTATTTCATGCGCAACAGGGTTGAACGGTTTGATTTAAGCTTCACCTGAGACGTTTCTCGTCAGCTTTGATCATTTATGCTGCAAAACTTAATATGATGATTTCCACAACAACAGTCTGAAACTATAACCCGTATTCTGGGCCTGCAGGCAGCAGTCTTATCTTATACGCCCGCGACAAAGATATTTGTACTTTTATTGGTAGTATTTAATTTCCATAACTTCTGTCTTCTTAAATTCTTCTTACCTCCTGACGACGGCAGTATTGAAGGATCTCCTAATATGACATCAGGGCAAGGCCAAAACCAAACGACGTTTATCCAAAAATGTCTGCCAAATCTAACTAAGTACCGTGTCTGTGTATGACTCGTCTATTGCGCTAGTCATACCTTCTCAGCCAGTAGTCCAGAAGGCGTCTGCCGCTTGACTTCATCACGCATCAAGTCACCGGTAGAGATGTGACATAATTTGTATTTTTTTGCGAGGCGCTCACATTGGGTGCCCTTGCCTGAACCCGGCCCGCCAATAATGGCGATCACAGGAACCTGGAACCAATACAGAGGACTCATGACCGGCCAATGATAGCTAAATAAGTAGCATCGTCGAGCACTACGTCTGGAGGATATTTATTGTATTGGAATGTCTTTGTCTTCAATCATAAAACGTCGAACGAGGGTAAAAAACGTTGGTGTTTTTTACCCTGGGTCGACTTTTAGACACATCAGACCGACAATAGGAGCCATAACAGTAATAGAACGATTGTTAAACTGCAACGGTACAAATCAGTAACACAAAACCTGACATATTTGTCACGGTATGTCATATGAAGTGACTCGCGGCGGCCCATCGCTTTACAGGCTCTAACCGCAAAAGGTGCTGGGAATCCCTGTATACCTATCTGCATGCATGTAGACGTGTTTGATTTCGCAAACGAAATTAGAGCATACCGTTGTTTCATTGTGATCACGTGCAAGAAACATTAGGATTTTGCTCGACTATCCCCACCGAAGTCACACAGGGGTTGTAACAGGAAGACCACAAACCTTTGTCTGAAGACGACAGCTTTGTCTGAGCTCTTCAGCGAGGCTTGCCTGAACCGACATTGTTCGAAAGGCAGCTGGTGTCAGCGGTTGCTGACCTCCGCTTGGGCTAGGACCCCTAGACGAGAACCTCGTTATTCAGATATATTGTCGTAAGCTTTTTCTTGTAAAGGCGGTAAATATGCATGTGATTAGATATACACATATGTATGAAGAGCCCAGATATATTTTTTGGATATGCCCGGATACGAACAAGAGATTCAACGCAATAAAGAAGCTGTCCATCTCCCATGACGGCGGAAAGACTAGCTTTGTCACATTATCCGCATATTAAGTCAGCATACAATCTTGTGAGCGAACGAATTTGCCTAATAAGTAAGCCTCAAGCTAGATTAATTGTAAGAAAAAATAAGGAAAATCACAATGGGTGGTCAATATATTGACTGAAAAGGTAGCGTACCTTCCAAGATATTGTGACGTCGTTGTGTTACGCTAGGTCAGTTGGGGTATGTAGACTCAACCGGACGCGTACTGCAGCGCGAAGGACTCAGAAACGACGAATGACGACACGCAGCATAAGGTCTAATGCAAAGCACAGCCGAGCAACGGATGGCTTTTAAGCCATGCTGCTCGGTCGATTTATTGGTTCACGAGGCACCGCGGCATGCTGACACTCCAAAGGGTGTCAGAACCCGCTCTTAAATCGGCCGAAATTAACAGCGGTTTGTGTTTGTTTTTAAGGTTTGACCTAGATTGCCGATCATAGGACGACCCTCTCCCGGTGTCGGGCGATGACCGTTTGGACGCAGGAGGACATTGGGGTTTCGGCGCGAACGGCTTTGGCTGTTCTCTGCTGGCTTGTTGAGACATGTCTTGTTCGGTTGAGACATATATCGGTCGAAAATTATTCACTTAATAGAGGGATACAAGAATTTCATGTCTTCCTGGGTCAACTAGACCGTAGCTTAGGCACGCACGAGAGAAAACCATTGATTGTTATCAGGGACTTTAATTCGGCCAGTACTGCATGGGGTAGTCGTAACACTTCGGAACAAGGACAGATCTTACTGGAATGGATGGCACAGCTGGGACTTATGGCTGTTAACGACTGGGACGTTCCGACGTTCTCACGGGCAGGGAGGGAATCCCACGTAGATCTCACACTGGCAAATGAACGGGCATTGACGGCGATAACCGGCTGGAGGATCGATACGGTTCATAACCACAGCGACCATCGCTACATCTGCTTTAAGGTACGAGCCCCAACAGCGGCGCTCCCAGCATCACCTACCCGGGGCAGACGGTGGCAGATGAGACAGCTAGAAAGAAAGCGCTAGTAAAGAAGATCGACGCGAGGTGTCGGTCAATGGGAGTGGGAACGGTGAACAAAAATCGACTCACCGAAACGCTCATTGCCGCGTGTACAAAGGCTGACCCGCCCCACCCGAACGGCGGAAGTGACCGACGACACCGGTCCGTTCGCTGGTGGAGCGATGCGATCGGGAAACAGAGAAAGCGATGCACAAGGCTAAACAGGGCGTAGACTAGGCAACGCAGCTGGCTGAGTGGAAGAGCGAACCGAGGGGGACGGGGCTAGACGTTGACGAGCAATCGGCCACTCTTGGAAAGCTACAGGGCTGCACGCAAGGACCTTCAAACGCTCATCTGGAAGAGTAAGGCACAGGCATGGAAACAGCTGACAGAAGACGTAAAGAGAGACGTGTAGGAGTTATCGTACCAAATCGTTATGGCCAAGCTCCGGGCGCCTTTTCCGAGACTCCCGCCGGATGTTCTAAAGGATCAGGTCCATAGCTTGTTCCCGGTTCACCCGTAGAGAGGTGACGGGGAGAAGCCTCTGGCTGCTGAAGAAGATACTCCCGAGGTGACGTTGGAGGAAGTCGAGCGAGCACGGCAACGATTGACATCCGGTAAAGCACCCGACCCACTGGAGCGATGGCAAAAAAACGCCAACCTGGTCCTAATCCCCAAATCAAAGGGAGAAGGCAATGCTTTAACAGATATACACAATGGGCAAGATCGTGGCGAATGTTATCGTTGAGAGGCTCAACGATGGGATTGAGCTCAAAGGGGCTTTGTTAGACGCCCAGTACGATTTCCGTATAGGAAAGTCTACGCTTGGCGCCCTTACACGAGCTTTGGAACGGGCGACCGAGCAGTTAACGAAGATTTGTGCGCGTTCTCCTGTATCTCAAGAATGCCTTGAACTCGATGAGATGGGAGGAGGCCATGGACGCGATGACGCGCAAGGACATCTCGCCATACATTCGCCGAATAATTTCGTCCGGAAAGAAGACTGTCGGCCGGCGGCCAGGAGGACCGGCCCTGAGGATCTCTGCGGTTCCTCAGGGGCCGGTCTCGGAGCAGATTCTGTGGAACCTAGCCTATGACGGGGTCCTTGAGCTGCCGAACTTACCGGCGGGTGTCGAGATGGTGGCCTATGTCGATGACTCTACGCTGGTTATCACAGCACGAGAAACTGGGGTCCTGGAGTATGCAGCTAATGAAGCCTTGGAGCAGATAGCAGAGTGGATGGAAGACCATTCTCTAAGACTGGTCCCGCACAAGACGGAAGCACTGTACCTTACAGGGATGAAGAAAACCAGGTACATCCGTCTGCATCTGAAGATGGAAGGATGGATCTAGACTTAACAACGGATCCCTGACCTAAAGGCGTGGTACGACTGCAACCACGGTAAGCTGTCTTATGGTGCTGACCGGGCACGGCCAGTTCCAAACGTACATGGTTAGAATTAACAAGGAGAGTGTCGACATCTGCGCGTTAGGCAGATCGGGTAAGACGGACGATGTCGAGCACACAATTCTGCGGTGCCCGGGCCTGCAAGAAGCCAGAGACGCGGGTGCGACCACCGTGAGGGAAAAACCGATCAAGAAGGTTGTAGCACACATGCTGACATTGGCGAAGGCGTGAAAAGAGTCCTGTACCCTCTTCGAGACTATCAGGTCCTTAAAGGCGGACGAGAAAACTGCTAGGCTAGCTCGTTTCAACAATAGCTTCCAATCCAGTCGAGAGGGAGCGGCCGTAGGTGACAGGGAAAGAAGGGTAATGACTCTCGACGCATCCTCAAGTAGCGGAGCTGTGGAAGCCGTCTGGCTGACGCGTCTGAGCTGCACCAAGGCAGACATGAGGCGCCGGATGATGCCAGATTGGAGTAGAATGTAGGAGTTGGTGCAATATTGCTCCCGTAAATACGAAGCAATGCCTACGCAATTACCGATCCCTGGTGGTGGGGGGGGGGGGACCCGGGTTTATTGGGTTTGCGAGTCCCAGACTAGTCACCATGGCTGGGGTGGCGCATGTTCGTCTGGATTTCCGTAAGCCCCCAAACTAATGCTGAAAGGTTTCAGCAGTAAAAAATGTATCGGTCGGTGAACGTTTGCTAGGTTGGCTACGCGGGCGCTGTAGCCGTTGGACGTGGTCGGTCAAAGTAGATTTGAATCACGTTGGCGGGGACGCTGTGGCCGTTGGACGTGGTCGGTTAGGACCTATTTAAATTGCGCTATGATGCGTATACAGTGTAGTGTGTAGTTGAACCATCGCAGTACTGGCCAAAGGTAACGTTGTCACAAAATTGTGTTGTTTGTTTTTGGAAATGTAAGTCTCCTGAATTTAGAAGGCCGTTAGCCTAGACCTGAAACTTTAGTGACCTTGATTTCAAATAAATGTCGGAACTGAACAAATCATTGTTTATTTATTGCACTTAAACAGATTATATCAATCAAGATCATTTATTTCTGTAATATCATATGACGGGCAGTTGATTCCTGTTCCCGTCCCAACGAGAAAGAAAGTGTAGCGACATCCTCCGAAACGCCAGATAAATGACTGGGTGGTACTTAACGCAATTCTACGAGCAGAGCCGACAAGTGCATTGAGAGTACTCCTCGTGGAATGCATTGGACTAACACGCAAGATGATGATCGTCATTCACGATGTACCTATACACTTTTTGGGCACGGATCTCGTGCACCCTGCTTCGCCGACCCGTCGATGTACGCGCCTTCCACAAAAACAAAGATCTTGTCTATTGCACCATTTTCTAGTATTCGCCGAAACCCCAACAACAACTACCGTTTTAGTGAACGCTTTGCTATAGAGGATGTCCGTCGCTCTAGTCCGCGCTAACTCATCGTCCTTCTCATTTGTCGTCCCACATATTACCTCAATAATTACGTTCCTAGCAATGAAAGAAGCGTAGCAACGTAGTAAGTGAGCTGAAACGAAAATGCCTTACAAAGAGCACACAGATGGAAAAAGTCACCATGTAGAGGTTGTTGAGGCAAGTGAAGAAAGCGACCTAATAGCAGTAGAAACAGGGAAACGGCCAGGCTGTTGATAAATTATAGTTGGACACAGGCCACCCAGCAATACAAAAACACGATATTCTATGAAACAATTCAGAAGCTTGTTAAAGAGAACATAAAGAGCATAACTATAGGGTATTTCAATGCACATCTGTTTTACTTTGAGAAAAATACCGATGAGGCCGGTAAAGATTTAGAAAACCTGTGTAGTCAAGCAAGCTTAAAGAATATGAACCTAAGTGTGAAATGCGAGGGAACATTCACTTATACAGAGGCAAAAAAGTCGACTACATACTGGCCAACCAAAGAGCAGAAAATTGGATTGTCAACATGTATATTGACGAATACATGGAAGTAAAAATTAAACTAAGCGAGGATATAACTAACTCCACTAGACAAACTTTGTTTTAAAAAAAACATAACAAACAATAGCGCAGGGAAGAGGATGATACGTTGTCAGGGAAGAGGATGATACGAAAATGTCCAATCGCAGACCAATAATGGTAACAAGCGTTGTATACAGGATATTTGCTGCCATTCTTAGGGACAGGCTACAGGACGAGTTGGAACAGAAAACTAATAGGACCATGGCAAATTAGTTTTAGAACAGACAGGAAAATAGAGGATAGTCTTTTCGTACTAACGGAAAGTATCTCTTGGGCCAGATCTAGAAAACAGAACTTAGTTGCAAGATATCCGACGGGCCTACAATACGGTCGATAGAAACACTATTTGGAACAAGATGATAGACAGTGGATCAAGACCGGATTGGGTCAGTATATTTAGAGAAATATATGACAGGAGCTACATCTTCGCAAGAATCGGGTCGAACTATCTGATTTCTGCAGATTAAGGAAAAGACTTCGACGAGGATGTCCTTGCTCTGTGTTACTGTTTTTACTGTACATTGAGAAGGCGGCACGACAGATTTTTTTTATAATGATATACGCTAGATGTGATGAAAAAGTATCTTTCCGACCGTGTGTCCTGTTGTTTGCAGACGACATGGTGATTTTAGCGGAAGGTGTTGACCAAATGCAAAAAATGTTTACAATATGCGGAAAAACGGCGAAAAAGACTGGACAGGAATTAAACGAAACGAAATGTGCAAATGTAATATTTTCCGGGGATATCAGGGAGATGCCGCTAACAATACAGGGAAAATAAATCGAATATAAAAACGCATACAAATACTTAGAGATTAATAAAAAAACAATCCAGATATTTTTAAAGCTGAGCATGCAATAAGAAAATAACGAGCTGGCAATGGAAAAAATATTGTAAGAAAGAAGGTTTTGTGGAATTGCAACAGATTCATGGTGACTAAAGAGCTTTGGAAAAGCATGTTTGTGCCAACAGTGATATACGCTAACGCTATTGTGAGTTTAGACGCAAGCATGGTGGAACAACAGACTGGACGCAATACAACGTGCAGTTGGCCGGCGTGCAATGCAATGTAGGTATACATGTGCAGCACAATTTATCGAAGGGGAATTCGGAGTCTCCAGCTTCTGGGCAAGGGAAGCACAAGCAAAAATACCGTATGTAAGCCGTCTAAAAAAACATAGCTGCAAGTGAGAAAGGGCAAAGCTGGGCGGCCGAAAAACCGGGAAGTTATCTCACGACTTCTCCTTAGCTGCTTGTAGAAGATCTAAATAGAGTGGTGCGGATATACCTACTCTTCTTCATTTCAGAGGAAAATTCTTAAATATATGTCAACCAGTTCCCGGAAGCCTCTTCGAATCGCCAGCAATGGTCACGCAGAACTGGCAAAGACCACTACAACCAACTGAAATTCTGTGACTCGCTATTCACTTTAGGTGTTTCACTATAGACTCTGCCATTGATGAGAGTTTCACGATCCGTACGTCGGCCGTGTGTGCCGTTTATCCGACCAGTCGAGTCCAACCTATCATCTCGATACCTGTCAAAAAACTGTTTCTCTTACATAGTTAGTCCGATGATATTTTATAACTTAAATAAGTTTTTGTTATCGTATATATACACCATCATTTATTGTTATAAGACTGGCCATTGGCTCGAAAAGAAACCTGTTCTCTACAGGTATGCTTAATGGTACAGTATATGTATGACTATGCGTAGATGGCAAGGCTATTACAAATTATTTTTTTCAACTACCACCAAATATTATACTACAGCGAGTACTTTGCCTGTCAATGCGGGCAAGGAGCCGCTTTGTGTACCTAATGTCAGGCTGTGCACCAGTTGTTGAGATCATTCGATTAAGGTTGAAGACGCCGCGTACAGTACCATTCGAGAGCTTTATCTCGGAATGGGAAAATAAAGTTGAACAAGTCCGACGAGAGGTCGGAGACCTGAATGTTTTCAGGGCCTTTCACCTCTGGTCCGGTCTTGCGTGTGACAATCGCCACGTCTATACCAGATACATAGTTCATGGCTATCATCACCTGGTTTGTTCGAATACGAGCTTCCACGAAGAGTACACCGAGTGCGTCTGTCGACTGTGCTCTCAGGCGTGTACGAAGTTTCATGCATCTGCCTGCCTGGCCCTTGCGAAGAGATCACTGCACTGCCTCTCTCGTATAACATGCCGCGAGGAGCTGAGTGTATAATTGTATAATATGTATAATTGTTCATGTTATATGCATACTCAATATGAGTGAAATAAATACGATGAATATTATACTACAGGGATTTCTGCAGGAGATGTACTTTCCATGGCTTACCAACGTATAGAATCTGCATTTGTCCCATTGAAAGAAAGGCCATTGAAGCGCGCTCTCCCTTTACCCTCCTAACTTCCTTAATAAGCAAACGCAGGTTAACATACCTAGTGAGGAATATATATATATATCTGTACATACAGGTAGTTCAATAAGTTCTTAGAATGAAAACCAAGAATTTTCCAAATCATGTTTTTAAATTTATCTTATTCGATATACTCCCCGAGATGCTCAATACACTTTTCCCACCAAGATTTCAGAGCTTTTATACCTCTTAAGTAGAATTCCGCGTCTTTAGACTGAAAATAGGCATTGACAGCAGCCTTAACCTCTTCATTGCTGGAAAAACGCTTTCCACCGAGACTATTCTTCAAATGTTCGAAGAGGAAATAATCAGAGGGGGCCAGGTCTGGAGAATAGGAAGGTTGTTCAATAAGTTCGAACCTCAGTTGGGCCAGTTTTGCCTATGCTTGCCGGGACTTGTGTGCAGGAGCATTGTCCTGGTGAAACAGGACAACCTTCTTCTGCAAAGCGGGCCGTTTCACGATGAGTTCTTGCTAAAGGCAGTCCAACAGTCTTGCATAATATTCTCCTGTGATCGTTTTACCGCTCTCAAAGTAGTCGACCAGCATTATTCTACGTTGGTCTTAAAAAACTGTAGCCATCACCTTTCCGGTCAATGCCGTTGTCCGCACCCTCTTCGGAGATCCTTCATCAGGTGCACACCATTGGCAAGATGCTTCTTGGGTCTCGGGAGTGTAGTGATGGACCCAGCTTTCATCGACGGTCATGAATCTGCGCCAAAAATCCGACGGATTGTTCGACATCTTGGCCAAATTTCGCTGTGAAGCGAAAACAGGCGCGTTTTTTTGGCCTTGGCTGAGCAAATGCGGCAGCCATTTTTCTCTGAGCTCTTTCATCTTCAAGTTTTCGTATAGGATAAAATGCACACTACCTAAACTAATTCCTAATGCCTCCGCTATCTCCTTAATGTTCATTCGCTTATCTGTGCCAACGATGTTTCGCACTTTCTCTATGTTTTCCTCATCAGTTGCCGTTTTTTGGCCTCCTGGACGTAGTTCATTCTCGGTGCTCCTGCGACCTCTTTTTAACACATTAATCCAGTTGGAAACAGTGGCAAAACATGGCGCAGAGTCACCGTACGTCTCGTCCAACCCAATTTTTACTTGGGTCGCATTCCAACCTTTGAAATAAAAATGCATGATAACCACTCGAAACTCTTTTTTCTTCACTTTTAAAGATCACGCCGATACGTTGCACGGGAAAAGCTATCAAACGAAATCGCAACGGCCAATCACCATAATATTTTGAGTGCTAGCAGTCGAAAAGTTGCAGTTCCTAATAGCGGTGGAAGCGCGCCAAAATTCGAATTCTAAAAAGCTCATTCTAAGAACTTATTGGACTACCTGTACATACGCAATTACAATACTTCTCTCGTATGATGACGATTTTTTTTACGCTTGATGCCGGCCGCCGTCCTGCATCGACATCTACTTGCTGTTCCGTGCAGAGATCGCTGTAGATATGTGGCATCAATTTGAAAGTTTTAGGGCAGTAATAACACAACCGTTTTGCCGCTTTTGAGCCCACTCTTAACAAGCCTGTACCAAGGGCCAGGCAAAATCGGTCTGGGAGAGCGGGATTGTTTTTTAGTGAGTGCACCTTGCCGAATTACACATGTTGTCAAGCTTAATACCGGAAGCCTTGCTGTTTCGTGGCAACAATTTACAAAAATGTAAGTTCGAAAAGTTCTTTAGCAGAGATTTTAACTTGGACAATCAATCAAGGCTCCGAGGATATTTTCTTCGGTGTTAGAAGAAAATGTTTTTCTGCCTGAAACCTGATGAGCCTAACGATTAGCACCCAAGAACTCACGGAACACCATTAAATGAATAGCACAGCATTTATCTGGGCGTTTAATAAGCTTCTCTCTAAGGCTCCACCCATAGAGATATTTGTATTGAATGAATAAAAATGGGAAACAGTTAGCCCCCCAGTTCTTCCCCTCTCCCCCGGGTCATTGACTTGCTTAGCCCATCCGCCCTGATTGGCTCAAATGGTGTATGATCCCCGTGAGAGCAGCAACATTTTTCCCTGCTGGACTAGAGGAGAAGACCACGTCCACTGCGAAAAGGCAAACGAGATACCAAGAGCGGAATATTTGCGTAGCTGGTTTTGTTTCGGGAGCCGGCCAGGGTACGCCGCAGTACTTTGGCCGAGAGGCATCCGATGAGCCCGGCAAACAGGGTGTGTTAGAGAATCCACTCATTATGAGTACGCCAACAAATAAGAACGCTTGCGCACACTACTGCAAACCAAATTGCTAGCTAATCAGCATCGCCATAGTCCCGTTTGGCGTATTTTTACCGCATTAGCACAGTTCATGTTAGATAAATTGCGCGATTTCCGTTACTACCGCGGGGCTGGCTTACCTGTACTATATATGAGGGGAAAACATCGATTAGCATTATTGAACCTCTCCCGATCACCTGATTGTTAAACTATGTCGTTTAAGTGTTAAAGGCTGGTTCTCCCCGTTACGGTGTCAGCACCTATTACGAACTTTACGCTAGCTGTCTGGTAGAGTTGGCATCAAGTACCTTCGCTTCCCTCGTCTAACCTTGTAGGCTTTAAAAACGAGAAAATATGTCAGAGTGAAACTAATTGTACTACTTAATCGAACCGTACGCATTGCTCCGTCAAGTGATCTAGATCTACCCTAATCCACTCATTGCCTATTTGGGCAATAAGAGCCACCAGACTGCCGAGTGCTGGGTGCACGCGTGATTTTCTCCCTGTATTCGGCCTTGCACCTACCGTTCGACTGATAGAACCATACAAACAGTACGTATAAGTACACATGCACACGTTACATATGGCCACCATTAGAGATGCACCTGCAGCATATGAATGCCAAAACAAGTCAAATAAAAGGTCAAGACAGTTGGCTGTGTATGCAGTGTGCTACGTTTAGCAACTATTGTACAACTCGTTTACGGGCAGAAAACAATATTGCTGTGAATGTTTGTGCCATACAACAGTTTCGTCATAACCAATGTATACTGATATAACCTTATGATAAAATTAATGTCAGCAACATTACGGGCCCTCACCTTTGCACAATTGTATTTATGGGGTCCGTCTCACAAAGCAATGCAAAATATATTTCACATCGCTTCGTGAGACTTTTCTGAAACTTCAATTAGCAGTCATATGGACGTTAAATGTTGGCTAAGGATCAGCCCGAAATTTTTTAGATATGACTATAGGTAGCTACAACCCTTTTACATAAATGGTGTTGTTGCGCTAAATTGGTCTTTTTTTGTTATATCACGACGAGGTTTGAGAACAAAACAAGCTTCATTACGTACACGCGTGTTAACCGCCCATCAAAGCTATGTTTATTTCCGGATATTCCGGTAATCACACGTGACACTGGTAACATGTTTAGCTGGTTTATTGATGTTTAGCTACCTGACCTTTTAACGAATATATATATATTTTTTGTACCAACTATACTATACTGCAAATCGTTCCGGTCTGGACGAACATACAAAGTATACTACATATCGTGTACCTAGAACAAGGCTGCTATTCGTATACGGTCGTGGTTGCTGGCTGAATAAATGGACATGCAGGCATATGTACATGTATGCATGTATGAACGTATGTGCGTGAGTGAACCATATGAATGAGAGCCATCAATTAAATGGCACAATGTTCACCGAGGAACGCGTGGACCTGGACAGTCGCGTATTTTTGAACCCGCGGCGCCTCAACTCTGAAACGATTCAAGTGATAAAGAGCTAATGATTTTCCTGCCCTGGTGACACACGGTTACCATTAAATGATGTTACCAAATACGAATTATACGAGTAGACTAATAATGATAAACACAATATCACGAATCTTAATCAAAATAATAACAACACCAACACTAATGAAGTGAACATTCATGAGAATAACAGCCACGCTAGGGTAAATCACGTCAAACACGAATACAATATCCATGACACTGCTATCACTACCAGTAATAGTATTCGCGTCATTATTCCCATCACCGTTAGAATTGTTACTTCTAATACTAGTAATGTTTCTCACACTTGTCTGCCATTGTCGTATTCTCCTACTACATGCCTCATAGCGCTGCAATCCGACAAACACATGCAGGTCGGCTTGTAGTCCAACATATTCGTTTACTAGTCGACAAAGCATCGTTTTCGCAACGCGACTATACAGCAGCACGTCGTCTATCTATCATGAAACTAAGGCTAGCTATTTTAACTACTGGATGCGTCTGGTTGGAATTGCCGAAATAGTGTTGGTTGCTAGCAAGCCTAGTCAATTTCGAACTCCGTTTAGGTTTGAGTAAGCCCCATCATTACAATAACAGCTTACCGCCAGATGAGCGAAGCTCAACTTAATGGCTTCGAGAACGCCAGACGAATGAGTACGCGGTTGGGCAAGCTATCACCGCTAGCTGTCACTGCTACGATTCATGTCGAAGAACTAATCTCGAATTCGTTAATGTATTAAGTTGGCGGGAGCGGCGTCGACGACAGCACCAAACACTATATACGATATTGGTACATCGCTGGTGCCATGGCGATGCAACCCGACCACCAGTAGAAACCCCTTACGAATGTGCAGTAGCGGTTTACGATGTGTTTTGGCCTTCTTCCTTGGCCAACATACACAACGCCGCTAATGCATTTCGTGGGTTTATCCCATCGAATAAGAAAAGCGATAAAGGCTCAGTCCAACCTAGCTTCCAGCAACGTTTCGCTTGATTCGCTTGCACTGCTGTCACGGGACAACTGTCAGCAAGCAGAATCATGCGATGTGTGCCCCCTTCTTCCTCCCCGCCACACTACACCCGGAAGTTTGAGAGATACTAGAGTAAACTAGTGAATTTATTATTACCTACATACTTGTTCACTTCTATACAAGAGTTACGACAGGCACAATAATACCGATATCATTAACTACTAGTACGCCAGCAGTAGTCGTATAAATCAGCTAAACTGTTTCAAAAATATTATTTACGGTCATTTGAATAGCGACGTTCCACACCGTTAGCCTTCTCTAGCTGCGAAAAGGCAACAAGATGGGAATAATGCTACCTACCCAGATCCCACCGCGCCACATTCACTCCGCCGCTTTCTCTCGAAATGGAAAACACGTGCACCTGCCCTGCCAAAAACTCTTGCCGATCGGTTAGCCAGCTTGCTATTATCACGATACGGCCACCTAACAATCCAATGAATCCCACGTGCCCAGGGCGACGCCGCTCTTTCTCGCCTTTGTATGTATGTATGAACTAGCTGTCCACGAGCGGTTGGCTCAGTCAATGACAGTAATAACATGGCAAACCTATGCAAATCGCAGCAGAGAAGACAGACTTGCATTTAATGTAGTAAGGCCTTCTGTGCGGCGCCATGCGGAGCTAGATTCATGCAGTGACCTGATCTCGACATCTCGACTAGGGCCCGTCGGCGGAGAGCACGGCGCCATCTTTATCACGGAGGAGCCAAGGCAGCGGCAACGCCCTGATCGTCAAAACCTGACAACACCAGTTGATTTCGTATGTACAGCACAACAACTAATGACTACTGGCCTTCGGCTTGACTCAAGAGCATTTGACTGTGAGGAAATGGACGATCATCAGGGTATGCCGGGCAACTTGATTATCGCCATGATCAACTTGACGTGAGCTTAACATGAGCTGCGCCCTGTTTCTTCTTTTGCAGGCATACACAAACCTTCGTTGTATCGACGACCTGCCGGAGACAATATCCCCCACATGGCGGCACACTGTCATACTGTCACATATGCATACACAGACAGACAGATACGTTGTACGGTATTTCGTTGCGCTAACGACTATTTACAAGTAGATGAACCAGGTGGGAAGGGAGTAAAGTAGCAATCATCTCGAGATGCTCTTCCGACGTTTACTGCTGCGACCCTGGCTCAGAGAGTGGCGCGTGCAACTGCCGTCGTGCGCTGATGGTACCGCGTCAGCGTCCAGCGAACGCTTTTTATGACCACTACAGCTACTGCTGGTGCTATTGTTACTGCTACTACTACTACCACTACTACTACTATTACTGTTGTTATTGTGGCTGTTGTTTTTGTTGCTGTTGTTGCTGCTGCTGTTGTTGTTACTGTTACTAGTACTAAAGTGCATTTTCTGGCGGCTGTCGAGGCGGTCGAAAAAAGGATGCTCAAGTGCCCGCCGTAACGACAACCTCTCCTTCGGATCGTAGGCGAGCATCTTGCGAATCAGATCGAACAGCTCTCGGACCTCTTCGTCATCTGTCGCGGCATACCGATGGAGCGGCTTACAATGGTTGCGCACGTAACGGCCGGCCGAGGACTTCTCGTCCCAGTCCAGCCGTCCGTGGTAGAAGTACTTCGTTTTGGTGCGTTTCGACATCTTCGACGGTATCGGGCCAAGGATGCGCTCCATCATCGCGAGGTGCTCGCGGTTGTCGTGCGTCTGGAACAGCGTGATGCCGAGGTACAGCTCGAACAGGATGCAGCCGATCGACCAGATGTCGCACGACTGGTTCCAGCCCAGCTCGAGGATGACCTCGGGCGCGCGGTAGTGGCGCGTCGAGACGATCGTCGAGTGGTGTTCGTGGTCGAACGTCGCCGAGCCGAAGTCGATCAGCTTGATGGTCGTATCGCGAATTCGACGCGTTTCACGCTTCTTGCGCTCGTTGAACATGACGTCGAAGTCTGACCGCACGAACAGGATGTTCTCCGGCTTGAGGTCGGTGTGCGTAAGCTTGTTGCGGTGCAGATGCAGCACGGATTGAATGAGCTGATAGCCGATGTGGCGAACCTGCTCGAGCGGATACGGATGATAGTTGTTGTCCTTGAGAAAGTCGAACACGGACAGGCCGAGCATCTCGAACACGATACACATGTGGCCGTGATAGTTGAACCAGTCGAGCATGCGGACGCAGAGCTTCTGGCCGAGCGCGTCGTCCTGCTGATTGAGCGTCTCGAGCACGTTGATTTCGAGCTTGGCCGCGTCCCGGTACTTGTCGACGTTCTTGATGATCTTGAGCGCGAGCTTGTCCTTCGTCTGGCTGTCGAGCACCTGTACGACCTTACCGAAGGTGCCCTCGCCGAGCGTCGCGAGAATCGTGTAGCGGCCGCGGATGACGTCGCCCATACGGTAGATCAGGTGGCCGTCGCTGTCGTCCTGGATCGGTGTCCGACTCAGCGGGGACCGAGAGCGCGTGCGATCCTTGCTGCTGTTTTCTGTCGTTTTGTTGCGCGAACGCTCCCGGCAACGTCGTTTCCTCCTGTGCGACGTCGAAGATGACCTCCGCCGCCGATTACTCGAGCTCTTTGACGCGTGCGTCATTTTAGGGTTGTTGGACCAGCGCCAGCGATCTCACCCGATCAAACAAACTGCTGAGAAACGTTGCAAAGTTACCTCCAACGAAACACCTGCACCTCAGTCCAACCATCCACCCACCCACCATCCACCACCTGCCCTGTGGCTTGTTTGCGGTCGCAGCGTTACAGCTACGGGTACGTATACGCGTAGATGTGCATTGGTGTGTGTGTGTGTGTCAATGTGTGTTTTTGCGTGGGTGGCATTAAGCAATTGTTATTGTTGTTGCTGCTGTTTCTGCTGTTGTTGGTGATGCTACTGCTGTTATGGTTGCAGCAGCAGCCGCTGCTTTGATGCTGGTGTGCGGAACTCTCGCGCAAGCCAAAACAGCGCACTACCACCTCGGCAGAGAATGTCTTGCCTTCTGAATAAGTGAAGAATAATGGTCGGATTATTAACTGGTTATTATTTTCATCATCATCACCACCACAAAAATTATTATCGTACCTATTTAAAGCATCTACGTGTTGTTCGCTTCGTTATCCAAATACGCATACGTAGATCGACTAAATACATACGTACATATAGACGCTTACGTAAACGCTTATGCATATGTATATATATATATATATATATATTTATAATATATATATATATATATATATATACATATGTTTATATATGCATATGTATATATATGCATATATATATATATGCATATGTATATATATGCATATATATATATATATATATATATATATATATACATATGTTTATATATGCATATGTATATATATGCATATATATATATATATATATGCATATATAAGACCTGCAGTTACCTGCCTGTAATTAGCCGATTGGGTTCTGTCTGCATTCGTTTGTATGCAGACATTGAGTCCTGTGTGCATTCGAAAAATATTTAGAATACTCGACGCGCATATGGCCGTAGTAATTAATATACAGGTAGTGATCTAGTCATGGAATGTAGTCAGTCATAGATACGCCCGTATCAAACTCGATAGCACCATAGCATCGACGACGACAACGACGACGACGACGACGAAATATAATTTGTCGATTATTGCTACGATGAATCATCACTGTTTTATCTATGCATTATTCTTATTATAACTAAAGTACTATTATTATTATTATTATTATTATTAAATTGTCATACTATAATTACTAGCATTCGCATTACGATGACGATTCTATCTACTCGATGTAGAAGATCGTGCGATTACTACTAACAGCGCTGCATCTCACCTGCTGCGAAACTTCGAGAACGGCTCTTCGGGACTGGCCCACCACACACCAGACAGGCTGATCCTGGTGGTGCAGCTAGAACCGTGCGGACACCCGCGGATGATTCGACAACGCCTCGACGATGTCGTCTCTCTTCCACAGACGATCCAGGCCAGGCGCTAGGCGCGATCTTCTCACGATCACGTTCCGATCCGACTCAGGCAGAAGCAGGCCTTGAAGTTAGCCTTGAACGCGCCTAGAGCATAGCTGAAGAAACGTGCATCGACGGTGGTCGACGCATTTAGTGTCGTCGCATTCAGTGTGTGGCCGTGCACGTTTATTAGGGCAAAAGAAACGACGTACCTTACCCGTCCGTCTGTTTGTCTGTATCTGGCTGCTGCATGATACCACAGTGCCTGTGCTGCGGGAACTGCTTAGACTATCACTACCAGCGATCAGTATAACAATGACGACGACGACGACGACAACAATAACAACAACGACGACGACAACAATAACAACAACAACGACGACGACAACAATAACAATAACAACGACAACGACGATGATGTTAACAACAGCCACAATGACAACAACAACAACAGGCACCAGCTTATGACTTTTACGACTCACAGCAAAAGCGATTGACTACTGCTGTTGCTAATGTCGCTCGAACGCAGCAACAACAACGGCGACATCTCCGTTAACAACAATGGCGCCTACAGCATTATCCTCATAATCAGCAGCATATGTAGTATAGTTGTAGCACCAGCAATAATAGTTGCAGCAGGAGCAAAGTCTAAAAGATCTTGTTGCTATTGATTGTTGTTGATTGTTGTTGTTGTTGTTGTTGTTGCTGTACCTGCGTGATGTGGTGCTGAGACACTTCGGTCGAGACAGATGATGTGTGTTGCGTCCGTTGCGCTCTTTTCGCTAGCAGATTCACACACAGACGCCCACTGAGAATCGAAGAAGAATCGGCGCCAACTGAAACTGTCTGTGCCAGCAGCAACATTAACAGATACAGCAGCAACAGCAGCAGCAGCAGAACCAGGCTACGCACCAAATCGACCCTTTCGATCAAGATCGACCAGACACCACCGGAAGTTGACACATTGACGCCGTCGGCTCGGCCGGAAGTCGTTGTTCGTAGCCGAGGTGATGGCGCCAAAATTTGAATGCCGACAGCCCGAACTACTTACGCGCCCTTCGAAGAGAGACTGAGGTGTTGGCGGCGGCGGCGGCGGTGGGTGGGAGGTGGTGAGGAATGATTGCGTTCATGTTGACCGTGCAAACGCCGAGCGAGATAGAGACAAAGTCGATAAGTATGTTCTGCATGATGATGATGGTGATGATGACGAACAAGGTAATGAAGACGACGTCGATGATGATAGTTATGAAGATGAGGAGCGACAGCAGAAAAATCAATAAAGAATAATCAGTAGTAGTAGTAGTAGTAGTAGGGGCCTTGGGTATTGGAATGCTCCGGTGTTCTGCTCATTACACCTGCAACTGGAATGGAGCCGACTAGGCTAGAACAACGAGATATTGTTGATCTTGCAGCTTCGTTGTTAAAGACGCACAACAAACGCACCCAAGCAGGGTCAAGCGGGTGTCAGTGCGAGAACAATGGCAGTATGGTCGTCATACGTCTATGATGGCGATGTACTCACGAGTACAGAGGGTACGGCAAAAATACAGCAAATTGTTTCGCACGACGTCGCCCTTTGGAGAGGGCACGCAGCAGACAACCGACTGGGTCAAAACATTCGTTCAACCGCCCGCCCATTTTCCGCTAGTTGGCGCTAGCAGACGACATCGTAAGCAGACGGCTAACGCGACATTCGAAGCGGAGCGTTGCCATGGCAACCAGGATGAACAGACGACTGGTTAATGGCCAGTTCGAGCGCCGACCTTGCTGTTGGACGTGGTTGTCATTGTCCTGCTGCTAGATACCTCTGCTGGAGAAAGCCTATATAAAATCCAGTGCGAGAACGCGAGGACGATAGATGATACATTTAGACGATATCGTGCCACAGGCAACTTAGCCCATTACGAGCGTCTAAAATGTGGTTGTCAAAGCGTAAAAAAAAAAAATCGCTAATGAGAACGCGAAGGACGGTAGATGTAGCGATGCGTAGGATAGACACTATCGTAACATTACCACAAGCAACTTCGCCCATTACGAGCATCTAAAATGTGGTTGCCAGAGCTTTACAAAAAAAGTATGCCAATTGATATTGTTTGTTTGGTTGTTTGTTAAACACGTCACGGAGCTACCCCGCCACGAGTTGATTTTAGTTGTTACTGTGTGGTATCATAGTGGCATTGTAGTACCGTCATATTAACATCTCAAAAATAATAATAAAATACAGCTGTAAATTTAAGAAAAAAATTAATATGCATATAATCAAGAACATATGGTATACAAAAGAATAGCGAAATAAACTGCCTAATTATAAATAGAGATAATAGAGAGAGAAAGAAGGCGGAATCAATTCTAACAGAACCAAACCAATTGTCCATTTTACCTCTAATTAAGGAAAGAAAACTAGACGTAGAAGGTCGAGACAGGTCAGGCAGATTTACAAAGGTTAAGGCACGTGCAAGTGGTGCTTAAATAGGCGCAAATATTTCTGCCACAACAACAACAAAAGCGTGCTTATTCGAATACATTGCGCCTGTGTTGAAGTCTGATATAGACCAAGCGTTCGTCGAAGCACCGATAATTATTTATATGGGCCGATCACGGATCAATAATAGGAAATTACAGTGGCGACATTGGTGTCCATATAGAACAGACATTTGGAAATACTCGTTCAGTAATAAAAACCAATATAGTTTGCAATTTCTGTTTAATATATATATATATATATATATATTATATATATATATATATATATATATATATATGTATATATATATAATATTCACATGTACACATGTATCTAAAAAAAAGAAGGATGAACTGCCTGAAGGGTTGTACGCGCGTGCAGATGATGTGAAAGACGGCGTCAACGTAGCTTAATCGTATTTTCTTTAGAAACTCACTTTGTAGAACATTTAAGAAATAGTCGTTGCATGGATTCACCATATGCATCATAACTTGTTTTTTACCTCTTCGGGCGAGTAGGGTGTTTATACACAATGCAACGTACGTAACGGCAAAATTTGAAAATGCGCGTCGAGCTGACCCTGAGAACATAGAACAACCGTAAGACCGTGCTTTTTACAGGGATTATTTTGGCATTACATCGATGGATGGTGGTTCGGTTCGTGATTTGATTAGTGCAGGCCGCTTTTCATCAACTCCTGATGCCGCACTCTCATACGGTCCCGTCGCAACAGAGGACGGAAGGTTAGCGCCGTCCCCACAAACGGCAGTTTGTCGACCGCTAATGTTTTATGCACGTTGACCGTAATGCAAAATGTTCATGATATTTAATGTTTAAAAAATCGTAGAAGTGAATAGCCCAGGAGCCATGTGTTTGTAAACTGTTCTCAATGTGACTATTTGTCTTTTTTTAAAGTAAATTATACTATCTCCTAAAATGGCTGTTCTTACTTTAGGTATACCCTGTATATATATATATATATATATATATATATATATATATATATATATATATATATATATATATATATGTACTATATACAATGACTTGTTATAAAGTGTGTTGCAAAAAATTAGCAACTCATGTTTTTTTGCGATAATTTCGGCTTGGTTCATTTGAATGGCTTGAAATTTTAAGCGCATGATGTACATGACGAAACATGATTATAATGTTGATTTCATTGCAATCTTAAAATCGGTTCATACAAAAAATAAAAAAGTGTGAAAAACAGTGTTGCAAAATATTAGCAACAATAACATGCTAACAACACAGCTCTTGTTTGTAAAGGATAGTCGATACTACAGCTGATATTCGATCCCAGGGATCAAATGTCAGGAATATTGTCTAGCTAAATCAATCGTTATATAGCTGCAAAATATTCTACAGCTTAGTCGTTGTTCCGAACTAACGACGAATCTTATGTTTAAACCATGGGTCGTACAAAGAATCTTTCGGATAACGAAAAGACAAGCATTGAGGCATATGCTGAGCTCGGTCATACAGTAACTGCTATAGCAACCAGATTAGGACGGCATAAGAGCACCATCAGCAGGTTCTTACACCCTGGAGTGAACCAAAGGTGCAGATCTAACAGTGGGCGTAAGCCAGTTTTGACTATTCGAGATCGGCGAAGGATCATACAGTTGGCTACTCATGACCAAATGTCTCCTTCCAGAATCAGGACTACTTTGGGAGTGCCAGTGCACCGATCCACAGTGTACCGAGTGTTAAGTTCTCACAAAAACGTGCGATACGCGAAAAGGAAGCTTATGCCGCGACTGCAACCGAAGCACATTGTCGCACGGCGTGAATTTTCGCATAGATACCAAACTTGGGATAACGAGTGGAAAAACATCGTCTTCTCGGATGAAAAGAAATTTAATCTCGATGGCCCTGACGGCTGTCAGTACTATTGGCACGACTTACGGAAGGAACCTAAATGGTTCTCGAAACGTGTGGCCGGTGGTGGCTCTGTGAAATATTGGGGCGCGTTTGGATATAATGGGAAGTCTGATCTAGTCGAGATTGTGGGCCGAAACAATTCTGACATGTACCAGCGCATTGTCGGTTCCCAGTTAGAAGCCCACTTCAGAAGAATTGGGGGACCTGACGCAGTTTTTCAACAAGACAACGCCACGTTTCATACCTCGGCTAGCACTATAGCCTTTTTTCAAGAACAAGGAGTGCCACTTTTTGACTGGCCGGCATTAAGTCCAGACCTGAATCCTATTGAAAATCTTTGGGGACATTTGGTAAAGCAGATTTACGCAAATGGTCGACAATATAATCATTTGTCGGACCTCAAAAAAGCTGTCCAGCAAGCATAGACTAATATTTCACTTTCGCACTTACAACAGCTCATTAACTCCATGAAAGACCGAGTTTACGATTTGATTCAGAAGAAGGGACGAAAAACCCGTTTCTAGAATAAAATATGTAGTTTCAAATGAGTCATACAGCCCTGCTAAGAATCGAATACGCTGTAAGGCGCTATTGTTGCTAATATTTTGCAACACTGTTTTTTCACACTTTTTTACTTTTTGTATGAACCGATGTTGAGATTGCAATGAAATCAACACTATACTCATGTTTCGTCATGTACATCATGCGCTTAAAATTTCAAGCCATTCAAATAAACCAAGCCGAAATTATCACAAAAAAACGCGAATTTTTTGCAACACACTTTATATAAGATGTTCGAATAATCAGCTGGCATCCTTCAAAAGTTTCTGCTCTTAGCTCCGTCCGCTTTGTGATTTATTATCTTGTAAATCGAACCGACTAGGCCTACCAAATCCAATTTGTAGCCGCCGAAACCAACCGAAAAACGCGAAGAAATTGTGAACATTTATCACAAAAAGGGAAACTCTTATTCCAAAAAAATGATCATCAAAAGGGATACGGACATACGGTCAGCATAACCGGCTTTGTGAGAACACCAGTCGTAAACGTGTGCGAAAATTTTACAGGTACTCCAATGCGTAATATGCCAGAACGTAAAAGACCACGGAGTGCCCGCTCAGCTGAAACTATCGCCGTTGTAGAAGGTCTTTCGCGTGTTTCAACTTGATTCAAAGTATTTTGAGGTCGGATACAGCGATGTATCCATACAAGATTAAGCTGACGTAGAAGAGCTCAAGCCTACAGATTATCAGCGGCGACTTAACTTCACGAATTGGGCTTCCGAGATGATGCAGCGTGATACCGAGATCGAGAATCTTTTCTGACAGAGTCTATTTCTATCTGAATGGAAGTATGAGCAACTAAAACTGTCGCATCCGTGGGCAACCGACCGTACCTCACGTGATTTACGAATAGCCGCTACATGTGCTATATGGCTATAGTATAGTGTAAGCTCTGGACTAAAGGAATCATTGGACCCTACTATAATTTTCACCCCACACTGACTGGTAAGCGTTATCGCAGCATGATTCTTAATTGCATTTGGCCGAATTTGTATGGAATCGATGCGAACGAATTGTGGTGGTAAAAATATCGCAAGCACCCTTGTTATTACTTTAAAGGTCTCAGACTATTTTGAATATCGCTGACATGCCAATTTCGGGACATTGAGATATCCTCGTGCCCCAACGCCGCTCATTATTGCATGTTTGTACAATTCCGACAGTGCCTATCGGAGGGCACTCTTCGAGTGACGACAACAATGCCTCCAGCTCAAAATTCGCACCAAATAGTGACACATTTAGAGAATCTTCTTCTGATGAAACTTATGTGGATTTTGTCCCTCTAAATGCGACAACATTGTTTGTTTACGAAGCTATAGACATGCTAAACATGGTCCTCATTGAAAAATACTACTTTGTTGAAAAATTACGTTTCAGTTGTTTTTGTTCAGTTTCATTAAGGATGTTGTTGTGTCGAATGGCGATCCCCTTTGAATAATGCTGTAATAACTACCATCGAACCGTTTAAGGGTTTAACCCTCCAAGCACATCAGCAGAAAGTGCGCAAAATTAAAGGTTTTCGTTTCTTTATTCAGTTACATTATTTATTTCACTCATATTGACTATGTACATAACATTGACACTTATACCGTTGTCAGTTATTATTGGCATGTTATTTGCGAGAGGCAGTGCAGTGATCTCCTCGCTAGGGCAAGACAGATGCATGCTATTTCGTGTACGCCTAAAAGCCGACAGACGCACTCCGTGTACTTCTCGTGGAAGTTCGTATTCGAACAGACCAGATAATGATTGTTGCCAACGGAACCGTAGAATGAAGACAGACGAATTTGCGCGGGTTCACACACTCACTATTCTTATTTATTCTATTTCACCACACGCCAGAGAGCGATACGGCAGCGCCGTCTCTCTTCGTATTATTATTGTTGTTGTTGCCTAGCTTTTTTATTTTTTTTATTTTTTTATAGAGGTGGAAAATGCTTTACGCACACCCTCCGATATTAATGAAGGGTAGTGTGGGACTAAACGCCGGGGAAGAGTATAATACTCGATCCAATCCGCTCGTTCTACCCACTAAAAACCACCTCTCCCACCCTCTTCTGGTTCGGAATTGTGAACCATTACATCGAGACCAGAAGAGGGGAGTCCCGTGCTGCGACCCTCTCCTTAGTCTACGACTATGTCCCGAGCAGAAAGATTGTTGTTGCCTAGCTAGCTCGCACAATGTCCCGGCGGTTAGCGCGAAGCAGTTTCCACCGCCGGAACTCACACAGATCACACACTTGACACTGCCGCTACACTACCGCTAACAATCACTCAACTAACAATATATATATATGTATATATATATATATAAATCTGTCTGCATCTGCCAGCCACAACACTCCCCACCCTAGTGCAGCACTGCTGCCACGCTCCCGCCGCTGTCGCTGCCGGGCCGTCGGACGTGCCGGTCGCCGCCGGACTAAGGGCTTGCAGAGTGCGCGTTACGCCGAACGCTCGAGGTAGCAAAAAGGACTGAGGAAATGGCGCGCACCCTTTTTATCCGGCCGGCGACCGGCAACGTGACAGTGCGTGAACAGCGCAGCGGCGGGTTGTGGCTCACAGCGTCATGGAGGGTTGTGGCTAACAGCGCCGTAGCGAGCTGTGGCTAGCAGACAGAGATCATCGCCATCATATACATCAAATACAAATACGCCATCAAATACAAACTTCAATCCGTGGCCATACTATATGCAACATTCCTCCCCCTTTTGAGGGTGGCGGTAGCTTCCCTCAAAACAATGACTAAGTTCAATTAACTGTGTGTAATATTTATTGTGTTGCCCTACGAGATCAACTATGGCTCACAGCACTTTCGCCAGCAGGCGTCCAGCTCGTTTGACGTAGCGGCCTCCACCGAGGTGCACCCTGTAGGCACGCGTCACGCCGTCCCTGCTTGTCAGCGCCTCCTCCACACGACCCAGACGCCAGAAAGCCCGCGGCACTCCCTCCTCCTGCAGCACCACGACGTCGCCTGCGGCGAGCGGCTCGGTACGCGCGCCTCCCCGCCGCCGCAGGGCCGTCCTCAGGACGAGCATATACTCGGCGCGCCACCTCTTCCAAAACGCGTTGAGGATCGCCTCCTGCTGCTTCTAAATTCCGGCGAGGCATCCGGGACGGTCACCCAGCGATATTAACCTCTCTGCCGGAAACGCCAGCGGCACCTGAGGCGCCAGGAACTGGCTCGGGGAGAGCGCCCGTGGCTCATTCGTGGCGCTTTCGACAGCGCTACGACACACCGACTCGCCTTCTGAAACGTCAGCGCGTTGTCTGACACAAACGTCGCCGGCAGCCCTCTCTGCGCCACGAACCTCTTGATTGCCGACAGGCAGGCCTCTGCCGTGAGGTCTTCGACTACCTCCAAATGAACGGCTCGAATGGCGGCGCATGTGAATATTGCGACCCAAATCTTCTTTTCTCCTTCTTCATTTCTTATTATTATTATTGGCCCGAAGTAATCGATGCCGGTGGTCTTGAATGGTCGAAATGACATGTCGACCCGCGTTGCCGGGAGCGGCGCCTCTTCGGCCAACGCTGGCTTGGCTCGATCACGCAGACACTTCGTACACTTGTAGATTGTCGACTTCACCACCTGCCGCATCCTCCGGATCCAATATTCTTCACGCAACACGTTCATGACTATCTCTGTCTTTAAATGCTTCAGACGGCTCCCATGCGCGTCCATAATAATCAGCCGAGTGAGCGGGTCGTCGGCAAGCAGTATCGGGTGGCGTACCTCGAATGGCTCGTCTGCAAACTGCAGCCGCCCGCCCACCCTCAGGAGCCCGTCTTGATCCATGAACGGCTTGAATTCGGCGAGGCCAGCGTCTTCGGGAGGCTCGCCGCGAGAGGTGGTCGCAACGGCCTCCCCCAAGCAGCGCTGCTGGGCCTCCTGCAGCAGGTGCTGCTTCGCCCAAGCGAGCTCCTCCGCCGTCAGTGGACCGCTCGCTACCTGCCGACGGAACCGCCTTCCAGCCCGGGCAACGGTGGCGACGATTCGGATCAATTTGCGCAAGCTTGAACACCCCGCTGGGTCTATTAGCGGGAGTTCGCACGTTGCGACAAACGCCCGAATCTCTGGAATCTCGTCGCAGCCACGCCTCGGCTGGAAGGTAGGGTACTGCGTCGACGACTCCATCAGGAACTCCGGGCCCTGTAACCACAAGGAACTCTCCTTGAGTTTGACCATCGACACTCCTCGAGAGGGTAAATCTGCGGGGTTCTGGTCCCCCGGACAATGACTCCAGTCTGATGGTTTCGTAAGTTTCAATATTTCTTCTAAACGATTCTTCACGAATACTCCCCACCTACTCGGGGTGGCGGAGTGAATCCAATGCAACACGACGTGTGCATCGGACCAGCAATAGATCTTACAATCTATATCTAGCTGTTCACGTACCTTGGTAACAAGCCGCACCGCTAATGTTGCTGCAACCAGTTCCTTCTTCGGTATAGTCAAACTGTCCAATTGCTGAATAGGCACTAATTTCGCCTTTACCGCGACCAGCCCGATGCGGCTTCCGTTACCGCCGTCGATTGCCTTGAGGTATACCACTGCGGCGTACGCCCTGTCGCTGGCGTCCGCAAATGCGTGCAACTCGACGCGGTCTCCGGTTGGCAGATATCTCGGCACGCTGAATCCGTTGAGCTCGGGTAGCTCCTCAGTCCACGCCAGCCATCTTCGGAGGAGCTCCGGGGGGAGCGGTGCTTTCAGCGGCGACTTAGCCCGATGAGCGTCCTGAAGGATTGTCTTCAACTTCAGGACGTAAGGAGCCAGGAGGCCCTGGGGGTCGTATAGCCTCGCGCAGGCTCCCATCAGGGTGCGTAGCGTCGGCGCGCTCTCCGCCACGAACGAGAGCATCGGCTCAGGATCGAACAACAGCGTGTCGTGCTCCTGATCCCAACCGACCCCCAGGACCTTACCGAAAAGCTGCGGGCTCAGCAGCGCACCGCCCCCTCCCCCGTCGCCAAACGCTTGGCGCAACTCCTGGCTGTTGGACTGGAACTTCTTCAATATCATGCCTGCGTCGCCGAGAATCTTGACCACC
Source organism: Dermanyssus gallinae (assembly GCA_003439945.1). Classification (NCBI taxonomy): domain Eukaryota; kingdom Metazoa; phylum Arthropoda; class Arachnida; order Mesostigmata; family Dermanyssidae; genus Dermanyssus; species Dermanyssus gallinae. The sequence continues at coordinate 1,025,344 of QVRM01002297.1, forward strand.
GCGCGCCAAAGTTGTTCGGCTTCCTCAACCGTTCGGCTGCCAGTCAGCATGTCGTCCATATACAGGGTGTTCCTATTTGTGTGTCCAAAACCCTAGGGTATGGTCAAACTCGGTGAGAAAATCATTTTTGCCAATCGGTGGAAGCCGGGAAAACGTTTTGTTTAGGAGTGAGGATGAAATTTATAAAAGCAGTTACTCTGTCTTTTTTCTCTTACATAGTTGTGCAAAATCTACGTTTGCGGGAGAACCAGTCAACGCACAAAGGAACCGATCATACCGGCGTGTTTGGCGGAAAATTCTGCACAATAAAGTATACATTACTAGCTTGCGTAGCAAAAAGCGAATAGCTAGATTAAGGAAAGTCATAAAAAGTCAAAATGTTACGTTAACGCTTTTTTGTGCAACATCGTAATTTTTTCCATTACGACCAAAAATGCGCGTCTAAAAGACTACTTTCAGGCAATAGCAGATTTAATGCCTACTACATTCGTACCAAAGTGATGGTGCTGCGTTACGTAGTTGCCAAGTAACTAAGCTTTTTCGACAGTCATATCGAAAGCGAAGGCATGCATACTTGCATAGGGTGTATGAGAAAGTTAGGTACATATTTTGAGGTTTGGTAGAACTCAGCAAGAGAATAATTTTTTCTAATGGAAAGAGGGGGCGGAAACGTCTTGGCAAAATGCTACGGTTCTGGACGTGAAAACTTCAACGTGAAACATAACTATGACTGTCGAAAGAGCTTAGTCACTTGGCAAATACGTAACGCAGCACCATCCCTTTGGTACGAATGTAGTGGGCATTAAATCTGCTATTGCCTGAGAGTAGTCTTTTGGACGTGCATTTTTGGTCGTAATGGAAAAAATTACGATGTTGCACAAAAAAGCGTTAACGTAACATTTTGACTTTTTATGACTTTCCTTAATCTGGCTATTCGCTTTTTGCTACGCAAGCTAGTAATGTATACTTTATTGTGCAGAATTTTCCGCCAAACACGCCGGTATGATCGGTTCCTTTGTGCGTTGACTGGTTCTCCCGCAAACGTAGATTTTGCACAACTATGTAGGAGAAAAAGACAGAATAACTGCTTTTATAAATTTCATCCTCACTCCAAAACAAAACGTTTTTCCGGCTTCCACCCATTGGCAAAAATGATTTTCTCACCGACTGTGACCATACCCTAGCGTTTTGGACACACAAATAGGAACACCCTGTATAAGTCCTTACAGATGGCCGCGCTGGCCTCGGGCTCGCTCCCGACGTACTGCTCAGCGTGGGCCCGAATGACCGCGATGGTGTTGTGCTGACTGTCCTTGACCCCGAACGCAGTCGACGTCATCCGTAACAATACTTGGCCAACAAGGTTGCGCTCATCCTGGAACCATAGGAAACACAATAAATTGCGATCCCCCGGCCGAACTCGCACCATCAAATAGGCCCGACTTATGTCGGCCACCCAAGCCACCTGGTGCCTCCTAAACCTTGTGAGCATCGCCAGCGGGCAAGGGAGTAGGTTCGGGGTGTCGTCAATGCAATCGTTGAGCGACAAACCTCCCCTGCCCGCTGCTGACGCGTTGAAGACCGGCCGTACTTTATATGACACTTTGCCGGGCTGAACTACCGGAAAATGTGGCATAATATATAAAGCAGACTCACCGGAGGGCAGAGGTTCTGCGAATCCGCCGTCAATGAACGCTCTTACTTCTCGGACATAGTCTTCTGCCAATGCCGGATCTCGCCGCAGCCTCTTTGCCAGCGACCGCAACTGCTTCGCTGCGAGAGCTCCATTCTTGTCGATCATGACGACGTTCGGCTTCAAATTCAATGCTACTTGGTATCTTCCATCTTCGCATCGTTTGATTCTGTCGAGAAGATTCTTCGATACTTCTTCTTTGTTGCGTGACTCCAACTCCGACGGCCGGATACCAATTGATTCTAATGACCAAACATTTTCTAACTCCTGTGTCGTCGTCGTCACCGCGAGAGCCTGGTTCACGCCGTCGAGGCCTGCCCCGTCGGTTACGAGGACCCACCCGAACCGAGTGTCCATGCCGATGGTACACTTGTCCAAACGACGTGGCTCTCCGCGGATGACTCTAAACGTGTCGCCGGCGCCGAGCAATAATTCTACTGCGACCGGACCGCCGATCCGCTCGGCCAGTCCGGTTCCGACTCTGTCGCGCAGTCTTCTTGACGGTGTCGGGAGGGTGGCCAACGCAATTTCTTCGACAACACGCGCGTCGATGAGCATCGGCTCGCCGGACTGCGTCAGCAACTCGAGACGAACGATGGGAAGTTTCTTCGCCTGCTGGGGCCGGGAGCCGCCGAAGACATGGACATACGTGAATTCATGTCCCACAGGGCTGGCCTGGAGGGCGGCCGCCAACCGGCTGGTTACAAACGTGCGCTGTGAGCCACTATCTAGGAGAAACCTAGTCACTGCATGCTCCCCCGCTCCCGTCTGTACATGTACGTGCCCTGTTGGCAACAGTGGACGTCCCCCCCCGTCCACTGCCGCCATGTTAACTGTTGCTCTGGTGTTTGTACATAACAATTGTGAGTGGGGGCCCTTACATAATTTACATACAATATGCTTAGTGCAAGCCCGCGCCCAGTGGCCGGGTTCCAAACACTTTCTACAAACTCGAGCGTCTAATACCTTCTGCCTACGCAACTCTATGGGCATGTCCGCCCGACATGCACTAGACTTGTGTCCACCCCCGCAAAATAAACAATTCGTGTTACCCTGTTTCGGTCCAACGTGTGCGTGGTAGACTTGAGCAGGCTCGCTCCGAGATGACTCGCCGAACGACCTTCTAAACGCATTGCCCGTCCGCGTCGCCGGACCATGAGCTTGCACTTTTGAATATACCTTGTTTTTCTCTCGAGACGTAACCATTCCCGTCAAAAAGGTGTGTATGCCCTGAAACAGTGCCCCCACATCAGCCTCTAAACTATTGTTACCCTGTACAGCCAACCTAGGTAAGGTAGAGTCTTCTATTGGCACACAATTATCAATATCTTGTTTCTTCAAAAATTCTGCTCTTAAACCCGGTGGCAAAGCCCTCATTGTCACAACATATAATATTGCTCCATAATTTAAATGATCACACTTCAACATTTGCAACGATATCACTGCTCGATCGATGCTATCTAACAATTGGCGCAGACCCTGATCGTCAGAGTCGCGCGTCACCCTAGACACTTCTAACAATTGCGTATAAATATCACACAATATAAAACGTGCCGCCCCAAACCGCTGAAGCAGGTGGCTCAGGGTCCGGCGGTAGCCGTCTTCGGTCAACGGTATGCCCGCCACTGACCTTGCAGCGTCTCCTTCAAGCACGTCGCGAAGAATCTTGTGCTGCTGTGGATCTGAAATTCCTTCTCTCTCGTGGACGAGGACTCTGAATTCGTCGTTGAATGACGGGAAGAGCTGGAGATCACCGTTGAAATTTCTTAACTTGGCCATGGGGAGCGCCACCCCGCCCATTGCGTTGGCTTCTTGTACCGAGATTAGCCGACTCGAAACCGCGCCCTCGGGCCCTGCTGCCCCCTGAGCAGGCTGCTCCGGGCCGCCCGACGGCCTGGCGGCGCCTAATTTGCTACATCGTTTGTAGCTCATAAGCCTACCTCGGATTTCACACAACGTGTTTATGTAGTCGGCAGTTCTACCTGTTTCTATATATATTTGCTCATCGTTGAGCGTGCTGGCCATTTCGACCACAAAACGTTCGTCTAATTCATTTAACTGTTGCTGGAGCCCCTTCGCTCTTACCAACCAGCCGTCAACACGGCCCAGGTTCCACTGCGTGCACGGCGGAGACTCCTGGCCCTCAGCAAAAAACGACTTTACGGTGGTGTCCAACTTTGACACCCCCGCACGCACTGAACGCCGAAGCGTCATCACAGTACGGCCTGTCTCAGCCATCCTGGCTGTCGTTACGATCACTTCTACGTCCGGGCTTTTGCTACACGTCGTGCCCCACGTTGGGCGCCAATATGTTGCCAACGGAACCGTAGAATGAAGACAGACGAATTTGCGCGGGTTCACACACTCACTATTCTCATTTATTATATTTCACCACACGCCAGAGAGCGATACGGCAGCGCCGTCTCTCTTCGTATTATTATTGTTGTTATTGCCTAGCTAGCTCGCACAATGTCCCGGCGGTTAGCGCGAAGCAGTTTCCACCGCCGGAACTCACACAGATCACACACTTGACACTGCCGCTACACTACCGCTAACAATCACTCAACTAACAATATATATATATAAATATATATATATATATATATGTATATATAAATAAATCTGCCTGCTTCTGCCAGCCACAACACTCACCACCCTAGTGCAGCGCTGCTGCCACGCTCCCGCCGCTGTCGCTGCCAGGCCGTCGGACGTGCCGGTCGCCGCCGGACTAAGGGCTTGCAAAGTGCGCGTTACGCCGAACGCTCAAAAACACGAGGTAGCAAAAAGGACTGAGGAAATGGCGCGCACCCTTTTTATCCGGCCGGCAACCGGCAACGTGACAGTGCGCGAACAGCGCCTGGCTAACAGCGCCATGGCGGGTTGTGGCTAACAGCGCCGTAGCGAGCTGTGGCTAGCAGACAGAGATCATCGCCATCATGGCGGGCAAATACAAACTTCAATCCGTGGCCATACTATATGCAACAATGATAGCTATGAAGACCAGACCAGAGGTGAGAGGCGCTAAAAATATCCAGGTCTTCAACATCTCGTCGGACTTGTTCAACTTTATTTTCCCATTCCGAAATGAAGCCTTCGAATGGCGTACGCAGCGTCTTCAACCTCAATCGAATAATCTCAACAACCGGTGCGCAGCCTGACAGTAGGTATACAAAGCGGCTCCTTGTCCGCATTGACAGGCAAAGTGTTTGCTTCATGTACATTCTGAAACACCTTTCAGGCAAACTAAAGTTTGCCCGAGTGAGGTGTCCCCATACTCCCTCAAGACCATACATCAGCCGTGGGTCAATCTTGAGATGGAAGAGTGCCACTGCCGTCGGGACGGACAGTCGCCGGACGTCACCGACCTCTCCATACAGAAAGACTAGGGCTGTGCGCACTGTCTCAGCGATGAGCGAAGTGAAGGTCGTCCCAGTATAATGGAGCCGATGGCACTCAGGTCGTAATAAGCGACTACTCTGTCATCGGCGTACATCACAACTATGGCCATCAGGAACTCCTGTCGAATATAGTCGACAAAATCGGCAAACAGAAGGAGTAAAGTAGACGCAGCTCAGTGGGTCACCTTGCGGGGTTTCCGAGGCCGACACCAATCCTGAAGAGCGCCTAGCTGACACTACATTAGGTCGAGCTCTTGCTGTGTTATAAGCCGTTGTTATGCTGCCCTTGCTCTGTATAAGCTGTTGTAATGCTCCTCTTGCTCTGTTATAAGCCGTTGTTAAGCTGTTATGACCCAAGTGAATTCAACCGTCTAACTGCTTCTCGACCATCGAGTCTTATTCGTGCTGAGAATGCATGCTCTACGGGGTTGTATCTGTCGCGGACGAGAGACCATTCTTGTTTTAGTTGTAGTTGCACTGGCTCTTTGCTGGTCCCGTCTCGGCCGTGCATCCCTACACGTTTACTGTTCGATCGTGCCACACATTTCCTACCTTTGTTCTCCCCTGCGCTGTTCTCGTTAGAGATATAGCGTCGACGCTAAAACGCTCTTTCCAGTAATGCTGTGAAAAGTTAAATTCCAAACAAGAAGCTATGCATTTACCACTCTTTTGGTTACGACGGATTTGCACCCATGATAGTAATCTGTGGCGCCGTTAGCCTTTAAATGCTTTGTTTAGAGGCAACGATGGCATTGTATTAGAACTCCTATGCCTTCAAATGCTTTGTTTAGAGACAACGATGGCATTGTATTAAAACTCCTATATTCGTAACGGGTTGGCTGAAAATCCTACCACATCCTGATGCTATATTTGGCTAGCACGGCCTTAGTTGTCCCATCAGTCGCTGGGAGAAACGGGATCTTCAAACGCTTAAAGTCTGTGTTCTGCTAGCACGCCATTTATTACTGACAATCGGAACAGCATGTGACAGTAGATCTTTGAACTAACTGCGTAGAAGCTTGGCAGGATAAGCGCTCTAACATATTCTCTACTTTTAGTGGGTTTGTGAGAATCACACTACCCAGACCAAAGGGTGTGCGTTATGAATGTTTGTTCCTGGCCCCTGTAAAAAAACATTCTCTACTACTACCACTACTAATCTGTACAGAGGGCGTGTCAACATCTGTTTGCTGATAGTAGACGAGTTGTATACTTTTCTTCTGGCAAACTTGATGTCGTTTTGCAGCACCGATCTCATTGTGAACACCCGTCTACAGACGGCGTTTATCCCCATTGTTGGTTTTAGCACAACGCATACAATCAGCAATCATGTTAGACAAAGAAGTGGGTTTCGTTTCAGCAAAAAGCTCTATCATACGTTGTTCTCGATATGGCGCTTGCCTTTACCTACGTCCGGATCTTTTTTTACGCACTCGGTTGACGCTGTCAGCAATTTGCCCTACTACCCGGACTTAATTATAAATTGTTTCAAGGTGCAATCAAAAAAGGTCTCAACGCAAATCTCCAGCATAGCAAATTATTGCCCTATTGAAAACGAAGTGACAGGCGCACGAATAGTATTCCCTGGCACGTTGCGTGTTGTGATTTGTGTGACTAGGTCCAGCCATAGTGTATCTAAACTGAACGATCTCATCCATTCACGGTGACATTAGAGACGTAGTTTTCTAGTAACAATTTGGCCTACAGGAGGATTCGAGTCAAAGGCATTTCAATCTCTGAAACTAAGCGTGCAACCAGCTCGTCCAGGATCATGACAAGGTTGGTCCGTTATTCTACAAGGCGACCTTGTTTCGAATTACTTTTTTCAATGCTTCCTTATATATATATATATATATATATATTAGGCGGCTGCCCGGCCACCAAAAGGCCGCTGCTTTTGCGAACTCGTAATAAACTCAGTTCAGCGTTTTACTCGGAATTCCATTGGGTCGAGGAGTGGATTAAAAATTAGCCATTACATGAAAAAACTGTACACGGGCATTAGCCTTACGGAAAATCTTTAAAAAAATTAAGTATGTAAGAGAGCAAACAGCGTGGCAGCTACTGATATGAACTGTTTTAGGCAGACAATGCCTTAATGCGAACGGATGCATACGTATAAAGATAAACTGATGCGATATTTTTCTTGTGGATAGATGCTTACTAATGATGCGTTGCTCACACGCATCTTGTTATGTGATAACTGTGATACTGTGAAAATCTCGAGCATTCCATAAAGCTATCTTTCGTGTTACCCTTCGTCTTTTAAAGCCTCAGGTCTATATATATATATATATATATATATCTTGGAGGTGGGTAGTGCGCTGGAATTAGATTGAGTCATGTACTCTCTCTCCTGCGTTTAGTCTCACACTACCCGCCAAAATATCGGCGAGTGTGCGTAAATGCAATTTCCACCCCCTCAAAAAAAAAGAAAAAAGTTATATATATATATATATTTATTTTATTCTGACACTGACCCTGCTGAAATTGTTCTCTGCCCAATTGTAGACATAACCTGAGTCTATTTGTCTGCTCGACAAACTGCACTGTGCTAATCGGAGAAGCGACCCCAACATTAACGCGCGAGAAGGAAGCACCTGCAAACAAGTAGCACCGAATACAGCACATAAATGGGGAACAGGGTGGGACGACGACCGCATGACTACCACGCCCTCCGACAAGACGAAGAGCTAGAAGAGTCGCCATCGGCCCGTGTGCACCCCGACGGTACAACGGAGTGCCGCCTCTCCAGCCCCTCGACGGGAGACTCACTTTGGGACCTCGAACCCGATGAGATCAAGGCGATCAAGGACATTCTCAATTTGCCGTCTTCGCAGAGTCCATGGCACGTTATTCGTCAGTTTGTGTGGGCGTTAGCTGCACTAATCGCACTCACTTTTCTGGCTATATCGTTTTTTTATTTAAATAAATTGTATACATCGGTCTAATTTATAAAGTTTTGACGTATCGCATTAGTCGTGTGCGGAAATAATCTTATAGTAGTACCCTGTCGGTGGCCATACCTCTGCTATAACTTGCGTCTACTGCAGCGTCATTGTGTTCCGGATGCGTTGATCACGTTAGTGGTGGGAATGCCTGGTCGAGCACGTTAGTGGTGGGAATGCCTAGGACAAACATGGCTGAAATACTTACTGTGCCCACTGTGTGTAGATAGTAGCGTCTAGCTATAAAAGTGTTCATCGCTTTTACTGGATCCCCTGTATCCCCTGTACGAAAACATAGCACCCCATCGCAAGCGCTTGCGGGAAAATACGGTCAAATCATACTTTTCGCGTGTGCGTGTGTGATGGGGTGCGGGCGTAACGGCTTAAACCGAACGTGCAAAACTGCGCGTTTAGGTGGAGTGATCTTGCTGAAATTTGATGTAGAGGAATAAGCGCCATAGCGACAGACCAACAATGTCAGTAAAAATATATATGAGGTATGTGAGTAGCCGCCAAGTACAAGAGAGACCACGTCTGTGGGTTCGTGGGTTCTCTTGATCGGTAGGCCGACAAAGATATGCCGCCTCTGGAGAAGATGAACGCCGAGTGAGTGAGTGTGACAATGGCAACGGCACAGGACCCGAAGCCCTGCCACAGATAATGTACAAAAATAAGGAGCCGTTATGCGATACCACATACCGTATTGCCTCAGATAGCCCAAACGCACAAATACAGTTGTAAGATTTGTGCCGGGAGGTCGGAATCGGCACAATCTGGTGACATAAAGGACTTGCTTTAGGCAGAAACTCGCATGCGGAGTTTGTTTTACACCAAAGAAACTGAGTGCTTCACTTGCAAGCATTATGAGTGTTATGTCGTTACGTACGGTCGATAATCGTTGAGGTCGTATAGGTCACAGATAGGTGCGTGGAGGAGGTCACAGACGGGCTAGTTGAGCAACGCAATCCCCGCGGCAAGGGCTGTAGAGACGAGGGCAGAAGATCTATTCGCAAAAGAGTGGCTGTAGGAAGCGTACTGTAAAATTAGGAAAACAGAGGTCAGAATAATGCGTGAGGCTTCCGTTAAACTAAAAAGCCCGTTTTCAAACAAACAAAGAGCAGAACGTCGGACAATCGCGAGACAACGTATGCAGTAAGGTAATCTTGCCTAAACCCTCAACGAGTACAGACTAGCTGTAAACGCATCCAACTACCGCACCTATCGCGAGACTTTACCACAAATATTGGCTCTGGCCCAGGTTGCAATGGTGCCCAACAGACAGTGGAAGGGATACATAGACCCGACAATCCTTACCCTCTGTGCAACTTGTGGCACGACATTGGACGCGGCAGAGCTTGTGATTCTAGAACGCAACAACTCCTACTGCTTGGTACCAACGAGTTTGCCTGACGACTGGATCTAACTGAGGCTAGTAGTTGCAACATAAGCCGGAAAACGAAGAGGATTCCAAAGACCTGGGAATACGAGATCCAAATTATGCGCTAAGATTACCCGTCTAGTCAGGCTGGGCGAGGTCATATGGCTGGCGTATACATCTTGCCGATCGATTGGCGTATAAAGACAAACTATCAAGCTACTTGATTTCTGTTGGAAATCATGGGTAATGGGGCTTTTTTGGCATTGTACGCCAAGTGCTTCTCATCTCCTACATTGTCGTTGCAGCCTAATCAGTTCGTCGCCTCAGCAAAGTCCACTAAATAAAAGTCCCAACCTGTATACTCGTGTGATATAACGGTACTTACAACTCTACTCAAAGCTGAGCCAACTATTTTGATATAGTCCGCCGCTTAAGCAAAGGCGTAAGCGAGAAGAACCATTCTGTTGCAGGTGTTCCCTAAATAAGTCCGAGGTAGAAATTGCTCTAATAGAAGACTTTTCATGTGGAAATAGTAGGCTCTTTTTTCGCAAATTTAGTGGGCAAACACTGCTCATCACGACCTAAAAATAAAGAAAGCCTTGCCCTTTAATTAGACCTCTCAACTATAATTAATTTCACACACTTTAATTCTTTGGATCTACAACAGCACTTGATTACTAGCAGACAAAGATTCTATTTGGCGTATGTTGTCTTAGCCACGGGTGTAAAACTCTGACTTAATAGCACACAATTCACACCGCCGTCTAAACCACAAGTACTGGTCAAGGTCATCGGTAAATTCGTTGTCATTGGATCGTGAATTCTGTGTACGTAAAAGGGCGAGAAAAGGCTTAGATGAGTATCACCTGCTTGTTTTTATTTTATCCAACTATCCAGCTACCGCTTGTAGCAGGCCTAAGGCCTAACGCTTGTTTTTGTTCTCAAACTGCACTCCGTTACGTGATAATCAAGGAGATTTTAGTATGTCATGTTAGTATTAGATATCATTCAGCATTGCCCGGTCATTCCATGGTCTGGATGGGTTGCCAGTTAGTAGTTTTTCCCGTATATCGAAGCGACCGTGTCACTCGGCAATGGTGACACTCTCGATCTGAAGGCAGCAGGTTCCCGACGATCCTGGTATCTTCGCACGAAGTCCTTAGCCGTTTGCAGAACGTTCTCTTCCAATACGACGTAGATCGAGTAGAGCGAAATGCCCAGCCACATGCCAATGTATCCGCCGATGTATCCAAACGCCTCGATTGCCTACATGACAGAAACCGGCAGCAAAAATACCAAGAAGTCAATGTACATGGAGGGTACTATTTGTAAATTCTTACAATATCTGCTTGATATTAGACTTAATATATCTACCCACACCCCTTTCACTTTACACTTGTGCGGTTTTTTGTTCAGATGTGGAAGTACATATTGCGGTTATGCTGTGCGATTTGCAAACAAGACTCCATTGTTTTCCACAAGATAAGAAACATCTTGAAGTGTATACTAACGTTGAACTTCCCCACCCGCTCCGGGATACTATTTGTGGGTCTTTTATGAAACAGTTATATCATAATATGCCTTATTTTACATACACCCATGTATGCGACGAAGTGCGTTTATATTACGTTACGTTTTATCTTAGTTTGAAGCTTCCGACAATAGCTAGCAATCTACCTGTGCTTCCAGCAAGACTTGGCTACTGGTGTTATTGTAAAAATAAATGTTCCATTCATTTACATAGCTACAGAGGTGAGTTTCGCGCTTATCGCCTTTATTCGGTGCTATGTCTGTGCTATTACTCTACTACTGCTCGCCGTGAACATGAATGTATTTGCAGGGTACTACGTACTGTAGTTATTTATCTAGCCCAGCTGCAAGTTATATTGGCTAGTTCTATTTTATTGCAAATATACTTGCAACCATGTTATTCACTGGAATTTAGAACAACTACTGGATTCTGAGACAGAGCTTTTAGATATCAGTGTGTTCTCCGATATGGCCATCTCTGACCAATCAAGAGCCAGCTACTCCTTAACAGCTTGGGGGTTTCGAAACACTGAACGATGTCCAGTCGGATAGAAATGTGTGTTACAGTGGCGAGCCCACTATACTTACTTACGCTTTACTGGCTTCAGCGTTTTCACAGTTTTTACTCATTTGTAGCCGCTCTTCGTATGTCTGCGCTACGACTGACTTAAGAATAGGCAGTAAACTAAGATAAAACATTTCATATTTATTCACTCAGGTTGAGTAGCGATTATAATCACAAATACATCTCTTTAACAACTATAAGGACAGTGAGTCAAGACTATCACCGGGTGATCTGCATATGTATGGATACATACACATACACATATATACACACATATATAAACATATACATACGCATACATATATATACAATATATAAGCTACAAGGCCCCACAATGACGGGCTAATTCATTTAAAGATTGCACAAGATTGCATTTTGCGGCATGGTATCTTCGGCAGTGTTCACCGCAGCGGCGGCATACACAAGTCTCACATGGTTCATGGAATTCAGCACGTTGACATACAATGTGATGAAAGCCGTGTACTGCAAATCATGTTATCACGTGCCTGTTGCTACGCTCTGGCCCCTTCCACTCCGCATTTCTCATCGCTCCGGTACTGAAAAATTCCGGGTCGAGCTTAAAAAATTTCGCCTCCCATTTTCTAATGCAGTCGATGAAGGCTGTGGTTTGCGGGAGGTTATAACGGCGCGTTAGGTCTTCTATAAAAAGTGGACAGTCTGCTAATAAGAAGACGAGGCGGTTGCGCGTTGACGTATGAAGTCCCAGAGTCCGTTTCAGGAAAGCTGCTTTTATCTGATTCAGCTGGTCGAGGTTTCTGGGAGTCAGGTGCGCCCATATTAACTCCACTCCATATGAAGCCACGGGGGCGATCTTCAGGTCGAAGAGGCGAATGGCTGTGACGAGGGACAGGCGGTGCGGGCTCCTGATGTAAGATGCCGCTATAAGGGCTTTCCTGCATCTCTCCATAACATGCGCCGAGAACCCTACTCCATTTGACGGCATGATTAGTCCCAGATAAGGGAACTTATTGACGTAGGCGAGAGAGAAGCTACCGATGTGAAGAGAGTCGTCACGCGCGACCCTGCCCCCTCTACGGAACTTTAGTGCCTCCGTCTTACGAAGATTAATTGTTAACCCCAACTCTGTAACGGCTGTGTTGAGTCTGGCCAGCGCCTGTTGGACCTGGAAACGGCTACTTCCATATATAGCTAAATCGTCTGCGTATAATAAAACCTTAACGAGATCTCTACACCCCCGAATTCGTTTTGGCAGGTCCTTCAAGAGGGCGGAAAAGAGAAGTGGACTCAGATTGTCCCCCTGGGCAAACCCGGTTGTTTGCGAAAACGCCGGCAGTTCCGACACTCCATCGTCGATTGTCACCCGGTTTTCCTGTAAGATCTCTCTTATGAGGTTCAGCATCTTCGAGGAAACGCCGACTTCTGCCAGAATGTTGAGCACACTATCACGTGGAGCGGAGTCAAAGGCGGCTTTGAAGTCGACGAATACCGCGTACAGAGACTGCCCTGGTCGGGAGAGGGTTTCTTTGACGTCATCCAGGAGAATTCTGCACGCTGTTTGCGTGGAACGTCTCTTCCGAAATCCATGTTGTTCTTCAGGTATAACGTTCGTGGCCTCCAAGAAGGCGCTTAGTCTTTTCGTGATCAAGCACGACAGCAGCTTATAGCACACGCTCTTCTTTGCAATGCCTCTCCAGTTGTTTTTGTTCAGTTTCATTAAGGATGTTGTTGTGTCGAATGGCGATCCCCTTTGAATAATGCTGTAATAACTACCATCGAATCGTTTAAGGGTTTAACCCTCCAAGCACATCAGCAGAAAGTGCGCCAAATTAAAGGTTTTCGTTTCTTTATTCAGTTACATTATTTATTTCACTCATATTGACTATGTACATAACATTGACACTTATACCGTTGTCAGTTATTATTGGCATGTTATTTGCGAGAGGCAGTGCAGTGATCACCTCGCTAGGGCAAGGCAGATGCATGCTATTTCGTGTACGCCTAAAAGCACAGCCGACAGACGCACTCCGCGTACTTCTCGTGGAAGTTCGTATTCGAACAGACCAGATAATGATAGCTATGAACTATGTATCTGGTATAGACGTGGCGATTGTCACATGCAAGACCAGACCAGAGGTGAGAGGCGCTAAAAATATCCAGGTCTTCAACATCTCGTCGGACTTGTTCAACTTTATTTTCCCATTCCGAAATGAAGCCTTCGAATGGTACTGTACGCAGCGTATTCAACCTCAATCGAATAATCTCAACAACCGGTGCGCAGCCTGACAGTAGGTATACAAAGCGGCTCCTTGTCCGCATTGACAGGCAAAGTGTTTGCTTCATGTACATTCTGAAACACCTTTCAGGCAAACTAAAGTTTGCCCGAGTGAGGTGTCCCCATACTCCCTCAAGACCATACATCAGCCGTGGGTCAATCTTGAGATGGAAGAGTGCCACTGCCGTCGGGACGGACAGTCGCCGGGCGTCACCGACCTCTCCATACAGAAAGACTAGGGCTGTGCGCACTGTCTCAACGATGAGCGAAGTGAAGGTCGTCCCAGTATAATGGAGCCGATGGCACTCAGGTCGTAATAAGCGACTACTCTGTCATCGGCGTACATCACAACTATGGCCATCAGAAACTCCTGTCGAATATAGTCGACAAAATCGGCAAACAGAAAGAGTAAAGTAGACGCAGCTCAGTGGGTCACCTTGCGGGGTTTCCACATTTTGCCTTATCCGCAACATTTCCCACACTTTGTACTCAGACACTTTATAGATAACTTAAATATCATCGTCATACTTGTCCGGTTGGCTCAGACATCGCTGGGAATCTAGTCGATAGAAGGGCTCTACTAATAACATCATTGATGCAGGCATGTCTCGCGCGGCCACCGTAATGGATGCATGATAACGGACGATGTGCCATAGCGTTCACCGGTTAACCCCATCTGCAGTGAAGAGGCTCTACCAACGTTGCCGCGAGTCGAAGGCCGACACCAATCCTGAAAAGCGCCTAGCTGACACTACATTAGGCCGAGCTCTTGCTGTGTTATAAGCCGTTGTTATGCTGCCCTTGCTCTGTATAAGCTGTTGTAATGCTCCTCTTGCTCTGTTATAAGCCGTTGTTAAGCTGTTATGACCCGAGTGAATTCAACGGTCTAACTGCTTCTCGACCATCGAGTCTTATTCATGCTGAGAATGCATGCTCTACGGGGTTGTATCTGTCGCGGACGAGAGACCATTCTTGTTTTAGTTGCAGTTGCACTGGCTCTTTGCTGGTCCCGTCTCGGCCGTGCATCCCTACACGTTTACTGTTCGATCGTGCCACACATTTCCTACCTTTGTTCTCCCCTGCGCTGTTCTCGTTAGAGATATAGCGTCGACGCTAAAACGCTCCTTCCAGTAATGCTGTGAAAAGTTAAATTCCAAACAAGAAGCTATGCATTTACCACTCTTTTGGATACGACGGATTTGCACCCATGATAGTAATCTGTGGCGCCGTTAGCCTTTAAATGCTTTGTTTAGAGGCAACGATGGCATTGTATTAGAACTCCTATGCCTTCAAATGCTTTGTTTAGAGACAACGATGGCATTGTATTAGAACTATATTCGTAACGGGTTGGCTGAAAATCCTACCACACCCTGATGCTATATTTGGCTAGCACAGCCTCAGTTGTCCCATCAGTCGCTGGGAGAAACGGGATCTTCAAACGCTTAAAGTCCGTGTTCTGCTTGCACGCCATTTATTACTGACAATCGGAACAGCATGTGACAGTAGATCTTTGAACTAACTGCGTAGAAGCGTGGCAGGATGAGCGCTCTAACATATTCTCTACTTTTAGTGGGTTTGTGAGAATCACACTACCCAGACCAAAGGGTGTGCGTTATGAATGTTTGTTCCTGGCCCCTGTAAAAAAACATTCTCTACTACTACCACTACTAATCTGTACAGAGGGCGTGTCAACATCTGTTCGCTGATGGTAGACGAGTTGTATACTTTTCTTCTGGCAAACTTGATGTCGTTTTGCAGCACCGATCTCATTGTGAACACCCGTCTACAGACGGCGTTTATCCCCATTGTTGGTTTTAGCACAACGCATGCAATCAGCAATCATGTTAGACAAAGAAGTGGGTTTTGTTTCACAAAAAGCTCTATCATACGTTGTTGTCGATATGGCGCTTGCCTTTACCTACGTCCGGATCTTCTCTTACGCACTCGGTTGCCGCTGTCAGCAATTTGCCCTACTACTCGGACTTAATTAGCGATTGTTTCAAGGTGCAATCAAAAAAGGTCTCAACGCAAATCTCCAGCATAGCAAATTATTGCCCTATTGAAAACGAAGTGACAGGCGCACGAATAGTATTCCCTGGCACGTTGCGTGTTGTGATCTGTGTGACTAGGTCCAGCCATTGTTTATCTAAACTGAACGATCTCATCCATTCGCGGTGACATTAGAGACGTAGTTTTCTAGTAACAATTTGGCCTACAGGAGGATTCGAGTCAAAGGCATTTCAATCTCTGAAACTAAGCGTGCAACCAGCTCGTCCAGGATCATGACAAGGTTGGTCCGTTATTATACAAGGCGACCTTGTTTCGAATTAATTTTTTCAATGCTTCCTTATATATATATATATATATATATATATATATATATATTAGGTGGCTGCCCGGCCACCAAAAGGCCGCTGCTTTAGCGAACTCGTAATAAACTCAGTTCAGCGTTTTACTCGGAATTCCATTGGGTCGAGGCGTGGATTAAAAATTAGCCATGACATGAAAAACTGTACACGGCCATTAGCCTTACGGAAAATCTTTAAAAAAATTAAGTATGTGGGAGAGCAAACAGCTTGGCAGCTACTGATACGAACTGTTTTAGGCAGGCAATGCCTTAATGCGAACGGATGCATACGTATAAAGATAAACTGATGCGATATTTTTCTTGTGGATAGATGCTTACTAATGATGCGTTGCTCACACGCATCTTGTTATGTGATAACTGTGATATGACACTGTGATAATCTCGAGCATTCCATAAAGCTATCTTTCGTGTTACCCTTCGTCTTTTAAAGCCTCAGGTCTATATATATATTTCTTGGAGGTGGGTAGTGCGCTGGAATTAGATTGAGTCATGTACTCTCTCTCCTGCGTTTAGTCTCACACTACCCGCCAAAACATCGGCGGGTGTGCGTAAATGCATTTTCCACACCCTCAAAAAAAAAAGAAAAAAGTATATATATATATTTATATATATATTTATTTATTTTATTCTGACACTGACCCTGCTGAAATTGTTCTCTGCCCAATTGTAGACATAACCTGAGGCTATTTGTCTGCTCGACAAACTGCACTGTGCTAATCGGAGAAGCGACCCCAACATTAACGCGCGAGAAGGAAGCACCTGCAAACAAGTAGCATCGAATACAGCACATAAATGGCGAACAGGGTGGGACGACGGCCGCATGACTACCACGCCCTCCGACAAGTCGAAGAGCTAGGAGAGTCGCCATCGGCCCGTGTGCACCTCGACGGTACAACGGAGTGCCGCCTCTTCATTCCCTCGACGGGATACTCACTTTGGGACCTCGAACCCGATGAGGTCAAGGCGATCGAGGTCATTCTCAATTTGCCGTCTTCGCAGAGTTCATGGCACGTTATTCGTCAGTTTGTGTGGGCGTTAGCTGCACTAATCGCACTCATTTATCTGGCTATATCGTCTTTTAATTTTAAATAAATTGTATACATTGGTCTAATTTATAATGTTTTGACGTATCGCATTAGTCGTGTGCGGAAGTAAATCTTATAGTAGTACCCTGTCGGTGGCCATACCTCTGCTATAACTTGCATCTACTGCAGCGTCATTGTGTTCCGGATGCGTTGATCACGTTAGTGGTGGGAATGCCTGGTCGAGCACGTTAGTGGTGGGAATGCCTAGGACAAACATGGCTGAAATACTTACTGTGCCCACTGTGTGTACATAGTAGCGTCTAGCTATAAAAGTGTTCATCGCTTTTACTGGATCCCCTGTATCCCCTGTACGAAAACATAGCACCCCATCGCAAGCGCTTGCAGGAAAAAAACGGTCAAATCATACTTTTCGCGTGTGCGTGTGTGATGGGGTGCGGGCGTAAAAGCTAAAACCGAACTTGCAAAACTGCGCGTTTAGGTGGAGTGATCTTGCTGAAATTTGATGTAGAGGAATAAGGGCCATAGCGACAGACCAACAATGTCAGTAAAAAATATATATGAGGTATGTGAGTAGCCGCCAAGTACAAGAGAAACCACGTCTGTGGGTTCGTGGGTTCTCTTGATAGGTAGGCCGACAAAGATAGTTCCGTGCTGACCGTCGTTGAGAGCGGACGTCCACTCCCGACGGTGTTGGTTAACTGAACTTTGGTAGTTTTGCAGAGTGCTTGGTGCCTCCCACAAGTGTCTGTTTTGTTCGATGTGTTGTGCCTTGTTGTGCTGTGCCCTACATGTTCGTTTCTTCTACTGTTGAAGTGACTTTCGGTGATCCGCGACCCGGCCGGCGCAGCGAGTGGCACCTTCCCTACGTACAGGAGGGGAGGCCTGCCGCAAGTCTTACCTGGTTGGGCGGCCGCGAAGGATTACGATCGCCACGTGGACGTCGAACTAACGTCGCTAAGCGAGCCACGTGCGCTACACGTATCGCACGGATACGTTTAGCGTGCACTGCAAGTTGACTGCACGCGCATTGTGCTTTGATTGTGCGCACCCTGCAAGTTGATTAAATGTGCACTGCACGTTGATCAAACGTGCACTGCGCGTTGATTACACGTGCGCTGCGCGTTGATCGCACGTGCACTGCGCGCTGATCGCACGTGCATCAGGCACATCGGAGACGAGCATCGGACACTACACTCCTCCCCTCCCCCTCATCGCCCCCCTCCCCCTCATCGCCCCCTCCCCCCGCATCGCCCCCTCCCCCCGCATCGCTCCCCTCCCCCCGCATCGCTCCCCTCCCCCGCATCGCTCCCCTCCCCCTCATCGCTCCCCTCCCCTTATCGCCCCCTCCTCATCATCGACCTTTCCCCTCTATAAGGGGGAATGGCGAGTGGCGGCAAAGACCCGCCACCGTTGACCGGCTTGGACGCGAGCGAGCTTGAAATGGATGATACAAGCAATATGCAAAGGAAACGCCCAGCGGAGAACTCTCCGGACAGAGATAGAGAGCCCAAAAGAGGCGCCGACGCGGAGACGGCTTATGCCCAGGCGTTCGCGACTCTCGCAGGATACGTCAAGAAGGTGATCGATCTTTGCAAGGTGAAAAACACTAAGATCGGACTTAAGGAGATCTCTGAGAGGCTTGATCTAGCGCTCCGCAAGGTCGACTCGACAGTTGATACGTTTCGAGCGGAACTAAAAAATGCCTTGATAGACGCGGAGGGAGAGGCGGAAGGACTCCGGAGCTTGCTCGAGGCGATGTGGAGGGAAAGAGACGAGATGCTGGCAAGATCGCCTCCTCAGTCCTCAGACCCTCTCGCCATCTGCCTACGATGCGCCCCGGCTGACCCCGAGGCAGCCCGGGTGTTTTTGAACTCCCGCATCTCGGCAGCGACAACCGCCACCGACTTCGTCAGCCTGGCGGGGCTTTATTGGCCCGCAGAGTCCCTCCAGCGACTGCGTTCGACCTCTGAGAGCATCACTGCTTCTCGACAACTAAGGGGTCTGCTGATTGTTCCTGGAGCAACGGCAGAGTCGGCAATTATAAAGCAACTATCTATACAATTTCCTGCCCTGCCAAAGCTGCTCACGCAGCCTCCCGGCACTGCAGCCGTGCTGCGCACTACCCAAGCCTGGGAGTCCCTTAACGGGGACTCCAACGCGGGCGGCGAAGATACTTGGTGGTGGGGATCGTAGGTCCCGAAAAAACATACGACGAGACCACAATATCCGTACTTCGCTCCGTCGTCGACCGCATGCTACAGCCCCCCAGTGCGGCTACCCAGAAAGCTCCACTTCTGTACGTGGCCCGGCAGTGGAGAGAGCAGCGCATGCACAGAATTCTGGCAGCAATAGTCACCCAGTCCGTTCATGGCGGAGTTCTCGAAATATGTCACAAGGAACCCACCACGGCTCCACCAACTAGATCGCAGGCGGTCCTCTCCTCTCCCCCCCCTGCCCTGACCGGGCAGACATCGTTCAGAGTCAGGGTGGGAGAAGGACGAACATTTGCCGAAACCGTGCAGACCCTCAGGGCACATTTGGCCGACAACAAACAACTAGAGTCAGCAGTCAGCGGTCTGGTCAAAAACAGTGACGGTGACGTAATAATACGTCTACGAGAGATTGTGCCGGGTCTTGGGGCACAGCTGGCTCAAGACATAAGCACTGCCACCGCACACCAGGCAGACAGCCGGACAGGTGGGCCCTTGCGAGAAGTGGCTCTCTGGGGCATCAACCCCCTCTGTAACTCAAAGAGAATCGAGACGGAGCTGCAACGGCTTCTTGCTGTCCTCGAAGGAGTCCCGATCACGGCAAGCGAGCCGCGTCAGGGACGCGCAGGCACACGCTGGCACTCGGTGGTCAGAGTTGCTACTCCTCAGGCCAAATGGCTCCAGTCGCAGCAAAGCGTCATGATTGCGGGCAGCGCTTGCAAGCCTGAGGTCTGGGCGCGCCTCCCAATATGCTTTAACTGCCAGAGACCGGGCCACACTGCCGCTTTCTGCAAGGCTCAGAAGGTGACTACACGCCTCTGCCGCCGATGCGGATCACCGGAACATGCCGTCGCGGCTTGCACGGCCGAGACCTCCCACTGCATAGTGTGCGAGGTCCCGGGTCATCGAGCGGACAGTATGGCATGCCCAGCATACAGGACAAATCTACTGGAGTTGCGAGGGCCAGCGGATAAATACCGGCCAAAACACGCAGCTCCAGTCGACGGACTACCAGCATCGGCAGAGGCCGCACAATCCACAGAAACACTACCTACGCCAGCCCCGCTAAGCGAGCGACGCTCTCGTCGTAAGACCGTCACCAAGCCGGCGGATGACGGCGGCGCCGACTGGCACCATGTAGGCGCAGTGTCTTCTCATGACAAAAATTATCAAGATTCTGCAAATAAATCTTAACCGCTGCAGAGCCGCGCATGACCTGCTGGAGTCGTACGTTGTACAACATCGCATCGCCCTCTGCATTATTTCAGAGCCAAATGTCGCTCTCTCGAGGAACTTAACCAACGCATGGACAGACAATTCCTGCGACGCTGCTATCTGGTGGACTGGACGGGAGGCCGCACTGTCCATCACGGGCCACGGCCAGGGGAACGGATTCTCATGGGCTTATCTGCCAGATCTTAACTGTGTAATATACAGTTGCTACTTCTCCCCAAACAGGACGGTAGAAGAGTTTAACAAGTTTTTAGACGACATTAGCGTATCGATTGACACTCATCGCTACCCTGGCCATTCATTGATAGTCGCAGGCGACTTTAACGCACTACACGTCGCGTGGGGCAGTCGCCGCAACACGGACCGAGGACAGAAACACTACCTACGCCAGCCCCGCTAAGCGAGCGACGCTCTCGTCGTAAGACCGTCACCAAGCCGGCGGATGACGGCGGCGCCGACTGGCACCATGTAGGCGCAGTGTCTTCTCATGACAAAAATGATCAAGATTCTGCAAATAAGTCCTGCGGTTAGACGACCTGCCTGATGGGGTGGACATAATCGCCTACGCCGACGATCTGGCGCTGGTGGTCACCGCGAAAACGAAGGCGGTGCTCGAGGCGCGAGCGAACACGGCTCTTTTCAGAATAGAGAAGTGGATGGTCGACAATTACCTGGAGCTGGCCCCCCAGAAGACCGAGGTTATCTACCTAACCGGCCGCCGTCGTACTAGGCAAGCATCGTTAGAACTTGCAGGACACCGCCTGATTATCAAACGGGATGCAAAGTACGTAGGCGTAACGCTGGACACAGGTCTCACCGGCCTGCCACACATCCAGAGCATCATCCAGAAGGTCGCGAAGGTCTCCACCAACCTTGCACGCATCCTTCCTCGCGAGGGGGGCGCAACGTACGCCAAGCGGCTGCTCCTAGCGGCCGTGGCAGAGGCCATCGCTCTGTATGCCGCGCCCATATGGGCTGGTATGGCGCTGCGGACCGCAAAGGCACGGCGCATGATACGAAGCTCCCAAAGAGCGATGGCCATCAGGGTCACGCGGGCCTACCGGACTGTCTCGACGGTCGTCCTGTTGACGCTCGCCTGCCAGATCGCTTGGGACATACTTGCTGAAGAAAGAAGCAAGCGCAAGAAGGACGGCGACACTTCATGGACCCAAGCACGGGAGCACTCCCTGGTCACATGGGCGGGCACGTGGTCCAACCCACCAGCTGGGGATACCAGAGGGGCCTGGACAAGAAGCCTAATCACAGACCTCATAACCTGGTATAAGCTCAAGGGAGCACTTACATATCACTCTGTGCAAGTGCTCACAGGGCATGGACAATTCCAGTCGTACCTTTTCCGGATAGGCAAGGCGAATACAGATATCTGCGTTCTCTGCACCACAGGCGCACCCGACAACGCGGCGCACACCGTAGAGGACTGCGAGGCCCTTGCGGCCTACCGCACGGGCTCCTCCTATGTCCACAAAGGTAGCCCGACCACGACCATCGTGGCCAACATGCTCAAGTCGACAACGGACTGGCACGCCGGGACCCAATACTTAGACGGGCTTATGCGCGAAAAATGTCGCCAGGAAGGTCGCCGCAGATCGCGATTCAACACTAGGCCTCTAGTGTTCACTCCCGAGCAGGACCCACTCTCTGCTCGGGACATAGTCGTAGACTAAGGAGAGGGTCGCAGCACGGGACTCCCCTCTTCTGGTCTCGATGTAATGGTTCACAATTCCGAACCAGAAGAGGGTCGGAGAGGTGGTTTTTAGTGGGTAGAACGAGCGGATTGGATCGAGTATTATACTCTTCCCCGGCGCTTAGTCCCACACTACCCTTCATTAACATCGGAGGGTGTGCATAAAGCATTTTCCACCTCTACAAAAAAAAAAAAAAGGCCGACAAAGATATGCCGCCTCTGGAGAAGATGAACGCCGAGTGAGTGAGTGTGACAATGGAAACGGCACAGGACCCGAAGCCCTGCCACAAATAATGTACAAAAATAAGGAGCCGTTATGCGCTACCACATACCGTATTGCCTCAGATGAGTGCTTCACTTGCAAGCATTATGAGTGTTATGTCGTTACGTACGGTCGATAATCGTTGAGGTCGTATAGGTCACAGATAGGTGCGCGGAGGAGGTGAAAGACGGGCTAGTTGAGCAACGCAATCCCCGCGGCAAGGGCTGTAGAGACGAGGGCAGAAGATCTATTCGCAAAAGAGTGGCTGTAGGAAGCGTACTGTAATCAATCAATCAATCAATCAATCAGGTTTATTGACAAACAAAGAGCAGAACGTCGGACAATCGCGAGACAACGTATGCAGTAAGGTAATCTTGCCTAAACCCTCAACGAGTACAGACTAGCTGTAAACGCATCCAACTACCGCACCTATCGCGAGACTTTACCACAAATATTGGCTCTGGCACAGGTTGCAATGGTGCCCAACAGACAGTGGAAGGGATACATAGACCCGACAATCCTTACCCTCTGTGCAACGTGTGGCACGACATTGGACGCGGCAGAGCTTGTGATTCTAGAACGCAACAACTCCTACTGCTTGGTACCAACGAGTTTGCCTGACGACTGGATCTAACTGAGGCTAGTAGTTGCAACATAAGCCGGAAAACGAAGAGGATCCCAAAGACCTGGGAATACGAGATCCGAATTATGCGCTAAGATTACCCGTCTAGTCAGGCTGGGCGAGGTCATATGGCTGGCGTATACATCTTGCCGATCGATTGGCGTATAAAGACAAACTATCAAGCTACTTGATTTCTGTTGGAAATCATGGGTAATAGGGCTTTTTTGGCATTGTACGTCAAGTGCTTTTCATCTCCTACATTGTCGTTGTAGTCTAATCAGTTCGTCGCCTCAGCGAAGTCCACTAAATAAAAGTCCCAACCTGTATACTGGTGTGATATAACGGTACTTACAACTCTACTCAAAGCTGAGCCAACTCTTTTGTTATAGTCCGGCGCTTAAGCAAAGGCGTAAGCGAGAAGAACCATTCTGTTGGAGGTGCTCCCTAAATAAGTCCGAGGTAGAAATTGCTCCAACAGAAGACTTTTTATGTGGAAATAGTAGGCTCTTTTTTCGCAAATTTAGTGGGCAAACACTGCTCATCACTACCTAAAAATAAAGAAAGCCTTGCCCTTTAATTAGACCTCCCAACTATATTTAATTTCACACACTTAAATTCTTTGGATCTACAACAGCACTTGATTACTAAGCAGACAAAGATTCTATTTGGCGTATGTTGTCTTAGCCGCGGGTGTAAAAACTCTGACTTAATAGCACACAATTCACACCGCCGTCTAAACCACAAGTACTGGTCAAGGTCATCGCTAAATTCGTCGTCATTGGATCGTGAATTCTGTGTACGTAAAAGGGCGAGAAAAGGCTTAGATGAGTATCACCTGCTTGTTTTTATTTTATCCAACTATCCAGCTACCGCTTGTAGCAGGCCTAAGGCCTAACGCTTGTTTTTGTTCTCAAACTGCACTCCGTTACGTGATAATCAAGGAGATTTTAGTATGTCATGTTAGTATTAGATATCATTCAGCATTGCCCGGTCATTCCATGGTCTGGATGGGTTGCCAGTTAGTAGTTTTTCCCGTATATCGAAGCGACCGTGTCACTCGGCAATGGTGACACTCTCGATGTGAAGGCAGCGGGTTCCCGACGATCCTGGTATCTTCGCACGAAGTCCTTAGCCGTTTGCAGAACGTTCTCTTCCAATACGACGTAGATCGAGTAGAGCGAAATGCCCAGCCACATGCCAATGTATCCGCCGATGTATCCAAACGCCTCGATTGCCTACATGACAGAAACCGGCAGCAAAAATACCAAGAAGTCAATGTACATGGAGGGTACTATTTGTAAACTCTTACAATATCTGCTTGATATTAGAATTAATATATCTACCCACACCCCTTTCACTTTACACTTGTGCGGTTTTTTGTTCAGATGTAGAAGTACATATTGCGGTTATGCAGTGCGATTTGCAAACAAGACTCCATTGTTTTCCACGAGATTATTACGTTACGTTTTATCTTAGTTTGAAGCTTCCGACAATAGCTAGCAATGTACCTGTGCTTCCAGCAGACTTGGCTACTAGCTGCAAGTTATATTGGCTAGTTCTATTTTATTGCAAATATACTTGCAACCATGTTATTCACTGGAATTTAGAACAACTACTGGATTCTG
Source organism: Dermanyssus gallinae (assembly GCA_003439945.1). Lineage (NCBI taxonomy): Eukaryota > Metazoa > Arthropoda > Arachnida > Mesostigmata > Dermanyssidae > Dermanyssus > Dermanyssus gallinae. The sequence continues at coordinate 1,050,181 of QVRM01002297.1, forward strand.
AGACAGAGCTTTTAGATATCAGTGTGTTCTCCGATATGGCCATCTCTGACCAATCAAGAGCCAGCTACTCCTTAATAGCTTGGGGGTTTCGAAACACTGAACGATGTCCAGTCGGATAGAAATGTGTGTTACAGTGGCGAGCCCACTATACTTACTTACGCTTTACTGGCTTCAGCGTTTTCACAGTTTTTACTCGTTTGTAGCCGCTTTTCGTATGTCTGCGCTACGACTGACTTAAGAATAGGCAGTAAACTAAGATAAAACGAATTTTTTTGACCGTGTAACATAAAACAACGTGTGGAAAATCACGATATTCTTTCTTTCTTTATGCCCATTGAAATGCCGACCGACGGCGCCGTGTTGACACTCTCGTAGACCAACCCAAGGCGAAAATGCGCTTGTATTCAGAGCGACTAAGTAGCCTTCCAGGCGTTAAGTGTCCTGGACCTCTCATGCCCAATTTTCAGAAGCATGCAGCAAGCAGAAGAATGTTCCATTGTCTTGCTCGAGCCACGGCTGAAGTACTTGTCAGTCCTAAATATGTGCGGACGTACAAAGAAAAAAATGCTGCGGCAAACCACGTTATGATGGGCAGCGGCGGATGATATTTTATGAAGAACGGTCAGACGGCACAAGTTTTAATTTGCAGTTTATCGTACGGAATATATATACATATAGCAAAAAACGTAAATGTTGAAAAAAACGTAAAGTTTTGCTTAATTATACGCATTCACTGTAGCTTTTGATAATGTAACAAATTGCTATTAACCCCATTAGCGCGGCTACGAATTATATATATATATATATACATGTATATATATATACAGGGTGTGACTGAAAGTGCATAAATTGTAGAGCTCGTTAAAGCAAATTTTTTTTCTAATAAAACATGGTCTTTGAGACGTCTTGTTTCGAAGTGAGAGTGAAATTACTACAATTTGTGACACTGGTGTTTTTGCCCGACATAGGAGCACAAAATGTGCTGTTGCGAGACACCAGACGCGACACGATCGCTTAGAAGAGAATTGGCCAAAAATGAAGTTCTTTATTAACGTTCACGCCAAATGCTTCAAAATCATAACCCTACAACCACTCACAGCGCTAAAAACACATTTTGGTTGCGGAGTAATTACGAGTTTTCGGAGGGCATGTCGAGATTGAGTGCATGCATAAATTACCTGCACAGATAAACCACTCGTCAGAGCTCTAGTAAAAAGACACACCACTATTTATTTTCTTACAGTTCCGACTCGAACGTGTCTCCGCCAGCCTCTATACACTTTTGGTAGCGCCGGCAGAGATTTTGTTGGACTTTTTGGATTTTTTTTGGACTAGATTCTTTAGATGATCCCAAAGAAAAAATCGAGACTCGTTAAATCAGGCGATCGCGGTGGCCAAGCCATCGGCCCGCCCCGGCCAATTCACCGATCCTCGAAGGTCTCGTTGAGGTAATCGCGCACCAGAGTGGTGGAGTGCGGTGGCGCTCCGTGGTGCTGGAACCACATCCTCTCGCGAACACCTTCTGGAACGCCTTCCAACAGTCCTGGTAATGTTTCACGCAGGAATGTAAGGTATGCTTCTCCACCCAACCTGTTAGGAAGTATGTGTGGGCCTATGAGGTAGTTGTTAACCATGCCAGCCCACACATTCACGGAGAAACGACTCTGGCGTTCACGCTGGCGAGTCATATGAAGTAAAGTGAGCTTCATCGGTGAAAAGCACAAGCGCAGGGAACTCCACATTAAATTTCGCTTGCTCCAGAAACCAGCAACAGTACTCAACCGGTTGTTTTTTTGTCTAGATTTCGCAAAGCTTGAACTTTCTGCAATCTGTACGGTTGTAGTCGTTCGGCTCATAGTACCCTGTGGACGGTTCTGTACCTCACACCAACGTTTCGAGCCACTAACCTCGTACTTGCAGAAGGACGATCGGCTACTGCTTGAAGGATGCGTTTTTCCATGGCTGGTGTTCTTGCTGTCCTCGGTCTTTCAGAGTCTTACTGACGGCTATGGTACGATCCAGCTTCATGTACGTGACGATGTATGTTCGCAAACGTGGGAGTACTTCGTAAGTGTCTATCCGGGTAACGCATCTGGTATAGCCGTTGCGCCTGGCATGCGTTATATCGCGCCTCAACATAAATGTGAGAGATGTCAACTTTCTCTTTAATTTTGTACCAGACCATCACGATACAGTAACAATAATGATGAAATCATTTGCGAACATACAACATACAGAGGGAACAATACATACACAGGGATACGTCCTGCACGTAGCACAATCGCAAATAAAATGGCACTGGACCAGTCTTCTCTCGATCTTTTTCTTCACTCCAGAGACTCGAATGTTCGACCGGTATTCTTTGCTGATTAGCCGATTCAGGCACGCATCATGGTAGCGCAGGTCGTACGATCTTCCTCACTTTTGCCTAAGATTTTCACTTGTTTCTTTATGTCCTTGTTGCTGGCCTGTAACAGTGCAATCAGGTCTTCTAGCGTAAAAGCTCGCACGTTCCACTTAGTGACCAATGATGCAGCATCGTCGTTTCTGATTAATTCCGTCATCGCCCACACGGCCGACCTAGCAGTCCGTAGTAGATAGTAAGATCTTCGAAATAGACGACTTCGTTATCCGTTGCGCTTAGACATCATATAGACGGGTATACATTCAGTTATATACTAATATAAAGCTAATCTTATTACTATATATATATATATATATATATATATATATATATATATATATATATATATATATATATAATATATATTTTTTTAAAGATAAACATTGATTATTTTGCTATAAGAAGTCCTTATTATATATTGAAATCGATTAGCGCAGGTGAACGTGCTTAGATGTCGTTAGCATGTGGCTAAGCAGCCTAAATCGGCGTTGTTTATGATGGTGTCAATGCGTTCTGTCGGCTGTTGTGTCATGTTACTGGCGCCGTCCTGTATCAACATATAGTAGGTGGTTGTTCTGTTATTGTGGATAGCTTCGTCACACGATTACATCGATATGGCCTTCGATCGAGTGGAGCACTAGACTGAACGAAGTAAGTTCGACCGGTTTAGCCAAAATGTTCGCGGAGACACGTTCGAGTCGGAACTGTAAGAAAATAAATAGTGGTGTGTCTTTTTACTAGAGCTCTGACGAGTGGTTTATCTGTGCAGGTAATTTATGCATGCACTCAATCTCGACATGAACCTCCGAAAACTCGTAATTACTCCGCAACCACAGCTCGCAACATATATTTGATACCAAAATGATCGCCACAGGAATGTGTCCGTTTTTAGCGCTGCGAGTGGTTGTAGGGTTATGATTTTGAAGTATTTGGCGTGAACGTTAATAAAGAACTTCATTTTTGGCGAATTCTCTTCTAAGCGACCGTGTCGCGTCTTCTGACCGGCCTTGCGTATTCTTCAGATCAGGAGCAGAATTTTTTCACGAACACGAAGGTGTGCTTAGTTTCTGTCTAGGAGGACTGGTTGTCTCGCAACAGCACAGTTTGTGCTCCTATGTCGGGCAAAAATATTTGCTTTAACAAGCTCTACAATTTATGCATCGCTTTAAAACCTTTCAGTCACACCCTGTATACATATAAATTAGGAAAATAACGTGATAATTTGTTTATTTATTCACATTCATTGTAGCTTTCGATAATGTAACGAATTGCTATTAACTATATTAACACGGTTAAGACTGGTTATATATATATATATATATATATATATATATATATAAATTCTTCATAATTAGCCTTATGATTACTAATTATACCAACCGAGATGGTGCTGGAGTACTCGTAGACAGTTTGTGAGTCCGATCCGAAGGATATCGACACAGAGATGGATGAGTGGCCATCAGGAATTTCGGCTTCATCTTCGTGAAGGCCGACGAGCTTTACATCATACGTCAGTTCGCTGCGCAAAGACAAATGTACTTTTTTTAATCTCACAACGTTGCCACCGTGTAGGGCTATTGCTTCAAAATTGGGAAAACGAAACGCCCGGTTTCCCTCTATGGAAAAGCTCTTGTGGGTGTTTATGTAGCGCAATTACTCGGTCAATCGCCTCTGCGTAACAGAAAGGCTTAACGTTATCTGTAGAGAGCTGTGTAGACACTCTGATCCGATTTGAGCAAATACGTATACGATCACAGTGTTACGTGTGGTTTAAATAACTGCACGAAGATTTCCATAACTTTTCTATTCGACCCTTTCTATAGTTAAAACATATTATGTAGAAGAACGGTAATTAAAAATCTTGAAAAGCATTATTTAGATCATTATTTCAAAATGCTGATTTCTAGGCTGAGTTGGATCAACCTCAGCTCAGTCCTTGTCTCTCTCTCGCTCTCCCTTTCACCGCAACGTCACCTCCAGCAATGTAAAATCTCAGCACATTTGAATGCATGTATTACAGGTCCACGTCTTGCTTACGCACTTATATACGATTTATTTAATGACTTTACGTACTTCGCGGCGATACTTACTAGCAGGGTTGTCCGCATTTTGCCTTGCATGGCGTGACCGCGTCGCTTTTTATCATGCGCACGGCGCATGGAGCTGGACAATGGAGACACAGACAGAGTAAAGAATGTTTTTTTTTTCATTTCCCAAATTTACTAAATAACGCTTCCTGACGGGCTTGGAATCGCCGTGAGACATATGTGCATGTCCGACATCGGGCGTGTTGCCGTTCGTCCCTTTCTGTCCTCTATCACAGCAGTACTTGTTAGCGTCTGTTTTGCTTGGATTAAACGTTGCACGACCTGCGTGCGACTTACTATTAACTGTATATGTATTCTCCCAAATAGATCTTACCTAGATATGCATGCCCCAAACAGATATTAGCTAGATCTGTGCATCCCCCAAAACACACCCGTGATTGGTGAGCCGCTCACCTCGCTGCCTCTTGTTGCACATCTGCCTATGGTGAGCGTATTCGGCAAACTCGTAATCTGGCCGAACGCAACCACACAGGTCTAGCTCGCGGGCCATCACACATTCCTGTACACACACCTGTCCCAACGAAAAATGATGAATGAACCAGTGATTACTGTTATTCGTACTATTGCGTAACTACTAGTTAATTATTCGTCTAAGATAAGACAACACAGACAGTTACGCTATGTACGTTAACGCATACGTGTGCTGCTATGTACACCTGTGTATACTTTATTGCGCAGCACACGTTTTGGCTGGATACGGAAATGTAGTTAGAGAGTAGTAGTTAGCTGTATAGAGAGAGAGAGAGACACGACGTTTTCAATACCAAGCAAACTGAACGGAAGTGTGGGGTGTTTCAGGTTAGCTCTGCACATAACTAGGTTTTTACGCGGTCATTTCCCATGATAGTCATGAGATATGATAGACATAAGATAGTGAATCGTTTAGCCGACTTTTTACGTCATTCTTTATATTTGTTAAAGCCAAAGTTCAATCAAGAGGCCACATTAGGCTAGCATATGACAGCATGGTGTCGTCCGCAGTCTTCTCGCCCACAACGAATACACATATATTGCCGTGTTCGGTCCATGGTACGTAATAATTATGCAAAATATACAGTGAAACTCATGCGTGGCATAGCGCACGACAACCCGTTAATTCGCTCTGCTAAGCGAATTACCACTACTTGTGGCACCTGTGGTGAAAAGCAAGAGGACACACGTCAGGTGAGCTTGAGGATGCGTGGTGGTTATCGGTAACGCAAACTAACGCTGTTGGTCCTCTGGAAAAAATGGGACGTCCGCCAGCAGATAGACTTGCAGATGATTAATTGCATCGTACGACATGGTCAGCCCTAGCACGCGCTTTAGAAATACTAGCCTCGTAGATCCTTTGGTTGATGGGCCATGATATAGCGCTCCCAAAAACTCTAATCGTACGATCTAGTCTGATTACCTTGAGAAGCTTTTCTTTACTTCCTTTAGGGATACCTATTTTTCTACCGCTTCCTCTAAGTGATAGAACTACGATTTCGGATTTGTTTAAAAATTAGACCCTAAATAATACGCCAAAAGTTCCAGCAAGTATAGTCGAGCCCGTTGACTCGACTACACACGCGAAATAAGTATATATGATATATATACAGGGTCATTCGTATCAAAATGTACTTCTTTCAAACTTTGATAGAAATCGGCAAGAAAATAATTTTTCCCTACGGAGGGAGGACGCGGAAACGTTTTGTTTAGGAGTGAGGATGAAATTTATAAAAGTCGTTATTCTGCCTTATTTTCTTCTACATAGTTGTACAAAATCTACGTTTGCGAGAGAACCAGTCAACGCATGAAGGAACCGATTATACTGGCGTGTTCGGAGGATTCACTAGCTTGCGTAGTGAAAAGCAAATAACCAGGTTGAGGACAGTCATAAAAAGTCGATATGTTGTTATGTCTAACGTTGACGCTTTTTTGTGAAAAATCGTTAAATTTTTTCATTACGACCAAACGTGTGTGTCCAAAATACCAGTCGCATGCAATAGCAAATTTAATGCCCACCATTTTCGTACGAAAGTGATGGTGCTGCCTTACGTAGTTGTCAAGTAACTAAGCTTGTTCGATAGCCATATCGAAAGCGAAGGCATGCATACTTGCATAGAGTGTATGAGAAAGTTAGGTACATATTTCGAGGTTTGGTAGAACTCAACAAGAGAATAAATTTTCCTAGTGGAAGGAGGCGGTGGAAACGTCATGGCAACATTTTACGGTTCTGAACGTGAAAACTTGCTCGTAAAACATAACAACTATGACTGTCGAAAAAGCTTAGTTACTCGACAACTTCGTAACGCAGCACCATCACTTTGGTACGAAAATGCTGGGCATGAATGTGGTCTTTTGAAAGTACATTTTTGGTCGGAATTGATTTTTTTACGATTTTCATGAAAAAGCGTTAACTTTACATATCGACTTTTTATGACTTTCTTAATTCTGGTTATTCGCTCTCTGCTACACAAGCTAGTGAAGTGCCTTAAGTGCAGAATTTTCCTACGAACGCGTCGGTATAATTGGATACTTCATGCGTTGACTGGTTCTCCCGTAAACGTAGAATTCGCATAACAATGTAGCAGAAAAACTACTTTTATAAACTTTACTCTCTCTCCTAAACAAGACGTTTCCGCGTTTCCCTCCATAGGCAAAAATTATTTTCTTGCCGAGTTCTATCAAACCTCGAGAGAAGTACATTTTGAAACGAATGACCCTGTATATACTTATTTCGTCATATATATATATATATCATATACATATTTCAATTTCGATCGTGGCGGGTTGCATTCGTCTGCGCCCCGTGGCACATTTGTAATTATGGGGGTCCGTCTATAAAGCAATACAAAAAAAGCAGTCGCGTGGACGTTAAATCTTGCCTAAAAGTCAGCCCGAAACGTTTAATTTTAAAATAGTTTATAAAGCACGCTCCGTGTACACATACTTGCGGCAACTACAGGAAAAACGTCTTTATGTCGGGGGTCGCCATACAAGTGACGAATCGGAATGATCTGCAGCAGTAGGCGCTACACCAAAGGCTGTAGGGCCATAGCACAAACGAATTTAGGTATAACAGCCAGATACAGGTACACGAAGATCCACGTGAACCTGAGGGAAGCAGAACCACAGGCGGTGTGCTGTCTACACAGTTTTCAAACGCACAGTGTGTTAGAGATTGGTAATATGTTGGTCCAATCCAAGGTATCCTAAATTGTCTGTCATAAATGTGCGTGCGAATGAGACTACCTCATAATTTTTGTATCCGTGGAACTGGTTGAAGTAGCCCATGCTCACGTAGTCCATACACCTGGAGGCAACAGGCGGCGGCAGCCGCTTGAACGATTTCTGAAAGAAATCATTACTGCATTTTAAAAAACTGACTGATGTGTGTTTATATACACATGTCAGTTTTCCCAAATCTATTTATCCATATCAAATGCAAATATATATATATATATATATATATATATACAGTGCTTGGGCTAGATATAGGACAACAGGTATCGTTCGTTCAACTTGTATGGTTGTTCTGCGTCTGGCCCAATTACAGAATTGTTGATGTGCAATGATGTGCAAAAATGTTTTCTCCATTTGCTGTGAGGATCACAGCACAGTGAGTGATTCGTTATTATGCGACGAGCGCTGCATGTATCCTAAACCGTTTCACTCCACCATTACCAAAAGAGATGTACTCAGCCACCTGTGGGATACTTTTCGACGATGTTGAGTACATGATGTGCGCAATGAGTATGGTAACAATAAAAAGTTAAATTTTAGGAATTGTTTTTTGAATATAAATAAACGTTTTATTATTCACAAATTAAACGGTGTATTTTTCGATTCTGATATAATTAGAACGGCTAAATGTAGTTTACCTGTCCAATTGAGATCGAATAGTGGAGACCCTGACGAAGATAAATCGGTGACAGACGCTCCGGAGGGCACACCTTTTCACATGAGACCAAGTAACTTTATTCGAGGCAACTGTTCTTACAGTATATATATATATATATATATATGAATACGTATATATATATATATATATATATATATATATATATATATATATATATATTACCACCTATGCTTATGACATTGAATCTTGGACGTACCAAAAAATATCGAGTGTCGGTAGCTTTTTACTTGGAAACCTTAAACTTGCATTTCGAGTCGGCGTTTATTATTTGAGTCTGAAGAAAACGAGGTTTGGCGATATTGGAGGAGCCGAGAATAGAGGAACAACATATCTGCATCAAGTTATGTGGCAAAAACCAAGTCAGATGTTCTATAGTGGGGGAAATGTTACGAACTGTGACGGAGCAGAAACACTGTGTATACGTGGTACCGTCGATTTTGCAACGGATGTGAAAAGACCAAAGATTATCTCCATTCGGGAAAGTCATACAATCGCCTAATTAATATCAGGGAGGTAGCTGAGGAATAAGATATGCTTCATGGATCAGTCATAAAAGTCTTGGTGCGTCAAGAGACTAGCAGCGAAGTTCGTTCCAAAAATGTTGGATTTCCAGCAAATAAACGCCCATCGGATATCAAGAATTTGAACCTTGAGGCGGTAGCAGAAGACCTTGAATTGCTTCAGAGAATGATTACATGCGACGAGTTATGAGTATTTAGTTACGACATCGAGATCAAAACCCAATCTTTCCAATGGTGCTTCCAATGAGAGAGTCGATTGAGAAAATTCAGACAGAGCAGATCCAACACCAAGGTTCTTTTGACTGTTTTTGTCGCCTACAAGGGAATCATCTTCAACGAGTTTTCCGCACCGACGCACAAATCGTTACTGATTTCGGATTATTTGATGAAAAATATTCATATTGCACACTCCATATTCGCTGCGCTTGGCTCCGTGTGATCTTTTCCTGGTCTCAATAAAGAAAAAATGTCTTAAACTAAATAAAAAATAAATGTTCCTATCAAACATTTTGAACGGGCAGCGTTTTGAGACTATACAGGAGGTAAAGACAAATTCGCAGAAGCAACACAACTCGAACTTAGAAACACGCGTTTTAATTTTTTTTCGATGAGTGACAAATGAGGGTGGCACAAGTGTATTACCGCGGGCGAGAGCCCTTTTGAAAGAAACAAAAACACAGGAATAAATGAAAACCAAAGTAAATATTACTTTTTATAAGTATGTGTCAGAACTTCTCGATCCTCCCTCTTATATATACCATTGTATACTTATGCAAGCTTAGGAACTTTGCACTTAAAGCACAATATCTACTTTACAACTTGTGTAACTCGTGTTACCCAGTGAGCTTAAGAATTGACCGTAAACCTTCGACGTAATTTCGACGCCACAGTCGATACAGCTGACTGGCAATAATCTCGCCTGTAGTTAGATGGAGAGAAAACTAAATTTATTGGAGATGCATTATCTATGGAGCCCTTGCACCGTGGCCAAGGGTATGGATTGAGTAGATATATGGATTTGGTTGTGTGAGCGCTTACTTCCTTCTGATGAACAATGATGGGGTACTTGTTGACGGCAGAAAATCTTGCGGTAGAATTTGTGTCCCATAGCGACCTTATGCGGAGTTCTGTAAGTGGTCATATTGTAACAACTTATAGATAAGTTACTTATTGGTAACGTACACCAACTTACTAAAGCCTCACATGATATGTGATGAATGACACTGTAAGGTGCTTTATCAATAATTTTTAGTACCAATTTATATTATATATATATATATATATATATATATTAAACGGGAAAATAAAAGTTACGGCGATCCCCATATGAGAACTGGCATTTATTCAGTATGCTTTTCTTTGTAAGAAGTAAGTAAATTATTTGTATGCATAAATAATTGTCGAATGGCCATCTAAACCTGAACCGCTACTGGATATCCGTTCATTTGCAAAGAATTAATTTTTTTCTATTAGCTTTCACACCCAATACCTCAAAATCACAACTCTACGACCATTTGCAACACTCAAAACGAACACAGTCAGGCAAATGCGCAGTTCGCAATGACGATCATTTTAGTACCACCTTATGGCGGTCCCATCCGTGGATCGTAGTAATTAAGTTGATTCGACGGGCATGTCGGGACTTAGTGCATGCATAAGTGATCTAGAGTGATTTGTCTGAAATATGCATGCATTCAATCTCGACATGACCGCAGGAAAACCTAAGTTGCTCCGCAACCACAGATTGGATCAGCTGTTTACCAGGATAGTTGGTACGAAAATGTTCGTCATGAGATGCTCATTTGTTAGTTTTAAGCTCATTTTTTTGCGAATTCTCTTCTAAGGGACCATGTCGCATATTCTGGTCGGCAATATATGTTCTTCCGAAGAAGCAGAATTTTTTCACTCTGAAACAAGACCTTTCAAAAGGCCGTTTCCCATAGGAAAAAATATTTACTTTAACGAGCTCTACAATTACCTATATCGATCTTCAAATATTTTGGGAAAACCCTGTATATATATATATATATATATATATATATACAGGGTTTGTTATCAGCTGTTGAACAGAGTAGACGTGTTCAACGTTTGCTCCCACTATTTTGACTCGTTTACCTTGTTGCAAGTGTGACAATTGAACGAAAAGCTACAGCAGTGACAGTACAAACCACGAGGAGTCGAAAGAAGTACGAAACAAACTTCAAACTGCGCCAGGTAGTGATGCCGGGGTCCCAACTCCGCTCAACCTGACAGCCGATCGTGTTCGATTTACAACATCCTTGCAACCGACGTTTGTTTATGTTTTGCGCTGCTCGGCGGTCTTCTAGCCAGCGGGTTCAGTGCATGTCGAGGTAGCTCCGTGGACAAGACGGGAAGCCCTCGACTTGTGAACAAAGAAACCGGGTTCAAGTCACGCTTGTGTTGCAATATTTGTATCTTTCTTTTTTCGTTTTGTAATTAACATCCATTATGGCTGGCGCTCTAAACTGTGGGGTTTGCAAAACCATCATAGTTGAGGAAACAAGTTACTGTGTATGTGCGATCTGCAAAAGCACCTTCTATGTACAGTGCAGAGATATTGAAAGCTGGACAACAATGACCACACAGGCGAGGCAGGCCTGGCGGTGCAATATATGCAACTTTTCATCAGCAGGGCTAACTGCCGCTCAGTTCGGACTCGAAGTTGATGTCCTGCCCCCGAAATTGGCGTCATCAGAACACACGGCGCCACTTGGCGAGACGATTGCTCTCCTTTTCTCCAGAATCGCATGGCTTGAGCACCAGGTGAATTCTCTTCGAACACAGTGCGAGTCACAGTCCTAAATGCTACGCGCGCGACCCGCGCCTGCCTCACAAAGCATGGACGACGCGGAAGTGACAACCAGTCAAATCGAATAAAAAAAGGGTTCTACTTATGGGCGATTCTGCCGTCAAAAACCTGCGCAGTAAGATTCGCGATAATTTTGGCCGCACGCCAGGATTTCAGTCCAAATGTTATTCAAATGAAAAAGTTGCCGACATTCTTCAGAAGACGGAGCAAATGATTGACGCCAAACCGGGTACATACAAGATAAATATTCACGCGGGTCAGTTTGATACAATGAATGGACGCGGACCCGAAGCTATCGAGGCAATCGTCAAGTTTAGAGATGTCCCTGCTTCCAAATCTGCAAATTCCAGCATGATAGTTGTTTCAATTCCAAACCATTCGACAGAATGTAGGGCGTCGCGTAAAGTCGGAAACACCAAGAAATTCCTTGCCAACTTCTGGAAGACCGCTCAACGGGAGTCAACCTCGACCCGGGCAACAAATGAGACAGCAGAACATACGCGACGGCTTGATTCAATTTTCTCAGTCCAAGAGATGGCGCGATCGTCGTTCCTGGCGCGCAAACGATGTACAATTGCCGCAACAACCGACGCAGCCTGGCAGACAACAGCATGTGTCACCGTATACGAGTATGCAACAATTGACCCAGCAGCAGACTCCCAATACCGATTGGGCAGTTCAGGCACCCAATCAGGGTCAGTTTCCTATGGGGTTTTGGAACCCGTATTAGATGCCCGTGCTGTACCCGAATATACTACAGAGGCAACTACCCTTTTTCTCAACTCAAGATTATACAGTGGAACGTCGATGGCATTGGTAATAGTTTACCTCTGCTGATATTATCGGAAATAAATAAGTTCGATATTATCATTCTTACCAAGACATGGTCTGATAAGGTTGACCTTTCAGGGTTCTACTCAGCTATTAGCCCGGCTCATAAAAATCACGGTCGGGGCCGGCCCAGTGGTGGAGTATCGGGATTTTAGGAGCCGTTTCGACTAAGTTGACTGAAGACAACTCTGTGGTTCTCGAGGCAGATGAAATCAACATAGTCGCCGTATACTCTAACCCACATGAAGATATATACAAGTTCGTCGATCGATTGACGCAAGTCCTATCTGCAATTGATTTAAATAAACCAACAGTTTTGGCAGGCGACGTAAACTGTCGTCTTGACCAACCGGGCGCACGAAGAACGCAGATATTACTGGATATTCTTTACCAACTTGGTATGTGGGTGATCACAGACCCAGCACAGCATACTTTTAAAGGGCACCAAGAATCATCAACAATCGATATTTTTGCAACCAATTTAAGCCCGGTTGACATCCAACATTGCGGATATGCAAGCAATAGTACAGCTTTTGGCAGTAGGCCGCACCTGCCGGTAACTTTGCTATTCAAAATACATACAAACGGCACTACGGCAAACAGAAAATACGTCGGAAAATTGCTGGATCCAGATCGCATTAACCATGTGTCTAGGACACTGAACTTCGATTCAGAGGGCCTCAGCATAGAGAGTCTTTGCGAAAAACTGACTACAACAATTCTGAGTTGCGTAGCTTCCTCCACCACTCGGCGCTCAAAACCATTGTCCAACAGACAGTGCGAGGCTCAAAAGTATGCGAGGCAATCATTCTTTCTCTCCCGTTACCGTCCAGAGATGACCGATTTTTACAACAGGATCCGCAAATAATACTCTAATACCCTAAAAGAGGCCCGGCTTGCATATCTTGAAGCACAAGAAGCTAAGATGATTCAAGCCGCAGAACGCCAAGCTTATAAATGGATCCGCCATACAAAGGAAAGAGTTGCGTCCCCATTTCGTCCACAATCCTAGTCCAGCACTTTAGAAATATGTTCTCGTCGGCAAACACAATCCCGCACGAAGTGCTAGTGTTTCAAGGCCAGCACAGCGAAACTGCCAGCATCCTCCTTCAATACTGACGAACCATTTACTTTACAGCAAGTTGCGATGGCAATTTCGCACCTTAAAAATGGAAAGGCGCCGGGACCAGATAAAATTAGAAATGATCATATCAAGCAGTCGGAACCGCTGCAACCAGCGATCACTCACTTAATGAATAGATGCCTGGACATAGGGGATATACCGGCTAGTTGACGAGATCGTATACTGGCCGTGATTCCTAAAGGCAAGGGTGACGTATTGGATCCTTCAGCCTGGAGAGGAATTTCAAAGAAAAGCTCCATCTATAAACTACTATCGTTACTCCTAACCCGGCGCCTGGAAAATTTTCTCGAAATGCAAGGTTTCATACACGAAGAACAGCATGGATTCAGGCGTTGCAAATCAACACATACAGTGTGCACAATATTTCTCGAGGATATTAAGAAAACAGTGAGCCGGCGCGGACGTTCAAGGTTTGCAATATTTGTGGATTTCAAGTCTGCCTTTGATACCGTACCTCGCAACGTTGCTCTTTGCAAGATCGCAGCCTTGGGTATGCCACCGCGTTTTCTCAAACTATTGGCGGCTATACTCCAGGAGAATTATGTGATATTGGACGACGGCGTTGCCGAACATCCCAAATTTGGACAGACAACAGGTGTTGCTCAGGGCGATAACCTTAGTTCAATCCTGTTTTCTGTAATTGTCAGTGAGCTGCCGGCGATTGTGAAGAAGAAGCATCCGTCAGTGCAACTCATCCAATACGCGGATGATATTGTTATCTACTCTGAAAGTCGCTTCCATATTCAGCAAGCGTTGGTCACTCTTCCAAAGTTTGCGGCAGGTACTTTACTAGAGATAAATATTTTAAAGACAAAAGCAATAAAGTTCCATCGTGGAGGACGCCTCGCAACAGCTGATACCATAAAGCTTCACGGCCAGCCTATTGAATTTGTCAACCATTTTTTGGGCGTGGAATTACGCCAAGCGGTACCTCATTCCACCGACATATAGAGGAAAGGGTCCGTAAGGCGCTCATTGCCAATTTACTCAATTAAGAATCCGCAACTCCTCTCACTGAGGACAGCTTTAAAATTGTTTGACCTGAAAGTTGCCCCTACAGCAAGCTGTGCGATCGAACTTATTTAGGAACATCTCAGAGCTCCAAGCTTTGACGAACTCGACCGCCTGAAAGCAACGTATATTAAACTGGTTATGGGCGTTCCCCGAAGCAGCCGTAACCGATTGGTGTATCTGGTTTCGGGTACCCCACTTTTCACAGAAGACCTTCAGCGCCGCTTTAACCTGCGATTCACTCGCGAGTATGAAGAGCACTTACTAAAGTGGGAAGCTAAAATGTGTCAAGTGGACATGAAATTCTATCGGACGCAAGCTATGATGAACAACTCGTGGAAGAATGCCCAATACAAAAATCGCCACCTTTTTATGCGTCATGCAATGCACGGTTTTTATCATGCAGTGTGCACGAAAGTTGGTTTCCATGAGGCAGACGAGCAGTGTACCTGTCGGCACTGTGGAGAAGCTTGCTCAATCTACCATCTATTGCATTGCCGGAACCCACCAACACTACGGCAAATTCATATGTAACAAACACTCAGCTTGAGTAATAAATGATTGTTTAAATATATATATATATATATATATATATATATATATATTCAAGCAACAATAATAACAAAATAGTCCCATTGAAGTGCGCATTCTCCTAAGCATTTGTGATTTCTTACCCTTTTTGCAAATTTTTAACTTATCTAACGTATAGGCTTAAACATTATATATCACAGACTCTTTGTCTTTAAGAACATTGATGATTGCGACTGCTATCTCTCCGCTAGCCAGTGTCTTATGACGTTCATACAAAGCAAATTTTTCTTCCGGTTGTTCCAATAGGCGCAGATTTCTTTCAATCAACCAATTCGTTCTCTCATAATAACATCTTTTTGAAAGCCACATCCAGCCACATCGGTCGCCCCTCATACCAATGAAAAAATTTATGATACTGAGGTTACAAGGTTATATATATATATATATGTCACCAAACGCAGTGGCGTATATATATTTGCTTTTATATATAGGGAGTAACAATTATCTTTGTACGAACGTCAGCTCTGGTGTCCCCTGCCAAACGGTTGGGTGCTTTGCCAACTCGTTAAATAAGTTTGTAGGCCTTCGGGCCAGGAAGCCATAGGGGTAGGCAATACTGGCATATGTACTTCTTGCACTTATTGGCCTCCGCCAACATAGACGAATGGCCGGCGCGTTCCGCTCCCGCACTGACCATTGAAGCACCCAGTGCGTTATGCAACCCCCTCATTGAAGGGACTAATGAATCAGTAACGGTTGCATCCTACATCAGCATGCGAGCTATCCTAAAGGGCCTAAGGGTCAGTCCATCTGGTCTAAATCGTTATTTGTTTCTCGTACTTATTTCATTAATCAAACTAGCTACCGATGGTGACCAACGATTCGGATATTTCGTTTATCAGCGGCTGTCTCTCCAAGTTCAGTTTGCGAGCGCCGTTTCAGTGTTGAACAGCTTACGCAGGTGGTCAACGTCCGGACTTGACGTTTGACGGTCACGAGTAATAATGCTTGTCGCGTTCAGTTTCATACAGTTTTGCAGAACTGCATGATGTGCGGAGTTAAATCAGAGAAGAAGAACGGTATAATTCGGCCACGCTTGATTCAATTAATAGACGTACTCTCAATAATTCTTAGCATGTCAGCTCGACATCGTCCTGAGCTCGCAGTCGAATTTTGGAATTCCCTTGAAACTCATTAGCACTTTCAGCACTAAGAGGCGTACCTACCGTAAAGCCATGGCGTTTTGCAGCCAAAGAACGGGTTGTTTCCGTGCGCGTGAAGATGCATGTCGAACGTATAACAGCCATAGCTCGGCGCGCGAAAATGCGTTCTCTTCATCCTGCAACAGAGTTGGTCTAGCTGTAGATCAGATAAATACATGTGTGCATATGACCATATAAGCATGTATTTGCCTACCTTAGAGCAAGGATACATTGCTTGTTCTTAGCTAGCGTCCGCAAAAAGGCGCACATTTTTTGGAAAACTTGTTTTATTTGCCCGAAATGTCTTCTGCGGCAATTGTGGCCGCTTCGATAATTGTTTATAGGGGGAATAAGAGTAATTTGAATTTGCCTCTCAGACCATGCACATCTAAACTGCCTAGATGAAAAATTTGCCAGTGGTGTCAGTATTCTTTTGAAGTTAGTTGTGTTCGCGTTAGAGCATAAAATAAATGTCTGTGTAGATAATCGAATTCAGACTGTTTTACCGTAGAGTGACCAGCTTTGAATCGAACCGCGCTACGGTGGTGAGAGCAGAAGAGCAACGGAAACGCAGACATTTAGACATATAAGACGAATATATATATATATATATATATATATATATATATTGCCAAATCAATCATAGTCGTAGCAGCAGACGCATTAGGCGCAGTCTAATCTTGAACTATTACGTGCGAGTTTAGAAAAAAAGATTCTAAATAATCGCACGTATTAGTTTATTTGCGTCTTTAGGGAAGACGGTTCAAATCATAAAACGACCACCTGGTCCTAGCGACATTACTTAGAGCGAAGGGAAAGGTGCAAGCGCCTATATGTATAGCGCAGTGGGAGCGCAGCTAGAAGACTACGATTCTAAAATTGTGAGTTGGAGTACAAGACAGACAAACAGAACAATGTGCCAGATAAGTTTTCGAGACCGCGCTTAGGTACGCCGTTTGAAAGAAGAGAGACGTCCGAGAATTTAGCAGCAGGAATCAACATGATGACGTGGCAACTAATAACTCTATCAGCTCAGACGTAGATGAAGAACTGCTTCTAGTGAGCAAATGGCGGAAAGAGAGAAGAATACAATGAACGTCGATAATATATGAGCCAGCAGCAGAAGAGGTGAGTATGCGGTGATGACAGGGGGTTTACTTCCAAGAACGCCACGACGGACAGCCTTAGGCTAGTACGTGGAATAGCACATTAGAAAATCACACGTCCTGCTCAATAGAGTAATGTAGCCTACTTGTAGCCAGAAATGAAAAAAGACCCACAATGAGTGCTGCACAAGGAGGACTTTATATTATGTCGAACGGCAACTTGGACAGCCAAGCACTACGACACGTGACATCCAGGGTCCCGATGTATCATTGCGTGCTGACGCGAGAGATTTACCACCATCGTGGTAGACTATCAGCTTTTCTAAAAGTAGTCCCAGTCGAACTTGTAACTTGACAATGGTAGAACATTAATGAGCCGTAAATTTGGCTAGTTTATGAAAAATTTAGTCAAGTTAGTAAGTACTTCAGCGCTCACTTGTAAACCATGCACATTTAAATGTACTGCTTGAAACATTCACACATGAAGGCTCACGTCGTAGTCAAGCGAACGGACGTCTTGAGACCCCGAAAAAACCGGTACCGCAAAGCCAACCATTCGGTTAAAACGATACATCAAAGGTTACTACGGAGACCTCAAAATAAAATAAGTCAGGGGGCGCCTGCGCCATCCTCGAGGCCTGCTCCACCACGGAAGCGAGCAAGGCTTCGTGGTTAAATAATATAACATAACATCACTTTTATTTCACATAAAAGGGTTGATATCAATATACATACTTCTGTAAGACAATCGTGACTAATCACCAAATTGGCGAGCGCTATTTGGATTATCATGGGCTCATTTGGCCATACGCCAAGCAAATAGTCCGTTCACGAATTCACCGCGGACCACGGCTTTTGAGGTGATTGATCGTTGACTCCTTAGGTTATTGGAGCGTACATCAAAAAAATGTCCTAACAAGTCACATTTTCGTAATTGATGTAGAACAGATAGGTTGCACTGCAAGAAAAGTGAGTCAATACTTGGAACAACGTCATCTAACACGCTGTGGGGGCACCTGATTCGCTAATATCTTGGTAAATAATTTGGTAACTTGACGTAAAACAGTGTCGTTCACTTCAAACTGATGGGACAGAAATCCAATAAACACAACGTGCTTCTACAGCTAGCCGATGGCTACAGACGTCCACAGCTAGATGATTTCTACTGCACACGATTACGGCCAGTAGCTACAGGAAGTTTAAGAAACATTGACTCTACCGCGCATGCATCTCGTGCACAGGAAAAACGCTTTCTTTCGCACAATGCGCGATTTTGCCTAAAAGCATCATACTCCCTTGACCTTGAGTCAATTGAGCGTGCATTCAAACAAAAGTATTTAACAGGTAAAGTAGCGTGAACATGTCTTTCAAACAGGGATTCATTGCAACGTCCATCGACCGCTGGCAGAGTCTGGTTAAAAGTGGTAGGTGAGTTTTAAGAAAACGTTGTTGCGTCGCCGGTTGCCGGTTTCAGTCAACTCCCGTGATAAAAGAATCAGGGACATACGACAGCTTCGCTTTTTCGCTATAATAATTTGTATTCAATAAATATTACAAATGCAACAGATTGTTCAATTCATTTTCAATCAAAACGCTGTTATGGCGACACAATATACGTATATTGTCTTGCAACTGGATGTGCAATGGTCAGACCAGCAGCTATCGATATGTGAGTGGGTTTTTAGTGATTGGCACGCACATGGTGGCACATTCGACGGCCGGGCATCCGGGCGCATCGGAGATGAGTCTACAGGTGAATAGCGACTCCGGCTCAAGGGAGGCATCCGCTCGGAGTTCATAGTCGTAGAGGAGACGGGTCGCAGCCGAGCTGAAGTCTAGCTGGAGTTCGATCATCAACAACCCCTTACTTAGTTAGGGAGATTAACCAATGTCACTTTTCTGTTCCGTAGGTAGAATGAATAGTAGTAGTTCTCTAATTGTTTTGTATCGGCGAGGAAATAATGTATCTGCATGCTTACTTAAGCTGATCGTTAGCAACGTAATGTCAATGGCAACGACATGTTTGTTCAAGCAAAAACCTTCAAACAAAAATCTGTATTCTATTGGATTTTCATACATATGCACTGTATAGCTTAAAATGCAAGAACATATAAGAGCAATGTGTTAGATTTCTTTAAAGTTTGTTTTAGATTATCTTATCATACTAAATATAGATTATCCGTTTATTAAATACTACTGTGATATGCGGTGGTGTAATTTAAACTTACATCACAGTCTGGATCCAGCCCCTTGCACAAAATCGAACGATTTATCCTGGAAAACGCATTAGAGTTAGAACAAATTTTGATAAAGGGATTATAAAATCCATAAGACAATAGATGCAGCATACAGTCATCACAGCATTGCCAGTTGTGTTTATTAATTAGAAATATTATATTATAAGCACATGTTAGTTATGCTTAATGTGCAACATTGGTTGCCATTGTAGAAACCAAGTTAAGCTTATGGAGAGGGTCAAACGTGTGCATTCATACCACAGACCTGTCCAAAACAAGCAAGGTGCTATGCTAAGTACTACATTCTTTTTCAGTATGTATGTGTTTAGGATTACAGTATGAATTTATTACTTAAACGCAAACCTGCAGATTTTAAGAAAGGTAGCCTTGAAAGGGCGCCGGAACCCCGCAATTTCCACTGCCAAAGGGGCTGATTATACCCATAACCCAGTCCTATAGACATGATTGTCTATATATATATATATATATATATATATAATGGTTAGCGTCTATTTCAGCCATTTCAATCATTTTACTTTGCCAGTGACGGTATACCAACCAGTGCATTTGGCAGACTTTCTGTTATGTAGGCTCTAAAGTTTGTCCCACTAGAGAATAGTAGCCGTAAATCTATATATATATATATATATATTTATATATATATATATATATATATATCTGTACCCAAGCCCATCGAGTGTCATTGTCGAAAGTTCACTGAGGTGTGCTGATGTATGCGACATGTGACTTGATTTGTGCGGTGTGCAACGGCTGCCGTGGGCGTAAGCAGTGCACCTACCACTGCTCGGTGCAAATCGTGACGGCTGGGAACTCGATGTTCGTCCTCATCTCCTCGAAGACGGTGACGGTGAACTCGTACTTTTCGTAGAGCTCAAGCACCCGACCAGCCTGGTAGAGAAAGCCGATGATGCACAGGAGCCAGATTGTGCCTTTGATGAACAAGTTGACCCGTTGTCGGCTGATGCGAAACATGACTAAAAGCGCCAGCCGACACGTCACCACGTTCAGTTAATAGAAGCAGCATTAAGTAGAATGAGACTGAAGGAATTCTAGCTACAACGCTAACCCGCGCTAGAAGCGTAATGGAAAAGATACACGACGCGGACAATTTTCGATATGAGAATACAGTGAATATTGTGTTTGTGCCTTTATAGCATTGTATGAATCTAGAATTAAAAATACTTTTTCAGAAGGTCCTTTTTAATTGTAGACCATTCTTTGTTTTTCGCGGGCTTGGAATTTCTTACACCGTACAAAAAGCTCGATTTTATTAGTACGTTCCGCTCCCGACTAAAGTCGCGAACTGCCTGGTTTTGTTTGTTTGTTTTGTTTACATAAACTCGCTTTTATTTTCACATAAAAAAAAAGGCGTGTGCTGCAATTTATCATGGTCATGCATGTGTTGTTTCCAGTATGCGTACTCCTGCATTAAGAACGTAACTAATGGTTAAGTAGGCGATTACTATTTGAATTTGCATTCGCCCATTTGGCCATCCACCAAGCACGCAGCCCGTTTACGAATTCAGAACGGGCCACGACTTTTAGAGTGATTGTCCTTAGGCTATTGGCGTGCACCTAAAAAAGGTGTCCCAGCAATTCACATTTGTCTAGTTCACGTAGAGCAAATATGTCGCCTTGCGCGAAAAGTGAGTCTGTACTAAGAACAGCATCAGCAACACACGCTTTGAGAGCACCAGAACCACAGCGTTAGGAACGTGTCTTGGACGTCTTCTACTAACCTTCTGTATTTGGTCAAATGAGGATCCCACAAAGGAGAGCAATATATATCCGTTTAAGAATAACAAGAGATTTATAAATGCGCATGCACACAGGAAGAGTCAATTGAAGCAGCAAAATATGGTATTTACAAAGCGCAATGATGCCTCGACAACCTCAGTAGTGTCGAAGCTAAAATCAAGATCAGGTGTAATATATATGCCTGGGTGCTCTGTATAAGAGAGACTCGGTTAAATATAGCCGTTTATTTTGTAGTCGAAGTCAAGTACAATAATCATGAAACAATCAGTTCATCAATTTATCAACATAACGCAGTTTTTGGTCAACTCTGAAAGCTGTATCCATGTAGTAGATGGGAGGTGAAGCCGTGCTGGACAGGGCAAAGTCAGCGGATTAAAAGTAACAAATGATTTAAGCGGTTGTCTAACACCTTCTCAAATATGCCGCATTACATAGAGTATTGCGATAGAGACCGGTAATTCTCAGCATTCGGTTTCGGGCCCTTGTCGACAGGATTGATAAGACTGAGTCTAGAAAAATGTTTTCAATTATTATATATAAATGCATATGAAATAATA
This sequence comes from Dermanyssus gallinae, assembly GCA_003439945.1. Lineage (NCBI taxonomy): Eukaryota > Metazoa > Arthropoda > Arachnida > Mesostigmata > Dermanyssidae > Dermanyssus > Dermanyssus gallinae. The sequence continues at coordinate 1,072,331 of QVRM01002297.1, forward strand.
ATAGAGCATATTAGAGCTCATCTTTAAAATATTTTATGAAGCGCACAACGCCGTTGTTATAAAATAGTTTAAAGATGAGTCTCAGTAACTTGGCTAAAAAATGCAAAGTATAAAAAATGGACGATTGCTTTCGGGTGCAAGGCTAGTCTTCGGCTTAAGACCGGAAATAGCTGAATAGATTGCATACTCAGGGGAGATAACCAAGTCATTTTGATGAGAAATGTTGTATGGGTTATTTTCCGCTGAAATATTTGGAGCGGAGCCACAGAACAGTAGAAAATTGTTCCGCTAAAGGCTTAGCTCTTTGTAAGTCAACAGAGCCCGGCCACCGTAGGACCTTATGTGAATAGCTCTCACAACCGCAGACGTTCGGTATCTCTCTAATTTGTCTGCAAGCAGCTCATCAGACCCGCAACAAATTAATTCTCTTGCAAGAAGTACTCGTATAGTAAAACGACACTTTAAACCACTGGCGCACTCTGACCCGCTTTCAAATCCTCCTTCGTGTTTCGATGTTGACTGGCCAAGAGCGCTGAATTTCAAGTAGTTCAGGTAATTGTAGATTCTCGTTAGCTCTTGTGTACATAGTTGTAGCTTTTTCTACACATATATAGTTTAAGCTAGTAGTATATATATATATATATATATATATATATATATATATATATATATATATATATATATATATATATATATATATATATATACGCTCTTAGTTTGTAAACACTGTGTTGTCTATTGTTAGTTTGCATTTAACGCAAGACCTCTTACTTTGGCAAGAACAAGATGATTTTTGTGGCAACGATAACAGCATTATAACAGGGAGCCCAGCAATACGGTATCCTTGTTTGTGTTGAGTTGATCCGTTAGTCATTTAGGCAGTTAGTCAGTTTTTGTTCGGGTTCATGTATCCAATTACAGCCGACAAAGCACCAATTAGGGAAGCTTGAAGTGTACACTCATTGAATTAAATGTAACTTGCAGTGCCCGTCGTATGAAACAGGAAAAGAAATAGAGACACCAAAAAAAAGCCTAATAACAAATACCAAAGCATGAGACTGCACGTCCTCAAACAAATTTAGACGAGTTTTAATACAAACTGTATGCAATTAACCACGCGAACTATCACTACATAAAGCGGTCTCTGAGAACAACCATTTTCATTTTTCTATGTCTCTCGCGCTCCCTGTAATTTGAGAGCTCAACAAATGAATAGTGAGAACCGGAGACACCTTCAACACTCGTGCAAGCGTAGCAATGTCGTACTCAATGTAAATAATGGCAAACGTCAAATAACACTACAGAGTAAATATGAGGTTCCTTTTCGAGCTCACACTCGAAACTACGTCGAGTCTGTTTTTGAAACAAACACTGCACAGTGGTGTCGAGGTGTACTTTAATAGCTACCGGCTATCCGATCGACGTAACTCGATCAGCAGTGAAAGATGATCGAAGAAAAGTCGCAAATTTCACAATTTACACGTTAACACTTCAACCGTTTTTTTTGTCGCAACCTGGCCACTCCTGCTGCTATGTACGTCTTGGCGCGCAAGCTGTCTGTCTTGTTGATGACCCTACGTGGTATGCTCTATGCATTCCCGCTCGCCGGTAAAAAATGTTGGATCGATGCCTATATGTAATTAGCAATGCGTGGACGTTGTCATGTCACGCGGAATTGCTAACAGGGCTGGGTGTCCGTTCTGGGTCCCGGAACAACGAAGGTGGAGAGGCAATGTCGTATCGGGTCAGCGTCAATGAGCTCGGCATACCAACATGAACAGCCTCTGCATAAACAGCAGCTATAGTAGCAGCAGACGCAGCAACAACAAAAACAATAACGACGACAACTACAACATCAACTGCAACAATGACGAGAACCATAACAACAAGCAGCAATAACGACAACGTAGCCAATGAAGAAGACGCATAAGCCGCGTTTTTTGTCGTCGCGAGTGTGTGTCTGCACGAAATATAGCAAGAACAAGCAACAACGAGGCAGGGGCGTTCGGGTACCAGGTTAGTGAAGCACACAGACAACGTAAGACTCTCAGGTTTAACATAGTCGATCGCAACACTAAGCCGATCTACTACGAGAAATACTCGTTAATATTTATAGGAGGACTTACGGCTATCCATCGGTTCAACATTAGCGCTCGATAGAATTCTATATCATTTCTGGCTCGATATGCTCTCCTCAAGCAGCCACATGGCAAGGCCGTCATGCCGTGTCGTCAGAAGACTCAGTTGTATGAGTGCAAAATGACGATTCGAATGTTGTCTGAATGGAACAATTAAGAGGCCTCCCGCGAGGGGCATCTACTACTGAGGGACTTGCGGGGACTTTAACTTGACGCTCAGTCTCATAGCCCGCTCGGCAATATTGTCCATCGTGTACACGTCTATATTGATATTGGGGGACTGCATGCATCGGTGATAGTTCATCGTCAAATCCACACATAACCTGCATAACTTTTGACAACTACATGAGCAGTTTTCTAAGAATATATATATATATATGCCCATAGCTTTTTGGATAAGAAAATATATTTTAAATAGTGCATACACACGCCTTTGACCAACCTTAAGCGGTATTTGAGAGCTACAACAACTCAATGCGCAATGCCTTGTTTATATATATATATACAGGGTGTTTCTATTTGTGTGTCCAAAACGCTAGGGTATGGTCAAACTCGGTGAGAAAATCATGTTTGCCAATGGGTGGAAGCCGGGAAAACGTTTTGTTTAGGAGTGAGGATGAAATTTATAAAAGCAGTTATTCTGTCTTTTTTCTCCTACATAGTTGTGCAAAATCTACGTTTGCGGGAGAACCAGTCAACGCACAAAGGAACCGATCATACCGGCGTGTTTGGCGGAAAATTCTGCACAATAAAGTAGACATTACTAGCTTGCGTAGCAAAAAGCGAATAGCCAGATTAAGGAAAGTCATAAAAAGTTAAAATGTTACGTTAACGCTTTTTTGTGCAACATCGTAATTTTTTCCATTACGACCAAAAATGCGCGTCCAAAAGACTACTCTCAGGCAATAGCATATTTAATGCCCACTACATTCGTACCAAAGTGATGGTGCTGCGTTACGTAGTTCCCAAGTGACTAAGCTTTTTCGACAGTCATAGTTGTTATGTTTCACGTTGAAGTTTTCACGTCCAGAACCGTAGCATTTTGCCAAGACGTTTCCGCCCCCTCTTTCCATTAGAAAAAATTATTCTCTTGCTGAGTTCTACCAAACCTTAAAATATGTACCTAACTTTCTCATACACCCTATGCAAGTATGCATGCCTTCGCTTTCGATATGACTGTCGAAAAAGCTTAGTTACTTGGCAACTACGTAACGCAGCACCATCACTAAGGTACGAATGTAGTGGGCATTAAATCTGCTATTGCCTGGGAGTAGTCTTTGGGACGTGCATTTATGGTCGTAATGGAAAAAATTACGATGTTGCACAAAAAAGCGTTAACGTAACATTTTGACTTTTTATGACTTTCCTTAATCTGGCTATTCGCTTTTTGCTACGCAAGCTAGTAATGTCTACTTTATTGTGCAGAATTTTCCGCCAAACACGCCGGTATGATCGGTTCCTTTGTGCGTTGACTGGTTCTCCCGCAAACGTAGATTTTGCACAACTATGTAGGAGAAAAAAGACAGAATAACTGCTTTTATAAATTTCATCCTCACTCCTAAACAAAACGTTTTCCCGGCTTCCACCCATTGGCAAACATGATTTTCTCACCGAGTTTGACCATACCCTAGCGTTTTGGACACACAAATAGAAACACCCTGTATATATATACTGTTTAACCTAATTTTACAAATGCCATGAAAAACACGCTTTGAACGGAGTACATCCGTACGTATCGCTCCATGCTCGAACCTGCGACTTCTAACGTCAGAGTCGCCAGCCATTGTTCCGTTCCATCTCTTCGGCGGCGAAGTTAGTCTAATTACTTTAATTTTAATCTACTGAACATAACAAACACCTCTATCTAAGTAAAGGGCTGTGACAACCTTCTGCAAGGTTTGCTGGCAGTCAAAAATATTTTGTTTCTGCAAGTTTCAAGTTTCAGCATGGGTTCTGTACGGAACTGCATATTACATGCTTAAGTTATCGGTGAAAAATTATATACAATGAAGTCAAGCGAGTAAAGAACAGTGCAGAGGTATACAAGTCCATAACCCCAAGTCAACAGAGCGGAAATGCAGCAATCAATCTGCTCACCAATGACGAAAATTAGGCACAAATGAACGGTATATACCCTAAAGTTCACATTATAGTAAATAAATATAATCTAGAACATCGCAATTTCCGGTTCGATCACGACACAGTTGAAACATACAATCAGCACAGTGATGGGCGAAATTGAAACTTTGTGATCTAAAACTTTACAAACGGATAATGGTGAATAAACATCAACAAATATTTCTCTGTGCATTTTGCCCTTGAGGAGGAGCTCAGCATGCTCCTTTTTTATTCCGCCCCGGAGATTGCGGTTTCACTGAAGTGATGGATAAGGGGCAGTTAACACTGCCTTTGTGAAAAGAGCAATTTATACTTGGCTAAGTGAAAAGCTTTTATGCGACTTGTCCTGACCGTAACGCTGGACACTTCGTATGGCAACTCAATAGGAGGTGCTCAACCTTCACGTAAGTACCTGGAAAAAAGTTTGCATTTTCCCGTGTGAAGTGTGAGTGAAAATCTAACCTCCAGCGAGGATTACGTGCACAAGACAATTTCGAAGAGTTTCAATCGACCATTGGAGAGGATGTCCCATTCCTGCAGATTGTGCATGGACAGACTCAAGCCTAGCTATGCATCGCTAGAGGAGACCTTGGTTTTGAATGCGAAGCCTTTCCATACGATTCTTCCTGTGCGACCACCTCGTAGCCACAAAATAAAATCTGCTCGCTGAGTACGTGGCAATATGCCACTCAACGAAGAATAGACTCGGGACGTTCTGAGGTTCGATAACTGCTGATAAAATTCCGGACAACAACCGGTCTTTCTTGTTCTCGAAACTCCGCACAGATGACGAGAATTGGGTACGTTTTTATAATTCCCAACTCAAGCTCCTGAGCTCGCGGTAGTCAGGCGTTGAAACGCTTCCAGCCACTAAAGTGAGGCGGCAACGGTCGGCTGCAAGGCTTTCCCATTTCAAGACTTCGAGGAGTGACATTGTGACGATGATCGAACTGGAAGGAGGTGCTGCCGTAACGAGCAAATGATTGGTGTACTGCCGAATGCCTACCAAAGGTTTTCACTGCGATCAGGGGATGAGACGTTTTGATTCACTCTTTAATCGGTGCCTATATCCTATCGGCAGAGAGGCGACGATTCGGCACAGATCAGGGCAAAGGCAGCAGAGAACAGAAGTTAATCCGCGTGCCGAACATAGCAGAGATAGCCAATCTTCGCCCTTGGTAATAGTTTCCCTTGTGCACGTATACCTTCCATTCTTCAGCTATCTAAGGTTCACGATGTCATATCAATGGAGTAGCTATCATGAAAGATACGAAATTTTGTTGTCACAGTACAGACTTAGAACTCGCGCTTTTGGTCGCATCCAAGAGGATACTCTAATGCTCGTTACTCTCGCACTAGGTCAAGCAGTTAAGAACAAGGCTGAGCTAGCGCTCTCTGAAATTCACAAAGAATCCCCGCAAATCTCACAAACATCTTGGAGTTTAATTGACAGTCAAGCGGACTCAGATAGAAACTCGTCTTAAATTGGTATTCACGAATAAGGGTACATGACAAAAGCCAAGGTTTTTCTGGTTCAATTTACGAAGACAAAACGCAGACAAACTACGAGAGTTAGACAATCAACCTTCCCCACTTCATCTACAGGCATGCCACTTAGACCGAGATCTAGACAGAGAGAAAGTCAAGGCTCAATAGATAAAGCTGTCAATGTAGTGACAAGTCGATCAAGACAACACACAATTTACAGCTATTCTCAACACCTTGAGTCAAGCCAGATTACAGTACTCCCGCTGCCTCAAGACAAACCATCTCCCCAAGTAGTGTACATCCAGGACGAATCCGAGAGCAAACCCTAATTCTTTGGGAGTGCCATGACATTTCGCAAGTGATGGCAGATCTAGTCGATGTGCACGCACGACAAACCGCAGCCGTCCGCCGGACCTGTGAGAAGCACCCCACAAATTCACCAACAGAAGTGTTTGGGGTCAGGCAGATCTCACATTTGGGCCTGTCTGCAAAGAACGAACGCTAATGAGCAAGATTCGTCGTTTGTTTTCGTTGCTGGATCTTCACCGACCTCAACAACTCGGCTACGCACTAAGTGTTCTAGGCAGCAATTAAATTAGACCTCTTAAATGTGATCTGTCCAATTATACCTCGTTAATTGCCAAATAATTCATCAAATTTCATGATAACATTGACGAACCCTCTGTGACACATATACGCTTTTTTGCAGATATCTATTTCGGCAGGGCGCGTTATTGCGTCGCAGTTTGCCAAACCAAAGTGAATCTGATCCGATGACAGTATCACTGGCAGGCTCGGTTCCAATAATTCTCACGTCTTATCATTTTGCTGGAAACAAGTTGCACTCAAATGTATTCTTGAAGACATAACACAAAGTGATGCTGACGTGTTCAGACGACCCGAAGAACAGTCGAGATCCCGAGGTTTCCGGCAGAGACGGCACAGGCTGTCCGGAGTTTTCTGCCCACATTGAACAACTTCAAATGGAGTATGCGAGCATTAGTTATATTGCGGTGCATCACGTCTTTATCTTCATCGCCGCACTAGCCTCTACCAAAACATATTTTGGTGAATGCGTCGTTTAATGATCATAATCGTCCAAAAAGGGATCTGTTTAGCATCATACGTACGAAGCACTTTTAACAACTTATTGAGCTGTATAATCATTTACCTAGTCGAACTTCATTTCGAATTGTACGTAACGAGGAGAGGAGCTCAACATCACCTCCTTGGGTGGTGGTCACGGCTTGATCTCAGCTATATGCTTGAAAGTATCAATTTTTTTTTACGAGGAGGTTTTGGGAATGCATAATGCACATGCGCCGCTGGCAAATCTTAGCACCTAGAGTGGGACTCCCCAACCCATTAATGGTACTCCTCTCCACCCCCTAGTAAGCTATTTCATACTATGTTTCCGACGCAAATTAAGCTTAGCTTTGGTACGACGGACGCTTACAGTGGGCATGGCAGCACTTGTCGAAATTGACAAAAATACGAGAATTGCGTCTTGAGTAATGAACAGCCGGTTCATTACTCAAGACGTCTCAATCTAGAAAACTCTTTCATCACACTCAACTTTGGACTCTTCTTGTATCGTACGAAGAAGTTTCAAGGAGGCGTTTTTTAGTGCCAATCTATCAAACCAACGCGAGGAACTACTCGGAGATTCGCGAAAGCGGCAGGCAAATCGATTTCCGCTTCTGATTCTTTCCTCTGATTACATTGCAGTCTGTTAGTTTTTCAAATATGTTCGCTCTCTAGATCTGGCCAGAGAGCTGATGAAATCCGTGATCATGATCCACAAGTGCGTGGTTGTAAATGTGCATAAACTAAGAAGCAATTTTTCCACTTAAGCAGTGACCTTTCTTTCTTCCGCGGACACAATCGAGTAAGCAAGTTAAGTTTTAGCTGAACAGCTGAACAGAAACAGAACGCCGTTACGCTACTAAGCTGCGATCCGGTCGAACGATCAAATATGCTTCGCGCAGACTTTGCTGCACCGCCACCAGAGGGCGACACGGGTCACGAGCTCGTGCGCTTGTGCGCTACGGCGCCCCCTGGCGTCGTCTGGTCGAAACTTCTCGCCACCGCCGCTGCCGTCTCCGCCAACAGGCACAAGCGTATCTTGTTGTGATGATAGAAGCGGATCAGGCTGTTTGCTGGCTGTACCCGCCGCGGCCGCTGTAGCTGCCGCTGGTGCATTTGTACCGTTCGTTATTCGCTAGTGCAGATCATCTTGGGCTTGGATTGCATCGTCGTTCTCATGGCGACAGATTGCTTTGTGTCTTCGTGTTTGTGTATTCGATACTGTGTATGTAAGGCGTGTATGTACACTATCGTGTGTATCATTATGTGTACCGTATCCATTGATGAGCGGATGCTGCTAGTGGTAGAAGGGCCCAGCCTGAAGCCAAGAAAAGCCCAGCCCAGCCGCAAGTTGGAACTAGAAAGTTAAAGTGTGAAAGCAGATCGAACCGAGACGACACCACAAAGCGAGCAGAAGAAAAAGAAGAAGAAGAGCACAAGGAAAGAGGGAACGAGCACCATCATGATGTTCTCTGATTTCGTTGTTTCGCTCTCGAGAACGGGTCTCAACTGTCTCGACGAGAAGGGGTCTCGGTAGGGCGACAGCAGGGAGTGTTCGGCGGTTTTCACAGGGAAGAATCACAGCGCTGAAAGAGTTGTTTGGGTTCTCTCCGGCTATACGACAGCTACTGAGTGCTACTGTAACTAGTCTACTACTACTACTACTACTACTACTACAACTACTACTAACTACAATTACTACTACAACGACAAGTATCTGTGTTCGATATGAATCGATCCTCCTCTCTTTGCTCCCATAGATCTGAAACTGCCGCTTCTGCTAGCGTTGTTGGTTGAGCTGTTGTTCCTGCTCTTACAAACAACAAACCTCGCCCTGGTAGCGATGCACAAAGTTGCGGCAGCAGCAGCAGCAGCGTCATCAACAACACAGAATTGAATCGTTGGTGCAGCCATCATCATCATCATCATCATCATCTTTCCCTACATGACTGTCACTCCTCTGCTACTAGTTCCTTACATTACTGTCTCCTCTACTACTAGAGTAGTTGCTGCTGTTGTTGTTGTTGTTGTTGTTGCTGTTGGTGTTGTTGTTGTTGTTGTTGCTGTTGTTGTTGCACTTGATCCGGAGCTGTGCAGCTCCGCAACGATCGGCGAGCGAAGCGCAGCCGTCAGTGAATAGTGGTGAGCTTTCATTCAACTGCATCATTTCTTCGGCGTCGTCTTCGTCGTCGCCTCTGGACGTTTGTGGTGGAAGTTCGCTTGTTGACGTCATGACGGCGAACGGAGGTGCTTTGTTATTGTATCGTGCTTGATTCGTCGTTGATTCGTGTGTGTTGCATGCGCATATGTGCATCGTCTACCGAAACGGATAAACCTTTGAAGTGTGTGAGGCGTTCGTCAGCGCGTCATCAGTAGCCTAGAGGCTGTAGGATCAGTAGCTTCGCGTCGTGTCAGGAAGAGCACGGCGCGACACGACACGGACGCCGTGTCCAGTGTCCGCATACCAGGGTCACGGGCGTAGCTCGCATCCGTGGTTTTTCTTCTTCCTTCTCTTCTTCGTCGAGAAGGAAGAAAGCGAGACCCGAGACCCGAAACGGCAAACTCCGAGCTGCGTGACGCTGACGGGACGCTGGCCGGGGGGGATGTGTCTGTATGCGACAGAATCGCCTGGATAGTTTCTGTTCATGCCGGCTGAAACGTGCCGAAACAACAGTCCAACACTAGCCGAAGGATACGGTCACGCTACTCGGATAGTGTTCGACATACATACATGCATACATAGATAGATAAATAAATATATATGTATATACATATATACATATATAGTATATAAATATATAGATGTATGTTTGGAAGACTTCCGTATGAATCGGACATCGGATGCCTCCGATCTCGCCCCACCATTCGAGGTAAGTTCGGCGTGAAGTTGTGCTGCTTCTGCGTTTGTGTAACGTTTGAGGAACAGCACCCAGTTTTGGTGCGAAGTAAAACGAAAGTAGCTTCGAAAGATAATAAAACTAGTTACTATGTAACTCAATGGTGCTTGAAAAAAAAAACTGTCTCAACAACACCAACGTGTCGTTCCATTCGTAGCTCATACAGCTCATGACGGACAGCTGATGCGTGCGATAGCTGTGCGATACGACCGCGGTCAATCAGCTTTATCGTCCACATCGAAGCGCTTCGCAGTGGTGATGTGAGACGCAGTCAGACATGAATTACTTTTACTTACTTATTTAATTTCACTTCACGCCAATTGGGCCTCTGCTGATGTTGTTGCTATAGGTCGCTCGGTCATTTAGGCTCAGGGAGCGACCTCGAAGACACCAATGCTTGCCCGCATTGGGCTCTCTCTTTTGCTTGCCTTTCTCTACCGCAGCATCCAAGAGAGAAGACGGAAATGCTAAATATAGTGTATAGATGTTTGCAGCAACGTGTTTGCAGATAACGCAGGTCGATTTTTTCTTGTACCATAACGGATCTCCTTTTGCCTTCTCGCTTGCACTATTCCTCCATATCTCTCTCTTTCACTTTCTTCCCCTGCTATGGATATCTACTCCGGTCAGTTCACTAAGCTGGGGAAGTACGTTTGCGCACTGGTAACCCTGGACTGTAGGCTTTCGGCTAGGGAATGTGCGGGGTTACTGATTGAGCGGAGGGAGGGTGCGGGGCGGGAAGAGGATTTAGCGCTGTCGAGCCAGCGTCTTCACTTCGGATTGCCGCTAAAACTGCCGCAGGGTCAGCGACGGTCATCTATTTATTCGTTGGCTTTTGGCACCACAATTGGCATTGCTGTATAAATCATTACGCTACACTTCCGTCTTCTGACGTCGCCGACGTGTTCGTACATTTAATTAGACACGAGAACTAACTAGACACTATTTCGAAATTAATGTGGCTGCAGAGCTGCAGTAGTATAGTTAAGCGGCAATAGTTAAGAATACCGGGTCGAGCCCGGTGGCGTGGTGGGTGCATTCGCCTGCCCCTCGCGACCAGAGGAGACACATAGGTGTGCGGGTTTGAGTCGCACCGTTGCACCGATTTGTATTTATGGGGCATGTCCGACTATGCGAAGCAATTCGAAAAGCAGTCCCGTGAACGTTAAATCTTGGCTGGGGGTCGGTCAGCCCGAGATGTAGATTTTTAGTTATGAATACCGGGCCGATACTGTTGTTGCTCATGGTCGCGCACCCTCTCACTACTTTTAGCGCCAGAGGCTTGATCATTGTCGCAGTTGAGGTTGTTGTTGTCGCTGTTCTTGTTGTTATTCTTCTTGTTGTTGTTGTTGCTATTGTTGTTGTGTTTCGTCATCTTCGCCATTCGCTTTCCGCTTCTTTGCCATTCGCGAATGCGATGAACGGACAGGCCATCCGCCATCTGACACCGACCGATCAAATAATAGGAAGCTAAGCGGCAAGATCTGTATGTAGGAGGGCGGATGAATGAATCACTCGACATATGAGATAGATGATTGAGACTGATGGGATGTTGACGGGTTACGGCGTGGAATCTTTCTCTCTCTTGGCCGGCCGACGAGCGAAAGCCAGTGAAAGTCGTCGTTGTCGTCGAAGATATGAAATCGCGTGCATAGTTAGAAAGCGCTGGGACCGGCAACAGTGAACGAGAACCGCAACAACAACAACAGTAGCAACAAACACAGTAACAGCACCAGAGACAACAACGAAAACAACAACGACACAAGGGCAACGCGTATGAGCTCAATAAATTGGGCTGAGTGGAGCAGTCAGTCTTTGCTTAAAGAAAAACATTTTATTATTTCACCCAACTCAAAGCCAAGGGCGACAAGTATTTCTAGCATAAACAGCAGATGACTCGGCTGTTAGTGCTCGTTCAGTAGTATTGTACAGGGTTGTGGCAACCTCCAGTGGCGCAGATATGACGTATCGATGGAGAACAACTCAAAATAACAAAGAAAAACAGTAACGGCTATACATATTTGTATTTTCGTTCTTACATCACATTTATTTATTGTTACACTGTTAGTATCGGCTGTTCGCTGACGGGTTGTGTTGACATGCTTCGTTGCGTTCCGTAAAACGTTAGTCTTTATTAAGGGTGGCTCTGCAGCATTCTGGCACAATGTGAATTTGTGCCTACCGGGGCGGACAGCGTGCAGAGTTCGTAGAGCTCCCTGTGGATATATTCCAAGACAGTTGCTCACTGTCTTGGAAAGTAGACACTATTTTCTAATCCATATTCCATACGCGGATGTGCTACGCTGTATCACTGTATTATCGATTCAACCAGGTTCAACCGAGTAGCAATTGCAGCAATAGCATTTTGACACAACAGTGACAACAAGGCGTGATACGGCTGGTGGTTATGGATATTGCTATCTATGTACGAGTCAATAAGTAGTCAAATGATGGAGACGTGCTACTAACTACTTGCCGGACTGTTGCTAGCCTGGCGTATGTAACCGAGTGCAAGCGCGATCGACCTGCAGGAATATTTACATAGAGTTCACATAGAGTGCGCATTTGCCGGTACCCTCCCCTTTATCTCTTCGTCTAGGTGTATTTTATATTTAGGGGTAAATTTATATACTTCTGCGTGTACACTTGTACAGGCTGGCGCGCCGGGCTGGTGCTATGTACGTTTGCTGAGTACTTGCGCATCGCAATACACCGCCATTCGGATGTATTTTGACCATAGACGGCAGCGTTTATGTGCTAAGCGGTGTTCGAAACAGAAGAGTTGTTGAACGCATTTCCAGCTCTGAAGCAAGCCAATTTGTTTTCTGCAATCGCCATTAGTAATGAGGAAAGTAGTGTAGTACAAAGGGAGCGTGATCTGCTGAAATCGAATCGCTGACCAGTTATCGCCGATAGTATTCTCTAGTAAATCCTCGACGAACGTGTGCCGCTAGCAGAGTGCTGCTGCTAATGCTACCTCACTCGTACAGCGGTTACTTGAGGTGGTGAGGTGGTGAGGTGAAGTCCGGTATTCGTTTCGGTATTCGAACTTCAGCACTGCTGAATACGAATCACTATCACTGCAAAAGCTGTCTCGAGGATGCGACGCGGTGCGTGGGTAGAGCCGTTCTTGTTGTCGAACGACGGAATATCGGCGTTGTGCTGCCGTATGCGCTTTCCTTTGACCTACCTGAGCGCGCTCAAGAATCCGTTGTGTACACAGTCGAGCAGCTGCAAAGAATAGAGATTTGTTGAAACGTAGCTGTACTCCCGAGACAACGAGTAAAGGCGGTGCCTCGTTTGGCGAGTAATTGCCATCGTCGACGACCTTGAGAACCGCGGCTAGCTGGGAAATTGGAACGAACTGCTTGCTTGCGAGATTATCTGAGATAATACTGCTGATGAATGACGACTCGCGAATCAATTCAATCATCTATCTCAGTACAGACGAGGCAGGCAGACGTGAAAGAAGAGCTGGGTCATACACTTGCTTTTCTTCACATGCCGGGTAGTGTTGTCAAACATACATGCAATTTAATTGTCTGCCCGAGCCGAAACAGATACGTCAGATACGTTTTCCTGATGTCCAATGTGCTGTTGGCACGTTGGCAGCTGGTGAATATTGGTGAACACAAATCCGGATGATGGTCGGTCGCCATTGTTCGGATGCCTTCTTCTTGATACGTTGTCGGTGGACAACATATCTGAAGATCTGTCTCGTGGCGGATTGGGGACTTCGCGCAGCGCACACAACGTTAGTACTTATCTTCGTTGAGATGAGACGGTGAGTATATTGTTGCTGATGTTGTTGATGGCTTTGTTGCTAATGTTGTAGTTGCTGTATCAGCGCTGCTGCTGTTGTTGTTGTTGTTGTGCTTCCTGCGGTAGTGATTGCTGTTGTCGTATCCGGTTATTTGGGATTGCCAATTGTTGTTGTTGATGATGATGATGTTGTTGTTGTTATTGCTGCCGTTGTGTTAAAATTGGTTCTACGAATATTGCTCTAGTTTCTAGTATCAGTACTTGTTATTGTTGTTTTTGTTGTTGTTGTTGTTGTTGTTGCTAATGCGGCTGCTACTGCCGCGGAGATGCTAGTGATGCTCCTGGCATGGCACAATCGGTACTGCTGCCAGATGCTCAGTGCTTCAGCCAAAGATCGCCTCCTGTCGATGCTCTAGCATCCCCATTTTGAGTTCAACGACAGATAAACAAATAACATCGCGGATGAATTACCGGTAAGGGTTACCGCTGACACTGCTAAAGACTGATGCTGGTCTGCAGGCCTGATCGGTGACAATGCTGCCTGGGCTTTTGATTGACTTTTGCAGCACGCAAAGGACGAATATGGTCGCATCCCAGCACCCCCCTAACTTATTATTATTATTGCTGGCCGCATTTCCGTTACTCTCTCTGTAAATTATCCTCTTTGCGCGGTATATAAGGCTGGTTGAGGTTGTCCATATACGAAACGTCATATATATATATATATATATATATAAATATAAATATATCCAACCGGTTCTGTTAGAATTAATTGAATGGCTAGTTGACCAGTTGAAATAAGCCTCCGACTTTAGAATAGATGATTGCACACCTTTCCTTGGTGGCACCTGCTCGACACCTTGCCGCGGGACAAGCACACGTACGGAATGGATCTATTTACCTAGTTCAATCAAGAAGAAAAGAACATCAATGTTGTGGCCGGGCGTGTAAGTTTTGAGCTTTTGACAGATGCCACCACCGAGTCTTAGAAGTCGGTATAGTCGATTTCTCACTGTTGTGTAGGAACGATGAGCAACGGAGCAACGACAGACGGACGGAAGAGCCACACTTGTCAGCGTATGCAAACAGAGAAGAGAGAAACTGAATGATTTTGCTATGCTTGCGGATAGACGGTCGCCGTCCAAGAAAGGCTTAGAGGCAAAAAGTCTTTGCCTTGCATTCGGGAGGCCTGGGTTCGAGACCCAGACCAGCCACTCCTAAATTGGTTTTTATGGTTGCCAATTTAAACAAGGTGAGTGCCGGAGTGGACTAAAAAACGACCATGATCGAAAAAAAACAATAAAAAGAGATGGTGCATTACCATCCAACTTCCCGCCTTCGCCCCCCCCCCCTCCAATTAAGTTTAAGTCCAAGGTTGAGCCGTCAATTTGTAGCCTTCGTTTCGGTCAATGACGGGGACCGGCCGCAGACAGCTTATCCTAGCTCCTGTCGAGGGGCAAATTGTCCTATTGTCCTATAAGGGATTCGTTTCGTGTGTGTGTCGAAGCGCAGTATCACTAATCACTAGAGCCAATTATTATAGCTTTTAGAGCCACAAACACTCACAAACACACACACACACATATATACACCACGCATGCTCATGCAACCACAGTGTCGACTTTGTCGATATCGTCGCCGTAGTCCTTCTTCTCCTACGGAAGTGTTGCGCGCTTTATGTGATCGCGCTGCAGCGCGGCCCACAGCGTTGAAGAATGCAGCAGCACCAGACAGTACTGTGTGGCTGCCAGTTAAGGTAACAATGCTATTCCGCTATCTCCGTTCTCAAGCAGCTGCTGATCTGCTGATCGAATGGCATGACTGTTGCCTATTATGACTATATCCACAAGTAGTCAGTTGTGATCGGCAGATCGGCAACGGGAGGCGATCAGGGTGACGTCGTCCGCCATACAGCTGTCGTGATGATGGTCGTCTCCGCGGTGTGCGGCCTATTTGCCTACGTACGTAATTCACGTGTGGAGCCATATCGTTTTGGGCTGGCTCATTGGAGCTTGCTTGTGCATAATGGAACTCGAGCACGAAGTGCAACACATCACTGAAAGCGACCAGAGCTTCTCAACTAAACTCTGCGATATATATTATTTATATATATCTATATATATATATATATATATATATATACGATCTTTGCAGGAGTACACATTTAATAATAACGTTAGAAATAACGACTACAGCAATTGTTCTTGTAATTTTGATTGTTTCGTATATACATATTTGGTCGACATGCATTTCTGCGATGTCGTTCTGCCAAATATTTGTAGGCATGGCAGGTGTGTTTCATGTAGATCTGTTTGATTTTTTGGTATACGGCTGGGTATCAGTGTGCCCGCGAGGGCCTACGATCGCTCATTTGCGACGAATAAATTGTTTCTGATTGTTTCTGAGTTTTTCAGAAAACGTTGTATTGACGTATAATAATAATAATATAGACAATAATACAAAAAGTATTTTGCTTGTTCCCGTTGGATTTATATATATATATATATAATTTATTTTGCAAAGTGTATATTTTTCAAACGTGTATTTACTCGGCTACCATTGTGACAATGTAGCCGATATCAGGATCGATCAGATGATCATTGTGGCTTTGGCAGAACCCATTCAGCCTAAGGAGATATATATATATATATATAGTGCTTTTCCTCAATCGGTGAAGAAAGTAGTCCCAGGCTCTTCGGCACAACAAATCTGACCTGAAGCATGGCGTTCTGGGGAGATTAAGTCGAAGGGTGACAGAACCCTCCATAGTCGCCGAGGCAATGATTTCTGGAGGCTAAGCTGAAAAAAGATGGCAAGGGTTGCATGTGCTGCATATAACACTAAGAGCTGGCCACACAATATGCCCCGAGTCAGGTGGAGGTATTAAGGGTAGGCGACCTTTAAGAGAGTATCAGGGAGGCGAAATTAGCGGCGGAGATGTGGCCGATTCGAGGAGTCGCCCGAACTTACAGATTGTACTGCATTGCGACTAATGCCAGTATCTTGGCGAACGTCAAGGCGATCCTAGAAGGCTCTCAGTGGCCGAGACAGGTAAGGGAAATTTGCAAATTATGAAGAAAAAAAATTGACAATACAGCTGATATCAGATCTGTAGCCTTGGTTCTGCGTGAGCGTCAGATGCTCACAGGATATGGATGCCCTTAGAAGGGGACCCGACACAGATAGACGAAGACGCCTTCTCATTTCAGATGTGTACTGTGCCACACGAACACGAACACGCTATGATGCGAAACACACCTTGTCTTCGATGCCGGCAAACTGATGACAGACGAGGTCGATTCTGCGCCGAGCTGGGCAAGTAGCTGGCGCTGAATAGGGTGGTAGTGGTGGTGGTGGTTTCTCTCATGCTGGAAGTGAGGATGTAAATTGATTTTGTTAGTATTATTATTATCATGCTAGCGGTATAGTGATGATGTTTATTTGATTGATCTAGTTATTATTATTATTGTTGTTGTTGTTGTTGTTGCTGGCCGACCGTAACCCGCTTCTTCGTCATCTTGGTCGTCGGCAAGTCGAGTATGAGAGTGAAGGAGTGATCCTAGAATAGTCTGAAAACCGTGCTGTACAGCAATACGGAGCAGGCGAATGCAGATCGCCACTAATACAGCGGTGTACAGCCCCCATCTAGTACTTCGCTCGCTCACCGGTGCAATGCGCCGACGTCGTTGTCACAGCCATTATTAGCTGATGTGTTTTTCGCAGCAGCAACAGCAACAGAAGCAGCAGAAGCAACGATAGAAGCAGCCGAAGCTCTAGCTACAGCTTCAGGATGGCATCACCAGTAGGCGAACTTTGGTTGTTGCGGAAAAGCAAGTAGTTGCCGAAGGTTGATGGTGGTGGTGGTAGTAGTGAGTGAAGCTCTGAGACAGAGAGAGAGAGAGAGATCGGAAAAGGACGACGGGGAGAGAGGGGTAAAGGATAAGAGGAAGAGAGGGAGATGGGGCGAGAGAGAGAGAGAGAGGGCGTAAATGCGTGAGAACCGATCAGGGCCTGTCTCAAGCGTCGTTCCATCATTTGGACGATCTGCCTGCCTGTCTATCTGTCTGTTGGTTGCTTGCTTGGTTGGTTGGTTGGTTGGTTGGCCTGTTTATCTTGACGAAAGATCGATTTATCGATGTCCATGACGATCGCTCGTAGCCGTCGATGTTCTTGTTGCTTTTCGTATGGCGAAGTTTTCTGGTCGTCTATCTTCACCGTCGCCGCCGCTACCGGCGTTCTGCCGTGTATAGCGTGTTGGTATTGACTTTCTGCTGACTGGCACTTTGCTGCTGTTGCTGCTGCTGCTGCTGCTGAGACGATCATAACGGTTGGCATTACTACTCTGGCTACACTATGGTTCGATTTTGTCGTTGTTCTTCTTGTTGAGGCGTTAGACTCTTACTCTTGTTGCACCTGTTGTGTATTGTTGTTACTGTTGTTGAACTATTACATTCAGTGGTTGTTGTTGTTGTTGTTGTTGTTGTTGTTGCTGCTGCTGCTGCTATTGTTGTTGCTGTTGTTGTTTTTGCTGCTGCTATTGTTGTTGCTGTTGTTGTTTTTGTTGATGTTGCTGCTGCTGCTGCTGTTGTTATTTTTGCTGCTGTTGTTATTGTTGTTGCGGTTGTTGTTACCGCTATAGTCGCGTCGTCGTTGTCATCGTTACGTAATTGTTGTTGTTGTTGTTGTCTTTGTTTTTATTGTGACGATTGTTGTTGATGTTGTCGTTGTTGTTTCACGGTGGCACTGTAGCTGTTGTCACCGTCGTGGTGTCCGATCACTGTTGCTTTCGTGTCGGCTGGCTGCCTTTAGTGACGTCGACTGCTTGACGTGACGTATCGTCGCCAACCGAACGTCGACCCGCGTAACGAGACCCGACTTCGCATCCATGCATCCACTGTTGTGCGAATGGGCGTCGTAAACGAGTCGTTGTTGCTCTACTTTGTTAGCAGTGCATTTTGGGTGTTGTTGTTGGGTGTTACTGTTGTTGTTGTTGTTGTTGGGTGTTACTGTTGTTGTTGTTGTTGGGTGTTTCTGTTGTTGTTGTTGTTGTTGAGCGTCACTGTTGTTGTTGCTGCTAAAGTCGTCAGTGTCGTAGCCGCTGTCTTCGCCGTCGTTGCAGTGCGAAGCAAACCCGCAGTGTCGATTTCCTTTTCGCCTTCTTCTTCGTCTTCCACCTCACTGCCTATTGGCATCCGATCCTTCTACGTTGTGGGCTTCGACCTTGTTGCTGTTGTTGTTGTTGTCGTCGATTCTGCTGATACTACTGCTATTGCTGGTGGTGTTGTTGCTGATGCTGACAGTGTTGTTGTTGTTGTTGCCGATGCTGTCAGTGTTGTTGTTGTTGTTGCCGATGCTGTCAGTGTTGTTGTTGTTGTTGATATTTTTGTTGCGTGCGACAAGATAGCTAGCGACAGTGACACGCCGAGCTCGAGCAGATATTGTCGACTGAAGACATTGGCCAGTTTTCCGGAAGCAGCAGCAGCGGCGGCGGCGGTGGTAGTGGCAGGCTTGCCTTACGGCAAATCATCAGCCAAGCGGGCAATTGCAGGGATGGCAACAACAACAACAACAACAACAGCAACAACAACAAACAAACAGCTGCCACCACAACAACAACAACAACAAAAGCGGTTGTCACCACAACAATAAAAACAACAGCGAATTTGGCCGCCCATTCTGCTTCTTATTCGATCTTATATTTTGCTTCGCCTTCGTCGACTTCTTCTTCTTCTTCTTCTTCTTCTCCATCTTCGTGATTTTTGTTCGTCTTTTGCTGCTTCTGCCCTTTGCTGGCTGATACTTGTGGTTCGCCTCATTAAATCACGGCTGTTTGCGCTACGCTTTGACATGGTGCGCCCGATGTCTGCGTCTATTGCATAGCTACTACCGCCTCTTTTTCCAACGGTCTAACAACGGTCGCTTGAAGAACTGCAGTTGGCCACACAGTAGAAGCAAAGGCATCAGGAGCAGCAGCCGCAGCAGCAGCAGCAACAACAACAACAACAGCAACAACAACAACCTGCTGGACGGCCTCAACAACAACGGCAGCAAAAAAACAACAACAACAACCACAGCCTGCTGGGCGCCGTCAACAACAACAACAACAGCAGCAGCAGCAGCAGAAAAACGACAACAACAGCAACAACAACAACAGTACCCCTGTCGTCAGTTATTGTTAGTAGTTATTATTGTTGATGTTGTTGTTTGGTGTTGTTGCAGTACCAAAAGCGGGGGTGAAGAGGTGGGGGGGGGGGGGGGGGTGGAGGGCGGAGGAGGAGACGGATACAAGAGGCACAAACGGACTCAAAATGCTAAACGCCGCTATCCACATGTTCGACCCGCGTCACCGCCATCACCAACAGCGGGCAGTGAAGCAGTGATGACGAGTGGCATTTCGATGCGTTTGATTTGGAGTCGGCGGTCGTATTGAGTCACCACGGGCGGCCACCTGAGGATGAGCGATGCCGTAGCATTCATTGGCCAGCCGCAACATCATCGCCATCGCCATCGTGATCGTCGTGAGTTCGACGAACGACTCTTTTCACGTCTTTTTTTCGTCAACGAACCGAGTCGCCAACGGCCACGTTGAATAACAGCCGACACGCAGCCCCGTAGGCTCCCGTCCAGCAAAGTCCGATGGCAAAACGTCGGATCCCAGGATCGATGGCGTACCTGCGCTCAGATGTACTGTATATATTGATTTTAATAATAATAATAATTATTATTATTATTATTATAATGTAGTGATTCTATATGGCTTGAACACGTTTACGTAATGCTTATTTTGGGGGAGGGGGTCATCACGGTTTGCGTTGAACTTCACGACAGTATCAGAGACAGTCTTAGAAAACCATGCAAAAACAACACCGACTCTACAACTGGCCCTCTTCCGTTCGTTTTTGATACATTTGTGTACATCCGTCGAAAAATCCGGCTTTCGGTTGGCCGGTGGCTCTGCTGTCTTCTGCGTTTCCAAACTTCGTTACTCAGTTCAGTTTGTTTTCCAGTTTTCCTCTTCCTTCCTCTTCTTCAAAATACGTATTTAAAGCCGTAAAAGCCGTTGAGTGTACACTTATGCAGACGCTGTGGGGCCGGCATGACGACATTGACAGGATGATAACATATAATTAAAAACGGAAGAGATTATGAACAAACAAAAAAAACAGTGAAATTCTGCGTATACGTAAATATACGCATATATCAATATTAAGAAAATTCGGGTGCGACTCATCCCTCCGAAGAGGAACACGAATTGGCTTGAAATACCGAGAATTTTCAATCATGATATATTTTCGCTATTCGCACATCCCTTAGAGCCATCTCCTCTGTCCAAAAAACTCGAGCCAGCAGGAAAGTGAATCGTTAATCTGAGGATAGAGGTTTGCCACCACTACAAAAAACAACACGTTTTAGGTTACTTGTAAGTGAGCATGAAAAAGGTGTTTAATCAGTAGGTAATTAAGTATCTGGTCATCAACTTCGCAGGTGTTTTACCGTTAAGTAGCATCTCATGGGTCGAGCCCGGTGGCGTGGTGGCATGCGTTTGCGCCTCGCGACCGGAGGAGACACATAGGTGCGCGGGTTCGAACCCCACCGCCCCCCACATTTGTATTTATGGGGGTCCGTCTGTGAAGCAATGCGTAAAGCAGTTTCATGGACGTTAAATCTTTGCTGAAAGTCAGCCCAGAAAGAATTTTTTTTTAAATAGCATATCATGGGTAGTGTGTGTCGATGCATTATGGTTCCGTATGTGTTGAAGGCGTTACGCTACGCAATGGCGACTAGGAATGCTTGCTCTTCACCGATTAACTGTCGACAATAAAACTACTAATTTTGTCGGTAAAGCGGGCGACTATGATGATACAATCAGCATATCGCAGGGAAGCATGTCGCTTGCGGTTTCAACGCGTGTGCGCTAGTGCGTGCAAGGCGTCCAATACTACAAGTTCAAATCAGCAGCACAATTAGGGTCTGAACAAATATAGTCAGAAGACAAATTACCTCATAACAAACGAACTTGTTATGAGTTTGTTTGTCTTGTGAGGTATACATATGTATACCTCACATATGTATATCTCACAAGACAAATAGGTTATCTGTTCGACGAATTGACGACATGAAGTGACAGCTTCTACTTCGTACTGTGCTTAGAATTGATGTGGTTACACGTCGTCCAAGAGCAGCTTAAGTCGTGCTGCTCTGTCTCTATTACGTGAACGGCCGGCTCACCTGTTGTCAGTAACACGAAGATGTCATCACTCAAAGCGTTCGGAGACACCTGAAATCTTCTTCAAACATTTCATGGCTTACTGAAGTCTTCCTCGAAAACCTCAGGAAGAGTACTAAATATGCAAGAACCCCTGGGTGATCTCCTTGATTAAAGATTCGTATTCTTAGCCAGATCTAGGTTAGAATTACGTATCCTACTCGACGCTTGCCTCGACTTCGAGTAGGCGTTTCTGTGAGATGTGGGCGTGCTTGTTGAATGCGTTTGAATTTATCTTTTATCGTGTAGCGATATGCCAGAATTTAAAAAAAATGTTTTTATATACTTCGACATTGTGTGTTTGAGTAACGTCACATAATGTATTAATGGTCCAATCCAGTAAAAGTGGCCAGAAGCATTTTGATGCTATTAGCTGCTTGGAAATAATTTTATTTCTGCCGAATCGCCTTCTTTCTCTCTGCCACATTCTCTCTCTCTCTCTCTGCCACATACAAACTCCAGTAAATACACTGTCGTATTTTGCATTTGCATCGTCTTGTCTGGTAGCGTGCTCGTTCCAGTGTTACCTATGATGTTCCAGTTGTTGTCGGGTACCGTTAGCTGCGACGCTTGTCAACTCGATTTGCCGATCATCGGCATATATGTATTTTTTTTCATGCGACTGTCTTCTCTGAACGACAAATTTATGTAAATTCAGTAATTCCTCACTGAGCTTGAAATTTCCATATGACACAATTCAAACATTTGTAAACATTCAGGGCCTTTTGCAGAAAAGGCTATCGGCCGTGTTTGATATAAATATATATATATATATATATATATATGATTTTTATTATGGCTACATAAAGCATATATGTATATGTATATATATATATATATATATATATATATATATATATATATATACATATATGCTTTATGTAGCCATAATAAAAATCATATAAATATATATATATATATATATATGTATATGATTTTTATTATGGCTACATAAAGCATATATGTATATGTATATATATATATATATGATTTTTATTATGGCTACACAAAGCATATATATATATATACAGACAGTTAGTCTGAGAATATGTTTGTGTGATGTGTTGCCCGTATGAGTGTCATTGTGTACACCGTTGAGTACACGTTGCGTGCGTGCTGACGACATTTGCTGGCGTGCTACACGAATATTTATGCAAGAATAGCATGGGTGCTAGCGCAAGACGAAGGAACATTGACCGCGACTTCTAAGCGTAATAACTGTTGCTACTATTGTAATTGTATTGTAGTTGTGCTTGTTGCTGCTGCTGCTGCTGTCGGTGTTTTCTTGATACGTTCGACTCGATCGGGGGTCGACCGACAAATTGTCCGCCTTTCCCCCCCCCCCCCCCCCGCAAGCACCCCACTTCCCCACCTCTCCCTCAGTGAATGTTGTTGGTTGTTGGAAAGTAACTGATCGGAAGCATTCACATCGTCACCAACTGCCTCCTTCTCCTCATCACGGCTTCTTGTTGGCGACGTTGCCGCATCGTTGCCACATTGGTGGGGTTCGCCGGTTGATGACGACGGTTCGCCGCAGCTCGCAGCTGGCCTGGCTCGTCTTGCCAGGCTGCGCCGGTAAAGCGGTTGTTTTGTCGGCGAACACAAGAACAACCCAACAGCGGCCACGGCGGCGGTGGCGAACCCCACGCGAGGTAGCCGCCGCACCCCCCCCCCCCACATAATGTACATTGGTATAGTGATAGTTGGCCGTCCATGCCAATCCGACTAGTGCGTGCTTTACAAGTGCGTTTTGAGACAAATGTTTGTCATGTTTTACAATAGTGTTTCAATCAATTGGGAACCTATTGTTTTCATATGATTGAAAGTACACACACGGGAACACGCAGGTTAAGATGCTTGCAAGTTCCAGCTGGCTCGTTTATAAGCCTGCCAAGACAACCCCTGTGCGCTTCGTTAGCTATCGATTGTACGGCCACACACGATGCATCAAAGCGATCACGGAGCTTCACACATTATTTCGGTGTATCACTCTCTCGGGGGGTTTACCCTCTTGCAGTCGACGGAGAAACAGGATCTTTCAGAGCTTTACAAATATATGTCCGCGCCAAATGTATCCTCGATTCGTCTGTGTGGTCTGGCGGGATTGTTGTTGTTACTGCGAATGTTGTTAATGACCGTTTGGCTATGTCTGTTTCATTGTTTACGTGGTTGGTGGGCGTCAGTGCTTTGAAGTCGTCATCCGGTTTAGTCATGATTTTACACAGTAATATCTGCACATAATGTGCGGTTGTTGCTCTTCTTATCGGTAGGCTGTTTGTTGTTCTGTTTGAAAGCAGCATATGTTTATTTGGCATCGTAGCGGATATACACTGTTTTCAGCGCGCACGAATAAATATATCTTGTTTTTTTTTCATGAGACCGTCTTCTTTGGACAGCAAAGTTATTTAAATTCAGTAATTCTTCATTGAAATTTCTATAATTACACAAATTCAAATAATTGTAGCCATTCAGGGCATTTTGCAGAAAAGGCTATTGCCCGTGTCTATATATATATATATATATATATATAAACCTAGTGCGATATGACCTTTGGATCCCTGCTAACGTATGCAGTAACCCACATATGCAGGTAGCATATTTGGTGGCTGGTGGCGGAACCTGCATATCTGACACGCTGGTGGACCCAACCCCTCGTTTGGGTCCACCAGCGTGTCAGATGGGGTCCAGCCGCCTTTGAAGGGTTTTGCGGGCCACATTTGTCCCGCGGCACGGCCACCGACAGGCACTGCCTAAGGAAATTGCCTGTTCTTTTGTCTCGACTGGCTAGAGTCGGTGGCTTCACGACATTCTGCAGCCAACCGCGAGTGAAAGGGCCAGAAATCGCGAGTAAAAGGGTCTCAAAAGAAAGTGGGTAAAATTTGTACGGGTATCCGATGTTCTGGTGCTTCCTCACCTTACCAGCTTCGTCGAGAGCAGATGCATCGCTGGTCCGTACCGCGCCCGACTGACCACTGAATGGGCAGGTCAGCGCCTATTGCGTCCCAGACCAGTCCTTGAACATTGTCAAAGTAAGACCGTCAGGTTTCTTCCCAGCTTTCCTGCCGAGTCCGACCGGTTCCAGGAGTGAGCAAGGATCCAGTATACAATAGGATCGAATCGGACCGGGTGGCCCTTTTGGCCCTGCTAGTAGGTTTGCCAGAATTTCTGCATGTATAGTGTGGCAGTGGCCGAACTGCCTAGTTGTAAACATTGCGGTTGAACATGACCAACCTGCATTGTCGGTAAGGACGTTACAATGCTGTATTCATAGATTCCAACTTTTGCGACGACCTGCGTGCGGCTATCGTAATGCACGATATACCAACCCCTAACAGCAAGAACAAATATTAGCAGAACCGCAAGAACAGCGCTTTTTTGTTGTTCCAATACGTGCGCCGAGCAAAAAAAACACGAAAACAATTTAGCAACAACAACTACAACAAAAGCAATACAGTAGGTGAGATAGCACCAACTACTAGATTTGTACGTATTCTTTCCAAAGAATAGCAAGCAAAAGCAAACAGTAGAAATACAGCAACAACAGTAATATCGACGAGCACGCCAACAGTTATAGTAACATTAGCAGCACGCAACAACAACAACAGCAGCAGCAATAACAACAACAACGCGAAGAAATCGGAAGGCGATAAAGCCCGGAGGGGGTATTGGAACGATTGCCGTTGAAACGATAACAAGTTGGACAAGTTTCAACTGACGTCGACCGAAGAGCCAAGTGTCGTTGACGACATGGCGACATGGGTGAGGGGATTCCTATTCGCGCAGCTTGACTACGTCGCGAATATCGGCGGGCTACCGTCGTCCAGCTCCCATTCATTTTGGCTCAGTCTAGCCGGAGACGGACGCCGCCTCGACCAGCGTATGTGATATGTTCACATACATATACAACAATATGTGTATGTAGCTTTTATCTATACACATTCTCCACCAGCAGACTGGATCGATATCAGCCTAATTACAGCTAATTACAGCTGTCGTGTTGTAGCTCTTACCTGTTGTTATTTAGCTTCTATTTTTGTTGACCAGCAACATTGCGGCCAGTCAGCGTTGGCTGGCCATGCGACGAGATACAATATGTTAACTTTATGTGCACTAAGCTAAGTATTACATAGATCCACATGCGTTGGTATTTGCTTATATGATCTTAAGGCAAGCCCTCTCTACACGAATACCTATTTAATACTGATACTGACACACTGTCACTATACTACTTACAGGCTACCTAAGAAGCAATTTTGTTGCACAAAAAACTACTTCGGGCCCCGTTTGAAAAGTTTAAAGCCTTCTGCTTTATAATCATAAGGGAACTAGGGAGCATATAGGGAATTGATAGTGGCGGCGTAGTGGGGGACTAGTGCGCTAGTCATGGTTGTCATCTACCGGTCCCCGGTTTGATCCCTGTTGTTGATCGAATTTCTTTGAGCGATGCTCATTTAGAATAGATGATTAACCATACCGCTGACTGTCAGCGGCCATGCTGCCACAAGGACTGTTAGAGAAACCCTAGATATCTTAGCATATCCGGCTCTCGGTGCTTTGAAGATATACCTCAGGTTAAGGGTCCAAGCCCGTAGGGGACGGAGGATAGTCTAGAATTAAAAACAACCTCCTTAAAAATGTTTTTAATTCTAGGGGATTGATACTATCATAGGCTAGACCTTTTGTTAGAAGAAAATCCTCTGGTGATGGTGCCGAAGGAATTAGATAGGCTGTCGACGGGAGGCCTCTGATAGGTGCCGTGGTAGTTACTTTATGTGCTTTAACGTAACACAGTTTTCTTTCTCTACCCTAAAAATGAATTGCTGTCGTCTGTTGTTGGTCGTCTGGGTAATTTCCTGGCTCTCTTGCTACGCAGCAAAAAGGCTATTGAAGTTTTGACTTTGCCATTCACGCTGACGCAGCGTTAGTTAGAGCGGCACAGCAGTGGATGCTGTTGTCATAGGCGTTGTCGTGACAGCTGTGTTTAAGGGGGAGACGGCCTATGGCAAGAACAGTACAATAAGTAAGACCTCAGGTTAACCGAGCAAGATGGCTTAGTGGCAAAGTCTTTGCCTTGCATTCGGGAGGACTGGGTTCGAGACCCAGACCGACCACTCTTAATTTGCATGGTTTCCAATTTAGACAAGGTAAATGCCGGAGTGGATTAAAAATTAGCCATGACATCAAAAAACCGTTCTCGGGCATTAGTCTTACGGATAATCTAAAAAAATATGTCGTTGACGACAGAAGGCTGTACATATATATATATATATATATATATATATACACGTACAGCCATATGTCCCCAACGGCATTCTCTGTTCAACGTTAGATGTTGTTGGCACGCGACTTCTTATTTGGAGATTCTATGGGGCAGATTCTTCGGTAAGACGTTCAGTTGTTGTATTGTCTAGAATCTGTTAGTACTGTTTGATGTTGCTACTGCGTATACAAGTTGATGTCCTGATTGAAAGCGACAATAAAGGCGAATCAGTTTTGCAAACTAGTGGCACTCTGAGAATCGATTGTCTCTGTTCGTCGTATTAGATACAGTGTTCCAAAATGCTCGAGATCTAGTCACCTTGACGCTAGCCCCCTAAACTCAGTGGAAGCGGCATGCGCATTTGGTGACG
This sequence comes from Dermanyssus gallinae, assembly GCA_003439945.1. Taxonomy (NCBI): domain Eukaryota; kingdom Metazoa; phylum Arthropoda; class Arachnida; order Mesostigmata; family Dermanyssidae; genus Dermanyssus; species Dermanyssus gallinae. The sequence goes on from QVRM01002297.1 coordinate 1,099,716, forward strand.
CGTTTAAGAAAAAGGGTTCAATTTGCATTTATTACTCACCTATCTGAGTCTTTGAGCACCTGAAAAGAGAAAAATTCCCCCTAAGGCAACCACACTTACGTGACAATTAGTGTATACGTTTTTACGATATTTTAGTAGCATTGTAGTGTGTTGATGATTTACCTTGTTTTTGCGAGATATTTTTTATTTAGTTGTATTAGATGGAGTGTGAGCGGGGCATTCATCGTTTTCTCCACTATAATCGATAGATTCGTGCTTAGCTAGAAGAAGAGCATTGCATTACCAGATATCAGTAATTTTCAATCATGAAATAAAAATTTCCACTTTTTCTCCTAAGCAACATTTTGAAGCTAGAAAGTTACTTAAATATCTTTTGCATTCTCTTGAAGTAAATTCTTGTTATTTATAAAAACTAGTAACATAATTTACAATATCAGCTGGTGGTTTGACTTAGGCATGCGAAAATGCAGCAATCGATATGCGCGAACATTACGAACCATGTGAATGCAAACGAAGCAATCTTGCATCGTTTAGCGTGGTTGTATATAACGGCTCTACCTTATAGAATGCATTTTTGTGGAATTTTCTGTCTGTGTGCGTTATCCCGGTCATTTACACCGAATATTTCTCGCCGTAAAAATATTCTTGGCACATCTTATTCGTTTGTACCCTGAGTTCATTTCGACATGTTTACGAGCGCCCTTCAGAATTATATTATATCCAGTACGTTGTACTTACATTGAATTCTGCCGTTTTCGTCGGCGTTAACGGAAGCACTATCTTGGAAGAACCTGTTCTTCGATGCAGTTACATGCAGAGCGTCAGAATACCAAACTGTCTGGGACCCAGCGAACTAGTCACACCAACAGATTTAGAAGTAGCAGCAGCGTACACGTTATATCGGCGCCGCTGCAATTGACTGTATTAGTCTAGTATATATATATATATATATATATATATATACATACCTCAGCAAACGGTAATTATGTTTTCACCCATACTACGAATTTCCTAGAAACCTTGGAAACGACTGTTAATACTAGTGCCACTTCAACACTGCTTGGCATAAATGCATATGTACGCCATGCGTGTGTATATATATAAATTTACATATACATAATGTACTTTACGGAAACTAAAGCAAGTTCTAATATATATATATATATATATATATATATATATATATATATATATATATATATATTCAGATTCAGAACGTGGTTTATTTTCGAAACTGCATTACAAATGCTTAAGTTTTCGGAAAAAAATGACATTTTATAAAAGAGTAGTGAATTTACACAGTCCACATGGTCACATATACAGGTGTGGTTCACAGTAACCCGGGGGTGACTCAGCTCCTCGATGTGATTCAGGCAATTTAGTAAGTAAATACGCTCGAAAACAGCATATTGCCGACCTTTGTATGAAGTTTCTATAACTCATGAATCAAATTACTTTTAGCAATTTTAGCAAGTAAATACGCTCGACACAGCACTATTGCCGACCTTTGTAAGAAGCTTCTATAACTCATGAATCAATTGACTATCTCCGCAGCTATTAACATATATATATATATGCCAACTCATTGCGGAAATTGCGGCCATCTTTAACGTAAGCGTTTGCCGAGGCAACGATAAATGTCAAAATCAGCTTGCTTTATCACACTGCCACAACCACAATTACTAGCCGTGAGCTTTTCTGATGAAATTTAAAATATTGTCGCCGCCGTGAAAAGGGCTGAAGGAGGGGGTAAATTCCCTTTGTCTCTAGTGGACATGACTCATATGTAGTCTATTGGACGTTTAACATATCTACCTATTTTATTCGCCTGTGTGCTCGTTTTCGATCCTTGTTTTGCTCGACTTGATGCCAAGGACGACCTATGAACGATTTTATAGATGAACAAGGTAGCATACAAGCAGTATTAGTGCCTCCGCATGTGACAGGCCTAATTAAAAAAAAATATGATTACTCTCAAATACCTCTCTAAACTAAGCGACTGCTATTGGGAGAATTTTGTGGAAGCTTGTTAGCTTAGTACAACATTAAGAACTAGTTTACTTGAGAACGATTTATCGCTGCTAGTCGTTCGCGATAGCTGTGAAGGTATATCCATATGCAGTTGTAGGACCATTAGTAATATATTCCTCTGACAAGATCTTTGAATCCGGCAAAATACAACTTACCATTGTGTTTATAATCATTATATTTAAATTGTAGGTATATGATTTTGGATAACACGGTGCAGAGATTAAAATAAGAGATTATACGTTTTGTATGTTCTAGTGGATGCTCCCTACATATGTGCCTGCCATCCAGGGCGAGGAGAAGAGAGGTGACAGAGATATAGGATAGTGGTGAAAGATGTGAAGTGGTGAATGATGACAATCGCCCAGTATGTCAATCGGTAATCACACTACTCGGCATCACCGCCGATCATCATTGGGCAACTCACCCGTATCGTTGATTGACGAGCTCTATCTACCTATAAGAGAAGGACAAGCAAGAGGGGACCGCCAAGGTCAGTGTAAGGACGATGTAGGGCCATGATGATGATGCAAACAGGCAGGCTGCCAGTATTAAACAAAAATTTCGGCTTCAGTCGGCTAAAAACCTCTCCCAACTTCAGCCCAATCCCATCGGCATGTTCGGTATGTTGGTGCGGTCTTACCGCGGTTGTTTGTGCAGGCTACGACGTTACTCTGGCGACGATGAGGCTTCTGATGATGAAATGATTCCATGATGATGCTGGTTATGTATTCGACGATGAGGCTTCTGATGATGAAAATATTCCATGATGATGCTGGTTAGGTATTCGGATTCACCTATCGGACCATCCTGTCCGCGGTCCCTTTTAGTCGTGTGCGCTGTGCTCGAACACGCCGAGGGAGGAACAGGGCGGGGGGAAGGCAGGAGTCGATGAATCAATGAACGCCTGAAGAAAACAAACAGTGGAGCATCCAGGGAGCAGCAAGGTGGTCTCGCGTAGACTTAGTCTTCAAATCGTGATAACAGTGACAACAACAGGAATTTACTCTTCCCAGCGACGACGACTATTCTTACTGCTATTACCACTACTGCGCCTGCTATTGTAATCCCTTTAAAGCTGCCGTTACTACTGATGTTGTTGTTGCTGTTGTTGTTTCCGATGTTGTTGCTGTTGTTAATTCCGATGTTGTTGCTGTTGTTGTTGTTTCCGATTTTGTTGTTTCCGATGTTGTTGCTGTTGTTGTTGTCGCTGTTGCGCGCGTCGTAGACGGGGCCAACAGGAATGCTGGTCACGCCATGTCAATGGACAATAAGTTCCCTCTCTCTCTCGAGTGAGAAAAGGGCTGATAAATAACAGATGAGAAAACTGAGGAGGCGAGCTGCCGTGAATTAATGCACGGATTCGCCATGAAGACGATGCATGCGAGAAGATGTTGTCGATTTAATAGTCGGAAATATAGATCGATGAATGGCGATTTTGTAGATTAGTGCACGGATCGCTGCATGCGAGAGCAGACTAGTAGCGTTATGAAGCGGTCGACTGTGGAACTGATAGAGTCATGAGTCCATCAATTAGTGGATTACGGATTACTGGTACTGTTGCTGCTGCTGGTGAGGATGATAATGGGTGCCAACAAATTCGGAAATTGTAGGTGTAACTCATGGCTACTGCAGTCTATTGACGCATCAGTGGAATTAGCAGTCTCTCTCTTTCTCTCTCTCTCTCTCTCTGATCTTGCCTGCTTCAGCTTGCAGCCACCCATTGGCCTGCCTATTCCTATAGCAGTATATGTGGATACTCTGTCTGCCAAATGCTGACCGGCATCCGATTATCGGTGGTTGCTGTCGTTGACTGATAATAGTTGTTGCTGGAGGCACAGAAGCTCAAATCCTCGATAGTCTTAAGTATCCATTGCAGCAGTCTTGTCACGAGAGAAGTTAGTAGAGAATAATAACATCGTTCCTTTCTGGCCGGGATGCCAGGAGGCAAAGTATAACTGCCAGTGCTACATTATGCGTTTCGGCTATTGTTGTTCCGTCTGCAGTGGTAAATAAACACAGCAACAAAAATCCGAAATGTATGATGCAATTTTAGACAAAGGCTTTTTTCGTTCGCCTTCCTAACTGGCGATTGCCGCTATTTAACGTTAGCGGATTTGTGGCACATGCGCGTTCGTATATATATATATATATATATACACGTAAGTCTTTGTGTGGCTTTTGAATGATATGACGTTTTAGACTTGAATAGGGTGGGCGACGGCAGACCACTAAGGTGGCAATGCGCAACTCCTCCATATCACTTTTTTGTTATCATGTAAAAGAGGTGTGTACAACAATTCATCATGGTCATATATGTATTGTTTCCAGTATGTGTACTCCTGCAAGGAGGACGTCACTAATGGCCAAATAGGCGGGCACTCTTTGAATTTGCATCTGGCTCGTTAGGTTATTGGAGCGTACCTTCAAAAAAACGTCCTAGAAATTCACGTTTTGTTAGTTGATGTACATCAGACATGCTGCCTTGCTCCTGGAGAGTGAGTCCTATACTAGGAGCAATATCAGCTGTCACATTTTTTGAGGAAGCTTGAAACGCAGGCGTCTCAGGAACGTGTCTTGGACGCTTTTCTTGCTATATTTTCTCAGACGGGGTCACAGGCATAAGAGCAACATGTGAGTTTGCGTGGGAAGAATAAAATATTTTTAAAAGCGAATGCATACGTGAGGGGTTGTTAAAATGGAGCAGCGGAATATGGTATTATATATATATATATATATATATATATATATATATATATATATATATATATATATATTAGGTATTAATATGGCATAATTACGACGCAATAATGCTGTCACAACCTTAGTAATGTGAAGGCTAAAACCACGATCGGGCATAATGTACACGCCTAGGCCATGTGTACAAAAGAGAGAGAGGGGGTCAGTTAAATGTAGTCGTTAGTTTTATAGTCGAGATCGAGTGAACCTTGTTTCAGTACTTGTCGAGCTCGGTGGCGAGGTGCATTCGCCTGCGCCTCTCTCTCGCTCTATGTATATATATATATATATATATATATATATATATACATATATGTGCTCTATAAACTCTGTTCACGTTTTTCGTGTTTGTCTTGCATAGACATAAATACTTCACAAATCGAATCTTCTGATTTGTTAACACATTCTATGACACGCGTTTTCCCCTACCAAGACTACCAAATGGCCACAAAAGTGCTTTGACATAAGGGGAATTTTTGGACGTTTATTCCTTTGTGATCGGAACTCTGGACGGCGGTCTTGGACCCATAAATAACTGCTGTTGCAGGTGTCCAACGCCCGAACTAAGTTCGTCATCTTCGCCTCTGCTGCTGTGCGTGTTGTTGTTGCTGTTGTGGGGATCAGCGCTGTGTGCATATAACCGTACAATTATTAAGTCTATTTATAAACATGCAACTACTTTAATCCCATATATATATATATATATATATATATATATGCTAGGAACATATGGAGGAATAACTATATATATATGAGTGTATGTGTTGCTAACCTGTCACGCTATTTGTTTTGTTGTAATCGACATTTCAGGCGACGACGTTCGAACTTGCTCATGGTGATGCTGCTGCTGCTGGGACCAGTTGATGTGTCGGGATAACGGGACGGTGGGAACTGGCGTGGTCGTTGGGCAGAGCGCGTGGTCGGGCAGATTGAATGGACCGGCTTCGACCGGTCGTTGTTCTGGTTGAGGTGTCGCCCCAGTGTATGTGTAGGTGTGTGTATGTGTGGCTTCATAGTCGTGGCTGTTGTGAATCAGCACGTCGGATCATGGTGTCATCGGCAGTGGGGTGTTGTTAGCAGCGGTGATGACCCGGTAATCGTTGTCAAGTTCGTCATCTTCGCCTCTGCTGCTGCTGCTGCTGCGCGTGTTCCCTCCTCGCACCCCACACCACCCCCGTCCATTCATTCGCCCGGCTGGATTGTTAGCGGACTAAAAGCAGTGACAGTGGCAGGCGCCGACACCGCCGCCACCACCACCACACAGGTGACCCCGCCGTAGGCGTCGAGCATCTATCTGCACGAGATGTCGTGTTGCGACTTTGGCGTCTGGTGCAACCCTCTCATGTGGCCCTCCAGGTAAGCAAGACCAAGTTCATGACCTTGGTGTTTGTCGTTGTTGTTGTTGTTGTTGCTATTATTGCTCTTTTTGTTGTTCATGTTGATGTTGTCATTATTGCTCTTGTTGTTGTCATTATTGCTTTTGTTGTTGTCATTATTACTTTTGTTTATGTTGTTGTTTATGTTGTTGTTGTTGTTTATGTTGTTATTGTTGTTGCTGCTATTATTGCTTTTGATGTTGTTCATGCTGATGTTTTTATCATTGCTCTTGTCGTTGTTGTTGTTGTTGTTGCTATTATTGCTCATGTTGCTACAGTTCATGTTGACGATAATATTGTTGTTCATGTTGGTGACGGTAATTGTTCATGTGGCTGTTGCTATTCATGTTGTTGGTGTCGAACCGAACGACATTGTCTTACTGCCCTAACTGGGCCTACTCAGTAATCATAATGACAAACGGGTTCGAGCTCATCATGGGTTTGCGGGCGCGTGAACCTTCTTGATCAAATTTTTTGTTTGAAGTGCGATCGAACATTCGCAGAAGCCAAATAATGTATGTGTCCATGCATGCGTAGCCAGAACGAAGCATACCAATAATAGACGTATGTCCGCCTGGCGCGTAGCCAGTGATATTCCACAGCAGCAGCATGGCGACTGCGCAGGTCCCTCCTGCTACATCAGTCAGTCGTTCCTCACCCTTCATTTCGTAGATAAAGAAGCTTCTATTCTGTTCGAAAAAAAAAGGAATTGTCGTAATAGTCATTCCCCGGGCATTTGCCCAACATAGTTTTCATGGTTACTACTTGTGTTATCGGCCACACACACGCAGTCACCATGTTCAGCGTTTTGCTAATGCTGAACCACATCACATGCGTACAATACAATGGTGAGTACGTGCGAAGGCGTGTACCGTTGTGAAAACGCGTATGCTCAAAAAACCCAATGCTCTGTATATGTGTCGAATTGTTGTCCAATGAAGGCGTTTTCTGGAAGGGGACAGCGACAACAGATGATAGAGAGCGGGCAGGGGGGGGGGGGGGGGAAAGACGGGATAGATTTCAAGTTGGAAATATTGGAGAGGAAAATCGCTGCTTACTGTTCACCGCGGCATTAGTGCCAAACATATCATGTTTGTTTAGCGCGCGTGGGCAGATTGCACTGCATATGTACTCGTGTACAGGCTGCAGACGAAAGTCTGCCTAAGAACGGAGCCGTCCGTTTGCTTAAGCTCCGGGGTTCAATACAATTTGTTCGCTGATCCAAATGTTACGATAGGTTGTACGACACAAACATATAAAATTATTTTGTTGTTACGTATATATATATATATATATATATATATATATATTCATATACATATATATATATATATATATATAAATATATATTCATATACATATATATATATATATATATATTGTCTCAGCCGATTGGCTCCACATCATCATATTTAAACTACCTGCATAATTTACCGTACAGTGCATTATCATACTACGTTTTAGTCGAGTAATGCTCGTAAAGCGTGATAATAGACGTAGCTTATAGGTCAAATGTGACTTAACAGTCATTTTAATGTTTCATGCTTTCTTGAGTCGTTAGTTACCTGATTTCACTTTCCCCCACCCGAAGGCATGTCTGACACGTCGGACAACAACAGAACCTTTTTTGAACAAAGGAGCGTTTGATGAAACCATAGAAAATCTAAAACGAAGACAGACCTTTCACCTGCGTAGCTAGTGTCTACAGGTTAAGCTGTGTCGAGCCACTTGATTACAATGGTACCGTTGTTTCTTAATGTTGCTCCTGCGGCTGTTGTTTTCTTTAATGTCTGTCGTCGTAGCCGTTGCTATTTTTGCTGTTGCCTCCGTTAATTAATATCACACTTGGTATCAAAATGTTTGTGACTTCCGTCGACTTGTTGTTGTTGTTGGTGGTGGTAATTGTTTTCGTCTTTAAGGTGTGTCTTTAATATTGCGGTCGTTTCTCCCGTTGTTGTTGTTGTTGTTGTTGTCGTCGGCGTTTTTTTGACCGCTCTTGATTTAGCGATGTCAGACTTATTCCAGTCGCTACTGACGACGCCCCACAAAGGTGACACATACGTTGCCACATACATTTTCTGCAATAATAATAATAATAATAATAATATCGATGACAGCCGACCCATCACACAACATATACAGCAGCGCGTACTGTTCGGATTGGCGAAACGCCTTATTCTGTGTAGATACACTGTTAGTGTTTTCCGCGCGATAACTGAACGGCAACGGCGAAACGGCAAAACAGTCCTTGTCGAGCTGCTAAGCGATTTGAAACGTATTTCGGCGTCTTTAGATTTGGCCTGTCGCATCAAGTCTACGACAAAGTCGGTTCGTCGACATTCCTTGTACAGTGCTTTGTAGCGATACACTCTGGTGTTCGCCACCACCAGCACCACTACAAGGCAAATCAAATTAAGTTTGCCGGACCCTTCGAGATATTCGGAATGACGACAGTTTTCACGAAATGATTTATTTACACGATGGCACTGTATGGATGCCTGATAATGAAACGTTATTATTATTATTATTATTATTATTATTATTATTATTATTATTATTATTATTATTATTATGCCGTGCTGATAAAAGGTAAAGGGGGATTTGCTGTGAGGAAGGCAGGAGAGTTGGACGGAAAGAGGCGGAGAGGAATAAACATGGGTGCCGGCCATTATGCTATCGGTCCGGTCCGGCACGGTCTCGACAGTCGACGGTCAAACGAGCTGGTGCTGTTCCCTTGTCGCTTTCTCCCCCCCCCCCCCCCCCGGCTCTGCAGCTGGTGATGGTGGTGGTGGGGGTCTTACGTCGGTCAGTCGACTGGATGGTGTTGTCAATCGCTATTGTCCACACGTTATGGCTGTAATTACTTACTACTACTACTACTACCCTTGTTATCCATCAGGGTCATCAGCGTTACCATCAGGCAGCAGCAGCATCATCAACACCATCAACACTATCACTCTCAACAGCACCACCAACAACAACATCATCATCATCATCATCATCAAGGTGCTTAGTCACCTTGTTCTTAGTGTTCTTTCTCTCTCTGTTCTTGTTCTAGTCTGTTCGAACGGCATACATACGGCATACGCAATCGTAGAACAGGCAGGCAGCCAGCCAGCCATGCAGCCCACGGTATCCACCCCCCACCACCAGCAACAATATTGAGGTCTCCTTGTAGCAGGACTCTTTACCCCCATCCGTCCAATTGCTGCTGTTACCTGCTGCTGATGACCGGCTCCTACTGGCGCCCGCTCTAAGAACAATAGCAGTCGGTCACAATAACAACAACAACAGTGGCTGTTGCTGCTGCTGTAAAATCTGCCACCACCACAACCACGGCGAAGTGGTGGTGGTGGTGACAGAAGAAGTAACGCTGTGGCGACGACGACGACATCTCATGGTTATTACTTGTCTACCTGTCGTTTATCCTTTCTTCCATGCTTCCATTCATTCATCCGTCCATCCATGTCTGGCTGGCCAGTTGGCTGGCTATTTGACTGGCGGCTGTGGTCCATCTGCATACAAGTGTCTATTTGCTTGTTGTTCTTTCATTATGTTCGGGCAAGCGGGGGCAGCATTGATTTAGCAGCTCTCTGCATTGCCGCAGTATACGTGCAGATAGTGTGCCAGACAGGCGGGAAAGCCGACGCGTGCCTGCGCGCTCAATGCATGCTATGGCGGCTGAAACAAGCCTGAGTGAGTGATAAACGCGCAGGAAGACAATTGCCGAGATGGGGGGGGGGGAGGAGACGGTAGACGAACGTGCCATCGCGGGGGAGGGGGGGGTGGGCAACCGTTGAAGTCGTCAGACTTCTTTGATTGGTTGACGATTCAGAGGTTGGGGTGGGCTAAGGGGAGCTGGGCGATGACGCTGCTGATGATCATCATCATCAGCATCGTCATCACCATCATCATCATCATCATTATCATAATCAGCATGAGCATCATCATCATCATTATCATTATCATATGCTTCATAATGGCGGTGGTTGGTATCTGCTGAGATGCCGTTGTTGGCATTAGCCGTAGCCGAGGGAACAAAACCTCATTCAGATCATGCTCCGCCGTAGTCGAAGTCGCGAAGTCGCCACTGTCGCCGTCCTCATCATCATAGTCATCTTCTTCGGCGTCATACCACCGGCATCGCCGCCACGGCAAGCAGGCGTTGTGGTGACTTTGTTTGCATTTGCGTGCCAGCAGCAAATCGCTGTTAATGCCGTCATTCTGTGTGTGTTTGTGGTGTGTCGGTTGATGCGATTCCACGTTATCCCTTCATCATATCATCGATTGTCGGTGTGTGTGTGTGTCTGCCTCATCGATCACTGGTCTTTGGCCTAGGCGAAAAGAAACCCGGCTGCTGAGTGGGTAGTAGTACCCGAGCAGGAACGAGTCGACCTCGGCTTACCGAGGTGTGTGCACCTCTCGTGCACCTTTCGACTGCCGTTGCATGGCAACTCGATCTCCACACAACTCTGCGCGAACTGAACCTGGACATCTTGTCTCCAAGTTCCTGGTCCTGGCGGACTCTCTCAGACGCAAACGATGTAGATTGTTTTTCTTGCTGCAGTTGTTGTTATTGTAGTTGTAGCAGTCTCTGTCGTTACGTTGCCGTCGAAACGTTTCTGGGCCGAACGCGACACATGGCATCCATTGCGACATTTCCTTTTCTCTTTTTCTAAAGTCTACAGATACTGCGTAGAGATGCGTCGCAACTATAGACTGTGTCGTCTGCATGACTGCAGCTGCCGTTGTCTCTCCTGTTAGTACTGCCGGTGTTTCGGCTGCTCGGTGACCGCTTTTCTGCCAGTTTTGCGAGTTTTCAACTCAGTTTTCATCTCAACATCAAACTACTGTCGGCCTAGTGTCGTGGGCCGCTTTTGCGCGAAGATTTTGTGGTAACACCATACTTTAGACGGTTGACGCCGAAATCGGATTATGTTTGTGCGCAACAATATGCTATTGCCCAATGACTCTGGTGGGCCAGTCGAGGTCCTACGAAGACACAGACCTCGTTCTTCGTCGTGGTAAAAGAAGCGGCCATGTTGAAATACCAATGACAAGACTCGTGCAGTAACTCTAACTACCAACAACACGTGACGTGAGTGCTTGTGGCGCGTGAATGAAGTCGAAGTAGCAGAAACAATAATTGTGTGCATTGCAAGTGCCTACCGGAGTGAAGATATAGATTTTCTAAACTTTTCTTCAAGGTGCGTATATATATATATATATATATATATACATATAGGTGTGGATGTTTTTGTTTGCAATTTGTTGCAACTATTTCTGCAGAATTAGGCAAGGGCTGCATCTTTGGCAGCGTCATGCACTTCATAGGCCGAACCGAAGCCGCGATTTATATTTATTATTGGGAAGTTCAGAGAGAGACCAGTCATATCCAGCATTCTGCACGCCCAATACCTCTGTGGTCCTGTTGCTAAAATGTTAATAATGTAACTACGCCGTACCTTGCTTATTTTGCAACAGTTTTTTTAAAGGTCACGGCTTTACTAAGTTTTACAAGTTTAATTCCAGAATTTTTGCGGTTTTTCTAAACTGCCCACGTGTTGTTCCTCACGAAGACGAGAACGCTATTTGTGTCGTATGTTCCCCGTATGATACAGATTTGCAGTTATAATATTATGCGGCTACGCATGCATGCATAGAGCCCCACCCTCCTGCCGAAGATGGGTCACCCAGATAGCAACAGTAGGTAGGTCTAATCTGCGCGTCGGCACTTGGCTCGCCTTCCGATAACTAACCACATGCTCGGACTGCCAACTAAACCAAATTAAAACGAAGCGCATTTAATTTTTAGAGCTGACCGATAATAAAGTGATTTGAACAAAATGTACACGTGGAAGGACACACCTCGACCAAGTGCGATTGCCCGAGGTGAGTTGAACCCCACTACGGGATGAAAGTTGTCCACCATAGATTGCCTTTAGTACAAATAAATTTACCCCCTCCCCCCGCTGGGTGATAGGTAAGTGATAACGATGACAGAACGATAACGTATTCGGTCGTCGCACGACTCACAGAATACTAGTGAAAGCCACAGTAGCGACCGTAACAATAAATGTAGGAATATTGAGAACGTTATCAAGCGAGCGCCAACGATACAAACGTGATTAAAAAAAACGCATGTATACAAAAAAAATTATATATGCTATTCCGGCTTTTTTGAGTTATCATTTACCATGGCGACTAATCGTCATGTTACATACAGCATTTTCAAACCTACTTTGGTCGGACTTTTTAAGTCCCCCGCCCCGGGTTAACCTATGTTAACAAGGGGCGGGGGGTGTTAGTTGGCGCCTGATATAGACCTCAAGAAGGCGCCTGATAAGGGTTCCTCTGGGGGTCTGGAATATTTGCCCTCGTACCGTTTCCCGTATTAGCCCTTTTGTCCCTGAGTTTTGCAATTGCTGGGGGTCTATTGGCCTGTCCTAGTACGTGAGTCGAGTCATCCTCCGTTCCTTCCTGGCAGTGAGGGAGCTTTTCCAATTTGAAAGAGGAAGCTCCTACTTTTTGTTACAAGTGCTAATGCCACGTAAGGTCATGCGTGAGGTAATGGTTACGTTCTTTCCCCGGCCGCCTTACTCATTCTATGATGTCTAGGATAGGGGATCGGAGTGTGTGCCCTGGTGTTACAGAAGGAGGAGAATTCCATTTGGCTTTTCATGCCTCCATTGCTTTCTCTTTCTATTTCTTTACTGTAGCTTGGGCCGTTGTCCCGCAGAGTTCGCCTCTACTCCATTCCAGATCGTAGAAAAGCCCCGTTAGATTATTTCAGGCAAAAACGAATTATCGTTCGAACACCCCGATGTATTCAGTTTGTCCAGCAAACAGCTTATTTTTTTTGCATCATAAACAAGACTCCCTCCCCTCCATTAAGGGCGAAGCTTATTTTAACGAACTATACGACCACTTCGAAACTTGTCAGGCTGAGTTTTGACACTTTGTATATATTTCATCTCATCGAACCGCGCTGTTTATATTAATTCCTACCGAACCCCGAATCCGATCGCGTTGTTCATCGAATTTCCTTTGGGCGATGCTCATTGAGAATAGATGATAAACCATATCGCTGAGAGTCACCGACCATGCTGCTGCCACAACGACTGTTAGGGAAACTCTGAATATCTCAACGCTCTAAGCGCTCCTGATATAAACAAGATGACATGTGTATTTAGGTGTACATGTCAAACGATTAATAATTGCATATATATATATATATATATATATTTAGCCTTCTTCCATGATGGACGACTGTAACTGGCTTATAACAGACGGCCCTCTGGTTTCGCTCGCTAGGGGCGGGTGGTATATCTAATATTATGTCGTTGTTTTGCTTGAGCGCCAGCAACGCCATTCGGTGCCATGCGGCGAAGACGTCGCAGGCGTAGCTTGTATAAGCAGTAGTAGTAGTTAGGGAAGCAGTTGCCTACTTCAGTCCCGAAGGAGGAGAGCTTGTCTGAGCGCGCAGACACGCATCAGACAAAGCGGAGGAGCGCCGAGCGAAATTGGTCAGCCCAGTTGCGAGTTGTTGTTGTCACGAGAGGCCATCGGGGCCCTCGCTGTGTCTCGCTGCGGACGATAGCAGATTGTCAACACTCTATAATCATCACTCAGCTAGTGACTACAGCGGCCAGGGTGATGGATGCTGATGCGAATGAGGACTGTGACATCGCGAAACACCGGGTCTCCTCGAGTCGCCATGGGGGAACAGGCGTTCTCAAGTCTCTATGGGGGAACAGGCGTTCTCAAGTCTCTATGGAGGAACAGGCGTTTTTGAATTGCCGTGACGGAACAGCAACTGTCGAGTCCTGGTCGTTATTCGAACGGATCCGGAGAGAGTTCGGAGAGCTGATTCTCCACTGCGAAATCCGCAGATCCGGTACCGTAGATTTCGGACGAAATGTCGCCGGATATGCCGTATGATTGTCATTAGTGCTAGGATTGATACAACTACTACTACTACTATTACGGATTCATACCATTATTATCACACACACGCACACACAAAGGTCGCCATATTCGGCGCAAAAGCCATAGTGAGCCAGACAGCCTATATCATAGATGCTGTGAATCATAAACTAAAGCCGCCGCCACGATATTTCCAACGCAGCGAACGATAAACGATTGTTTGCTGTGTTGGAAAGATCGTGAAGGTTCTCGATGGACCAGGTGAAAGGGGCGCGTCAACGCGCCAAATAGCGTAGCTACTGTAAGGTCAACCAAAAAGTGTAAAAAGAATACCGACTGTTGTACATCCAATCCAACGTGATGAACGATAGTGTTTAAACAACGTTTTGCTTGCTAACGTGACCGTTATCTAATATGGTTGGCTAGCACGGATATTATGCTCCTCATCACACGTCGATTGAGGTGAAGTATTAAAGAAAAGGCGTTACCAGAATATTATTGCAAAAGGTACGTCACTTACACGTGCAGTGTAAGCTGAATAGCAGTGAGATTATGTGCTCCCATTACTGTGCGCTCACATAAGTGATACTGCCCTAGATCCCCTTGTAAAGTTTAGTTAACTGCGCAACTCGACCGAATGTAGACTAAGTGAAATGTATCTGCAACCGCTCTACCGTAGCGTACCAGCGTTGTACGGACAAGCGTGATAGAATATATGTGGACGTGTTCTATGTCTAATATAGAGCATATATATTTTGCTCTATTAATAACTTAGAGGAGATACATTCTTACTCTACTAATGAATAAGCTTCTCTTTGAGGTGGGACCTCGCGGGCTTTGAGTTTTGGAAAGGGACGTTTTTCAACAGTCACTTTTTATGCGCTTTGAGCGGTATGCTGCTTTTTCTCCGTATGTAGAACATGAGTGCCATGCGTGTGCCAAAAGTTCCACGTCTGTCATCATACTCTACTTGGTATGTGATATGCTGATGATCGCATTTTTTTACAGGTCCTTTTTCTCTCATTTATTTATTTTGGTTAGTTAAAACAACGCGCTGCTGTTGCTGCCGCTTTCCAGCTATCTCTCGAGTGCTGATCCTCGACGGATGTGTGCTGCGTAAGAGCCGTATGGCAAAAGCCTCGAAAGGCACCACCCTTAACTTTCAAGCCCCTTAAGCTCAACTGGGCACACAGTAAATAAACTCTGTAGGGATTGCTCCGCTTAGCTGGTGGCTGTGCTCTGTTTGGCGTGGTCTTTCTCCGGTGAATAATAAATACACTGTAGCAGTAGTTTATGTGATATATATATATATATATATATATATATATATATATATATATATATATATATATATATATATATATATATATATATGATGATTTGGGGTTTTGTGGGACCGGCGCCATGACAACGTTAGGGCAGAACGTCATTCTCTCTCCCCCTCTCTCTATTCCCCCGCACTCCCCCCTGTACCAGAGCCAGCAGACTCAGAGTCAAGTTCGCTCTACACCAGCAGAGGTTCGGGTCTGGAGCGCAAAGCGGCGTAGAACAGCGTAGCGAAATAGAGCTCTGTTCTCATTTTGCCTACATTCGTTATTTGCAGCTTCCTCTATTGTTGTTGTTGTTGTTGTTGTTGTCGTCGTCGTTGTCGTTTTCATCTTTCGTCGGGCTGACTGGAGCATCCAATCTGCCCTGCCTAGACTACCCTTCTTAGTATTCGAGATGGGTGCGCGTTCCTCGGACCTTGCGTTTCGTCCAATCTCCTCCTTTTCTTCTGTAACCAACATAAGAATCACACCACACACACCACCGCTCGCATGAGAGCACTCTCCCTTACTCGTTCACTCTTCTTGTGCATATCCAGACTTACAGATATACGTACAAACATATATATATATATATATATATAGAGAGAGAGAGAGAGAGAGAGAGAGGAACGCTATGAAGACGATACCTGGCGTCGCAGTAAGCTGTACACCATTATTGTGCGAAGAACATCTGCACGCGCGAATTCTCTCGTCAATGAAAATCTACATGCTTGCCTGGTTGCTTGGTTGAGTAATTGGAGTAAGGTCCACATGTTAGCGCGTCCTATACGCTACAACCAGTAATGGTAATATTTAGCCGTAGTAGGGTAGCGATAATGACGATCTTGATGATTGTGATAGTGGTGGTGGTGGTGGTAATGGTGGCGGTGCGGCTGCCGCTGCTGCTAGTCGTAGTAGTTACAGCAGCAGTAATAGTTAAGGTTAGCAGCCGTGTAGTGAGAGTAAGTGAAAGAGTTTGTAGCAGTATCTTAAGGTTAAGGGATGTAACCACAGCAGCAGCAGCAGCAGCAGTAATATCGAGCTAGGCTAGGAGAGGCTAATGGTCCTAGAGTAGCATTGGCTGTCCTAATAGTCGCACTGGTGGTGGTGTCGGCTAGTTAGTTGTCGACGTCGACAACGTGAATCGGAGGTTATGGATCTACCAGCTATCTACTAGTGGTTCTGTCGGCTGTCGATCTGATAACCGATGCTAGGAGGCCACCATCGACATGACTCTTATTGTCGTTGTTGTCGTCACAGTCATAGTCATAATCATGGGTCGCCGTGTACGCATGTCGTCGATTGATCGTTCGTTGGAGTTGAGGCAGACAGCCATCGCCACCACCAACAACAACAACAACAGCAACAACAACAACAACAACAACAACAACAACAACAGCAGCAACAACAACAGCAGCAGCAGCAGCAGCAATAACAACAACAGCAACAACAGCAGCAGCAACAACAACAGCAGCAACAACAACATCATTAGCAACAACAGCAGCAGCAACCACAATAACAACAACAGAAGGGGAACACACACAGGTCAGGCCAATAGCAGCACTTTGGGCTTATTACAGAGAAGCGATCAAGTGAAGCAGGATGAACAAGTCCGCGAGCGGACGAAGGTTCGGGCTGCCTCCGGGTGGTGGTTGGTGCCGGCCGCTCGCCTCTGCTCCTCCAACAGCAGCAGCAGCAGAGGCAGCGACGGGTCTCCAGATCAGAAGGTGGTCCAGGGCGATCCGTCTTTCGGTCTCCTCCACCACCACCACCACCACTTCTGCCACCTCACCACTAACAACAACAACAACAACAACAACCACAACAACAATAAACGCTGGGACAACAACGACAACAGCAGCAGCAGCAGCAACACTAGTAGCAACAACAGAAACAGAACCCACCGAAGAAGATGCCGAACGTAGCTAAAGCGTCGACGAATCTTCTGCATTTTCTGAATCTTCTGCTACTTTTGCTGCTGCTGCTGCTGTAGCCGATGCTACAGTCGATGTTACAGCCACTACGGCAAGGATTTGCGCAATGATCAACAGCGATTGGAATAAACGCGCCCTTACACACACACACATATACACGAAACGAGATCGGAGAGCGATCTCTTGTGTGCGAAACACCGTCGCCAACGCCATCATCTCACCATCAACCAAAGCACCATCATGCTTATCATTACCAGCGAGCATTATCCGCAGCGGCCTCCGAGAATCCCCCGTCCCCCCCGGCCTCCTCCCGCGCGTTCTTCGTGTGTTGTGCTACTGCGAGCACAACAGCACAACAACAAATTGCTGCTGCCTTCTTTTCCTTCTCCAAACGAACAAACGTACAAGTTTACAGCGGCCTGAAACCTTCCATCAACGCGAGCCCGCGTTCATGTGACTGACTCTCCTCGGTTAGCACAGCGGTGTACAGGTCAGGTTCTTCGAGGTTTTGGGGCGCTCGAATGCGGTGTCGGGGGTGTTCTAGGCATAATTGAACTCCCCACTTGTTCGTTCGGAGTGTTGGCTGGTAAAAAAACTAGTACTACGACTAATATGCCATCCTTTCTTCTTCATTTTTCGACCGTTTTAGCCAGCTTTCGCCTGAAACGCATACGCATGGTCTGCTTGATATTTGGGCTGCTTTCTCCAGCAGATGAATGTACACCACCAGAAACGCAATGCGTTCAACCCGATATCGACAATCAAAGAGTGCAGAGCAGTGCCAGCAGTGAGTAGGGCGGATAACGCTCGCTTCTTCGAGCAATAAGCAACAAGTGCATAGAATATGTAAGAACAGTAATCGTAATATTTAGTTCGTTTAGGAAAATTACCCATTTATTTATCGCGCCTTCGTTTAGAGAAATACGCGGCTTTGCGTAAGAGCTATTAAAATATATGGAACTGTAAGCGGCGAAGTTGCAGCACGCTATATATGTATATACTTCTTTTTTTTTTATTATCATTTAGTTATTACAATTTGTGAGATATGTACGTTTTAGCCAGTTCATCCTGCTCTGTTCGCTTTCTGTATATATATATATATATATATATATATATATATATATATATATAGTGTTGACGAATTGAAGAGAGTAAGAAGACGAAAAGGAAACAGAGAAAAAGAAGAAAAGAGTGAGATGATATCAGGCGAGGCGGTATGATGGAACGCAAGGGAACGCCAAAGAGGCACTGTCGCACGCAGAAGCAGTAGCCGCAGTAGCAGCAGCGATAGCAGAAGCAAGATCGCCCTCTAACCACCCCCAACAACACCCCCTCCGTTCAAGCATTCGGGGGCAAACGGGAGAGGGATAGAAGGGTGACGTCTAGTTCAGCACAGTCGGCAGGCGTCCGGCCCTTGCTACTGCTGTTGCTGCTGCTGCAGACGGCGGCTCATGGCGGCTGCTCACCCCCCACTATGGCAGTGGGTTCATGTTGATGAGAAGCCAGCCAGTTCCCTTTGGAGAACGATCAGCCATGCTACTGCTGCTGGAGTTGCTGGCGAAATCTTCCTGCCTGGGACAAACACGCCCTTACACACAGGCACGCAAGAGCAAGCGCCAAGATTTAGACAGACTTTGGACAGAGCACGTCGACAATCCTCAGATCAATCAGATGCTGCCTCTCCACCGTCCTGGTAAAGCCCGACACAGTACGATCACCACGAGCGTC
This sequence comes from Dermanyssus gallinae, assembly GCA_003439945.1. Classification (NCBI taxonomy): domain Eukaryota; kingdom Metazoa; phylum Arthropoda; class Arachnida; order Mesostigmata; family Dermanyssidae; genus Dermanyssus; species Dermanyssus gallinae. Next base: position 1,118,754 of record QVRM01002297.1, read on the forward strand.
GTCGGGTGGAGATCCAAGATGTGTCGGATCGCCTGAGTGAGGACCGTCTATGGAAGAACTGCTCAGGCTGACATCATAGCATTCAGTATCGCCAGCATTATCATTCTCATCGTTATCATCATCATCATCGGCATCATTATCGTCAGCGTCATCATCATAATCACAGTCATCATCGTCATCATTGCCATCTTCTTTTTTCTTCGCCTTCATTTCTTCGTTTTGACGCGGGTAGATTCGAAGCGTCGACGTCGATCGAAGCTCGAACCAAGACGTCATTTCTGTGACGGGGGCGTTTTGTCGCTGCTCCACTCTAGGCCACGACTCCCTACCTCGACAACTCAGTCCGAATTAAGCCCACACAGCTGACGAGCAGCGACCTCACGCCTCCGGTGAGCGACTGACTCACTCTGATTGCTGGTTTCACTCGCACACCTGTTGCTCGAGTCGTGTACTTTGGGCGCTATATGCGCACAGGCAGGTATGACTATATATATATATATATATAAATATATAGTAGAGACGCAAATATATATATATATATATTTGCGTTTCTATTATTTAAAAGCATATATATTTGACAAGGCATGTCGACACATGCATGTGTTCAAGTAACTATACAATACAGTAGAAATATATATATATATATATTAAGGCGAGTACTGCCGAGTGTGCAAACGTATTGTAAATGATCAATAAATCATCACAATATTTTCTATATATATATATATATATATTACTACTGTGTTGTATAGTTACTTGAACACATGCATGCATCGGCATGCCTTGTCAGATATGTATGCTTTTGAATAATAAAAACGCAAATTATCACCAAATAGGAGTATGCTGGCGCCCGTAAAAAGTGATGCGATATCTGCTCAAAATAACAAGATAAACTCTCCACATCAAGCGCATCTGTGGTTGAGGCCTTCCTTGTCTCGGAGCGACTTGAGTTAAAAATTAGAAAAACCAAAACCATGAAATTCAGGCGTGGAGGTCGATTGTCTGCCAGAGACGTGATACGGCCAACCGTGTTTTGGAGTTTTTCTTGACAATCGGATTCATTACACGGGAACAACGCGTATAAGCGAAACAGTACGAAGGGCTCTTGTCTCTCTTCACGGAGAAGTAGGCAATGCCCAAAGAATGCCCGTTTTTCAGCAGTGAGGCTCATCATGCTTAAAATTTTTATTAGAAGAATACAAGAAATTTGTGGTTTTGACAGGGCATGGAAGAATCTAGCGCTGCAA